>CM069134.1:129337294-129359794 GCA_035221665.1 Okamejei kenojei | reverse complement strand
GCCGTTGCCGCGGGGTGTTTCTGAACACGGTCAGTTTTTCGGAGCCCCGCGCGATGTCGGGACAAGCCCCGCACAACTCCGTACGGCTCCGGCGATCGAGGTGGGACCGGCCCCGCGAGGCCGTACGGCTCAAGCGACCACGTTAGGTCGCGCTCGCCGCATGCAGTCGCATGCTGGTGGGACGGGCCCTTTATACTACAACTAGACTTGCTGTTGTATCCGGGGAGGTACAGACACCACTTGTCATGAGTTACATCCAAATAAGTCATCTCCTTCTGACGTTGGTTGAGTGGTGTGGCTGGTGAGAAGTCAGCCTTTCCAAACTGAGCGCAGGGTTCTCCACAGGGCAGGCAGGTCGGAGGTGTGGGGAGATTGTTCTCACTTACCTGGTGGCGTTGTCCAAAGCCCGGGAGAGGGCAGCGTAGTCGTCCTGCGGCCGCCGTTGTGAATAGAACCAGGCCACGGCATCTTTGACCAGGGGGGCGGAGGTTCCTCCACCCAGTGACTCCTGGAGCGCTCGGTACAACGCTGTCTCACCGTCCGATCCTGCAGACGCTCCCCCAGATCCCTGAACAGTCCAACAAGAACAAAAAATAAAACGTCCAAAATCCCCGCAACATTTCAACATCCACCCGCCATTCTGTAAGTTTGCAAATAGCCCTGTATTCAAAGAACTTGGAAATCTCAGGTCAAAGTCAAATTGAATCATATCTGTTAGAAACATAGCAAATAGGTGAAGGAGCAGGCCATTCGGCCCTTCGAGCCAGCACCGCCATTCAATCTGATCATGGCTGATCATCCAACTCAGTATCCTGTACCTGCCTTCTCTCCATACCCCCTGATCCCCTAAGCCACAAGGGCCACATCTAACTCCCTCTTAAATATGGCCGACAAACTGGCCTCAACTACCTTCTGTGGCAGAGAATACCAGACACTCACCACTCTCTGTGTGAAGCTCTGTGGTGTGAGCTGCTAACTCTCAGCGCCAGAGACACAGATTCCACCCTGACCGCGGGTGTTGTCTTTGTGGAGTTTGCACGCTCTCCCTGTGACTGCGTGGTTTTTCTCCAGGTGCTCCGGTTTCCTCCCACATCCCAGCGACGTGCGGGTTTGTTGGTTAATCGACCCTCTGTGTGCGGCGAGTGGATGAGACAGCGGGATAACACGGAACTAGCGCGAGTGGGTGATCGTGGAGTGCGACGGGACACGATAATTGGAATTCAGCATCAATGAGTATCAGTAGATAACCAATACCACCTCTGCTGAGCCCTGCAGCTCCAGAACAACGAGGCCACTGGCATAGAAACATAGACAATAGGTGCAGGAGGAGGCCACTCAGCCCTTCCAGCCAGCACCGCCATTCAATGTGATCATGGCTGATCTTCCACAATCAGTGCCCCGTTCGCCATCTTCCTTGATTCCGTTAGTTTAGTTTAGTTTAGAGATACAGGGAGGAAACAGGCCCTTCGGCCCACCGAGTCCGCGCCGACCAGCGATCCCCGCACATTAACACGATCCTACACACACTAGGAACAATTTGCATACGCCAGGCCCTAGGAGCTAAAGGGCCAGTCCCACTTAGGCGTTATTTGCGCGTGGTGAGTCGTGGTGGCGTAGGCAATGGCGTGCGGCACCCGGGATTTTGGGATTCTCAAAATCCTCTTGCGTCCCCTGCTTGGCGCGCAAATGATGCCCCAAGTGGGACAGGCCCTTTAATCCAACTCTCTCTTGAAAACATCCAGTGAATTCGCCTCCACTGCCTTCTGCGGCAGAGAATTCCACAGACTCACAACTCTCTGGGTGAAAAAGTGCTTCCTCATCTCAGTCCTAAATGGCCTCCCCCTTATTCTTAAACTGTGACCCCTGGTTCTGGACTCCCCCAACATCGGGAAAATTTTTCCTGCATCTACCCTGTCCAATCCTCCAAGAATTGTATATGTTTCTATAAGATCTCCTCTCATCCTTCTAAATTCCAGTGAATATAAGCCAAGTCGACCCATTCTTTTATCATATTTGAGTCCCGCCATCCCGGGAATTAACCTGGTGAACCGATGCTGCATTCCCTCAATGGCAAGAATGTCCTTCCTCAAATTTGGAGACCAAAACTGCACACAATACTCCGGGTGTGGTCTCACCAGGGCCCTGTACAACTGCAGAAGGACCTCCTTGCTCCTATACTCAACTCCTCTCGCAATGATGGCCAACCTTCTTCGCTTTCTTCACTGCCTGCTGTACCTGCATGCTTACTTTCAGTGACTGGTGTACAAGGACGCCCATGTCTTTTGTTGCGTCCCCCTTCTCCACATCTTACACAGTTCAGTGTGGGAGTCAGTAATGAGATTGAGAAGCCCGAGAGAGAGAGAGATAGATGTGAGAGAGCAAGTGGGACTAGTGTAGATGGGGCATGTTGGTCGGTGTAGATAAGTTGGGCTGAAGGACCTGTTTCCTTGCTGTATCACTCTATGACTCTACGTGAATATGATTAGTTTTAATCTGCAATTTGAGAAGGAGAATGTTAAATCGGAAGTGGCAGTGATGCAGTTGAACAAAGGGGACTATGAAGGCATGAGAGGGGAGCTGGCCAAGGTAGACTGGAAAGGGATCCTAGCAGGAATGACGGTGGAACAGCAATGGCAGGAATTTCTGGGCATAATCCGGAAGGCGCAGGATCATTTCATTCCAAAAAGGAAGAAAGATTCTAAGGGGAGTAGGAGGCAACCGTGGCTGACAAGAGAAGTTAGGGATAGAATAAAACTAAAAGAAAAGATGTATAACACAGCAAAGAGTAGCCGGAAGCCAGAGGATTGGGAAACTTTCATAGGACAACAGAAGGAAACAAAACGGGCAATACGGGCTGAAAAGATGAAGTACGAGGGGAAGCTGGCCAGGAATATAAAGAAGGACAGTAAAAGCTTCTTTAGATATGTTAAGGGAAAAAGAGTAGCAAAGTCAAATGTGGGTAAGGCAGACACGGGTGAAATAATTATGGGCAACAAGGAAATGGCAGAAGAGTTGAGTAGGTACATCGGATGTGACTTCACTAAGGAGGACATAAACAATCTCCCAGATGTACTGGAGGACAGAGGATCTATGGGGGTAGAGGAACTAAAATAAATTTTCATTAGGTGAGAAATAGTATTGGGTAGGCTAATGGGACTGAAGGATGATAAATCCCCTGGGCCTGGTGGTCCGCATCCCAGGGTCCTCATGGAGGTGGCTCTAGAAATAGTGGACGCATTGGTGATCATTTTCCAATGTTCAATAGATTCAGGATCAGTTCCTGTGGATTGGAGGATAGCTAATGT
Organism: Okamejei kenojei; assembly: GCA_035221665.1. Taxonomy (NCBI): domain Eukaryota; kingdom Metazoa; phylum Chordata; class Chondrichthyes; order Rajiformes; family Rajidae; genus Okamejei; species Okamejei kenojei. The sequence continues at coordinate 129,356,489 of CM069134.1, read as the reverse complement.
TATCCCACTTTTCAAGAAAGGAGCGAGAGAGAAAACGGGGAATTACAGACCAGTTAGCCTGACTTCGGTGGTGGGAAAGATGCTGGAGTCAATTATTAAAGAGGTAATAATGGGGCATTTGGATAGCAGTAAAAGGATTAGTCCAAGTCAACATGGATTTATGAAAGGGAAATCATGCTTGACTAATCTTCTGGAATTTTTTGAGGATGTGACAAGTTAAATGGATGATGGGGTGCCAGTGCATGTAGTGTATCTAGACTTTCAGAAAGCCTTTGATAAGGTCCCGCACGGGAGACTGGTGACTAAAATTAGAGCACATAGTATTGGGGGTAGGGTGTTGACATGGATAGAAAATTGGTTGACAGACCGGAAGCAAAGAGTAGGAGTGAACGGGTCCTTTTCCGAATGGCAGGCAGTGTGGAGTGGTGCCGCAAGGCTCGGTGTTGGGGTCGCAACTGTTTACCATATATATTAATGATTTGGAAAAGGGAATTAGGAGCAACATTAGCAGGTTTGCGGATGACACAAAGCTGGGTGGCAGTGTGAACTGTGAAGAGGATGTTAGGTGGATGCAGGGGGACCTGGACAGGTTGAGTGAGTGGGCAGATGCGTGGCAGATGCAGTATAATATAGATAAATGTGAGGTTATCCACTTTGGTGGCAAAAACAAGGGGGCAGATTATTATCTCGATGGTGTTAGGTTGGCGTGCAGGTACAGCAGGCAGTGAAGAAAGCTAATGGAACGTTCGCCTTCATAACAAGAGGATTTCAGTATAGGAGTAAAGAGGTTCTTCTGCAGTTGTAGAGGGCTCTGGTGAGACCACATCTGGAGTATTGTGTACAGTTTTGGTCTCCTAATTTGAGGAAGGACATACTTGTGATTGAGGCAGTGCAGCGTAGGTTCACCAGATTGATCCCTGGGATGGGGGGACTGTCATATGAGGAAAGATTGAAAAGACTAGGCTTGTATTCACTGGAGTTTAGAAGGATGAGGGGGGATCTTATAGAAACATATACAATTATAAAAGGACTGGACAAGCTAGATGCAGGAAAAATGTTCCCAATGTTGGGCGAGTCCAGAACCAGGAGCCACAGTCTTAGAATAAAAGGGAGGTCATTTAAGACTGAGGTGAGAAAAAACTTTTTCACCCAGAGAGTTGTGAATTTGTGGAATTCCCTGCCACAGAGGGCAGTGGAGGCCAAATCACTGGATGGATTTAAGAGAGAGTTGGATAGAGCTCTAGGGGCTAGTGGAGTCAAGGGATATGGGGAGATGGTTATTGAGGGTTATTGATTGGGGATGATCAGCCATGATCACAATGAATGGCGGTGCTGGCTCGAAGGGCCGAATGGCCTCCTCCTGCACGTATTGTCTATGTTTCTATGTTTCTATGAAGGCTGGAGGGAGCAATGGTGTGAGTACAGGTCCACGGTGTGAGAGGCAGCAACCTGGGCTGCGTGAGGCGTTGACTGTAGGGTGGTCACGTTGTGGGAAGTCCTCCCTCTCCTGCCTGCCCGTGGGGCGGTCACTGATGGCCTGGTGCTCTGCGAGGGGACGGCAGCACTACATGGAGGCGGAGAGCTCTGATGTTGCTCCAGCCCAGCGCTGTTACCCACATCCCCAGCGCGTGCTGGACTGACGGACGGAGAATAACAGTGCTCACGTTGAGAGTCTTGGAGCCAATCCAGAGAGGGACAGGCAGAGGGGACCCTCTTGATTCAGGAGAAGGATGGAGAGTCTGGATCCCTGGGTTTGGATCGGAATTGAGGTGCAAGGTCGTGTGAAAACAGCAGGACAAGGATGGAGAGCTTCACGAAGGGTCAAGGGTCAAGAGTGTTTCACTGTGTTAGGGTGAGGGTTAGGGTTAGGGTTAGGGTCAGCGTCCAGGCTCGCGTTAGGGTGAGGGTTACGGAAATGCCTAGGATTAGGGTGAGGGTGAGGGTTAGGGTGAGGGCCAGTGTGAGGGCCAGGGTCAGGGCCAGGTTCAGGGTCAGGGTCAGGGTGAGGGTCATGGTCATGGTCAGGTTCAGGTTCAGGGTCAGGGTCAGGGTGAGGGACAGGGTCAGGGTCAGGGTCAGGGTGAGGGCCAGGGTCAGAGGATCAGGGTCAGGGTCAGGGTGAGGGTGAGGGTCAGGGTCAGGGTCAGGGTGAGGGTGAGGGTGAGGGTCAGGGTCAGGGTCAGGGTCAGGGTGAGTGTCAGGGTCAGGGTCAGGGTGAGTGTCAGGGTCAGGGTCAGGGTCAGGGTGAGGGTGAGGGTCAGGGTCAGGGTAAGGGTCAGGGCCAGGGTCAGGGTCAGGGTCAGGGTGAGGGTCAGGGTCAGGGTCAGGGTCAGGGTCAGGGTGAGGGCCAGGGCCAGGGCCAGGATCAGGGTGAGGGTCAGGGTCAGGGTCAGGGTGAGGGCCAGGGCCAGGGCCAGGATCAGGGTGAGGGTCAGGGTCAGGGTCAGGGTCAGGGTGAGGGCCAGGGTCAGGGTCAGGGTCAGGGTGAGGGTCAGGGTCAGGGTCAGGGTGAGGGCCAGGGTCAGGGTCAGGGTCAGGGTGAGGGCCAGGGTCAGGGTCAGGGTCAGGGTCAGGGGTAACCCATGTGGCGATTATTGTGACAACCCATTGCTGTCGGATCTACTGAATCCCAGGACAGAAAGCAAAGAACACTGGCCACGTAGCTGCCAGACACCTTGTGGCACGTTTATGCCAGAAGCCCCTTTACACTACATTCTCCAATCATAACCAGTGTGTAGATAAGGCCAATTATAGACAATAGACAATAGGTACCGGAGTAGGCCATTCGGCCCTTCGAGCCAGCACCGCCATTCAATGGCTGATCATCCCCAATCAGTACCCCGTTCCTGCCTTCTCCCCATATCCCCTGACTCCACTATCTTCAAGAGCCCTATCTAGCTCTCTCTTGAAAGCATCCAGAGAACTGGCCTCCACCGCCCTCTGAGGCAGAGAATTCCACAGACTCACCACTCTCTGTGAGAAAAAGTGTTTCCTCATCTCCGTTCTAAATGGCTTACCCCTTATTCGTAAACTGCGGCCCCTGGTTCTGGACTCCTCCAACATCGGGAACATGTTTTCTGCCTCTAGCGTGTCCAAGCCCTTATATGTTTCAATGAGTGCCTCTGTCCTTGGAGATGTTATTGAGCTCTTTTGTGGTGGAACCTTCTGGTGACAGGCTGTTTGCAAAACCCACTTGGGCGTGAAGGCCCCACTTGGTATCCAACAGTGCAATGTACCATCGCAAGGGCTTTAGTTTGGTTTCGAGATACCACGGATTCTTTTCGACCAGTGATCACCCGCTCACACTAGTTCCATGTTATCCCACTTTCACATCCACTCCCTACACACCAGGGGCCAATTTACAGAGGGGCCGATTAACCAACAAACCTGCACGTCTTTGGGATGTGGAAGGAAACTGGAGCGCCCGGAGGAAACCCGCGCCGTCACGGGGAGAACGTGCAAACTCCACACACAGACAGACAACACCCAAGGTCAGAATCGAAAGGATGGCCTCTCGTTAAGAAGACCAACATGCCATTGGCTTTCTTCACTGCCTGCTGTACCTGCGTGCTTACTTTCAAGTGACTGATGTCCAAGCGGACCCAGGTCTCGTTGTACCTCCCCTTTTACGCATCTGACACCATTCAGATAATGTGCGTGTGAAGGAACTGCAGATGCGGTTCAAATGGAAGATAGACACAAAATGCAGGAGTAGGCCAGCGGGTCAGGCAGCATCTCTGGAGAGAAGGAATGGGCGACGTTTCGGATCGAAACCCTTCTTCAGACTGATGTCAGGGGAGTGGGCGGTAGAGATAAGGTGGTGAACAGATAAGGGATATATACACACACTCTATGCACCACCCACTTCCTGACATCAGTCTGAAGAGGCCGAGATGCTGCCTGTCCTGCTGGGTTACACCAGCTTTTTGCGTCTATCTACCATTCAGATAATAATCTGACTTCTTGTTGAGTACAATTTCCTGTGGTAAATATCGATCCCTATACCCTTCTCATAGAAATATAGAAACATAGAAAATAGGTGCAGGAGTAGGCCATTCGGGCCTTCGAGCCTGCACCGCCATTCAATATGATCATGGCTGATCATCCAACTCAGTATCCTGTACCTGCCTTCTCTCCATACCCCCTGATCCCTTTAGCCACAAGGGCCACATCTAACTCCCTCTTAAATATAGCCAACGAACTGGCCTCAACTACCTTCTGTGGCAGAGAATTCCACAGATCTCACCACTCTGTGTGAAAAATGTTTTTCTCATCTCGGTCCTAAAAGACTTCCCCCTTATCCTTAAACTGTGACCCCTTGTTCTGGACTTCCCCAACATCGGGAACAATCTTCCTGCATCTAGCCTGTCCAACCCCTTAAGAATTTTGGACGTTTCTATAAGACCCCCCCTCAATCTTCTAAATTCTAGCGAGTACAAGCCGAGTCTATCCAGTCTTTCTTCATATGGAAGTCCTGCCATCCCAGGAATCAGTCTGGTGAACCTTCTCTGTACCCCCTCTATGGCAAGAATGGTGACCATGATAAGTCCGTGATGTAGGGGGCAGTCAAACGTCGCTCCTGACGTACAGACCCGTTGAAAACATGTTGTAAATGCAGTGAATAATGCATGATGATGCATGGCATGGCGTAACATCCGATGCTTGGAGCTGGCAGCTGAGAACACCAAAGGTCAGATCGACGGAGCAGAGGTCTAGACAAGAATCCGTGCCAGAATTAGTGCCAGGACAGAGAGCAGACAGAGCCTGTGATATGTTGTTTATGCAGCAGTGAAACTGTGATCCAAGTCACAATGACCTACCCCGTTCACAGGAACTCTAGAACTCCCCGATCACCCTCGCTCTACGTTATCCCACTTTCTCGTCCCTACACACCAGGGGGCAATTGACAGAGGGCCGGTTAACCCACAAACCCGCACGCCTTTGGGAGGCGGGAGGAAACCGGAGCACCCGGAGGAAACCCACGCGGTCACGGGGAGAGGGGAGAAACTCCACACAGGCAAAGCAAGGCCTTCACTGCACCTCGGTACACCGTGGCAGTAATGAACCGAAAGCTTGGTGTTTGCTCAAGATTCCAGCATCTGAAGACACACGTAGTCATGAAAGGGGCAATTTGTGAAATGCCACCAGTGGGATTGTGGTGAGAAAGAAGTGATTGAGAAACGTGGTTCCAATAAAGCAGTAACTGTAGGAACCATGTCGACAACCGTGAACTCATATCACCGCCAGTTCGTTACTGATCTTTAAGAGGCAGCTCATTAAATCTCCCTCTCACTCTGCACAGAATAAAAAGATTTCAGAGCGAAGGGGTCTGATGTCTTATTCTGGAAATGAAACATAAATACATAGACAATGGGTGCGGGAGTAGGCCATTCGGCCCTTCGAGCCAGCACCGCCATTCACTGTGATCACGGCTGATCATCCCCAATCAGTACCCCGTTCCTGCCTTCTCCCCATATCCCTTCATCATCTTAAAGCAAATGGAACCAGAGGACAAAGGATGAATTCCAGAGTTTTAGGTCTGTCAGCTAAAAGCACAGATAGCGATGGTAAAGCCTGCAACCGTTGTGGGAGAGACATTGTGTCTTTCCCTGGGGAAACCAGCATTCACGGCCCCTTGTGGCTACTACTTGTGAGCTCTGCTCAAATACTTTTCAACATATTGCCAACATTAGCCCTAAGAGCTCTATCTAACTCTCTCTTGAGTACATCCAGTGAATCGGCCTCCACTGCCTTCTGTGGCAGAGAATTCCACAGATTCACCACTCTCTGGGTGAATAGGTTCTTCGTCATCTCAGTCTGAAAATGGCCTCACCCCTTATTCTTAAACTGCGACCCCTGGTTCTGGACTCTCCCAAAATGGGGAACATGTTTGCTGCATCTAGCCTGTCCAATCCTCTAAGAAACATAGACAATAGGTGCAGGAGTAGGCCATTCGGCCCTTCGAGCCTGCACAGCCATTCTATATGATCATGCCTGACCATCCAACTCAATATCCCGTACCTGCCTTCTCTCCATACCCCCTGATCCCTTTAGCCACAAGGGCCACATCTAACTCCCTCTTAAATATAGGCAATGAACTGGCCTCAACTACCTTCTGGGGCAGAGAATTACACAGATTCGCCACTCTCTGTGTGAAAAGAATGTTATATGTTTCTATAGGATCCCCTCTCATCCTTCGACACTCCAGTGAATACAAGCCCAGTTGGAGACAGGCGACCGTTCTTCAGTCTCCTGAGGAGGTAGAGATATCGGTGGGCCTTCTTGGCAATCGCATCGATGCATTCACATCGAGTGTCAATGGTTTGGATTGTGAAATTATCACATTTGGCAATGCAATTTAGCACGGTTTTCACCATTTGTGGAAGAATAGGGCTGCAAATCAGATATTGTCAGGGTGTGTCACTGTGACTTTACTCACTGTTCTCTGGGACAGAGCTAGATGCCACACAGCTTCACATCTCCCTTGGCACCAAGAAGCAGTGAGACAGGTACGTGGATAGATCAGGTTTGGAGGGATATGACCAAACGCGGGCAGGTGGGACTAGTGTAGTGGCCGGGGTGGGCATGTTGTATCACTCTATGACCGGGCTGACTGTATCCGAAGCATTATCTTGCCACACTTCATCGACTTTAGCCTCAGGCATTTAGAGACACGGGGCTGTTCTCTCACCCTCTATCCCAATTGCAATTAAAAGACCTTTGGATAGGCGCGTGGATATGCAGGGGATGGAGGAATATGGACCACATACAGGCAGATAAGGGGTGGTCTTGGCGTCATGTCCAGCACGGACATTGTGGGCCGAAGGGCCGGTTCCTCTGCTGGACCGTTCCATGTTCTGTTCTACGTTCTAATGCTCAATGTTATTTGTCATAAGGGATAGGAGGGATAAGGGATGGGCCATTCGGCCCATCAAGTCTACTCCGCCATTCACTCACGACTGATCTATCTCTCCCTCCTAACGCCATTCTCCTGCCTTCTGCCCATAACCCCTGACACCCGTACTAATCAAGTTATATGTTGTTATGTGTTCTATCTTCTAACGTTCTAATGTTCTAGTGTTCAGTGTTCAGTGTTCAGTGTTCTGTGACTAACATCCTATGTTGTGAAGTTCTATAACTTAATTCTGATCAACATCCTGTGTGTGTGTCGTCTCTGATTCCCTGTCACTCTGAGCTCAACAAAACGCACCACCAAAATACCTTGTTGAGAGCTTGTTCTCAGTCTCCCTCTGGCCCCGTCTCCTCGTGCTCCGTGTAAAATCCTGCAGCTGAGGTAGTGAGCGCTGCAGTCTTTGTGGGAGAGGCGTTGTGTCTTTCCCTGGGGAAACTAGCATTCACGGCCCCTTGCTTCTACTACTAGTAACCTCTGCGCTGGCTCAATATATTGCAAACTCTTGGTCATAATGGCCAGTTCGTCACATCTGTGCTTTTTGCTGACGGAGCTAAACTCTGGAATTCATCCTTTGTCCTCTGGTTCCATTTCAGTTGATGATCATTGATATCATCTCCCGCCAACACATCTAGAGGCCCTCAATTGGCCAGACACCATCTCACGTCTGAAGAAGAGTCCCGACCCAACAATTACCCATCCATTCCCTCCACAGATGCTGCCTGACCCGCCGAGTTCCTCCAGCACTTTGTGCTTTGTTCACGATTCCAGCATCTGCAGTTCCTTGTGTCTCTAGTTCACCGGATCTAACAGCTGATCAACAATAGGCTTTATCCCTCGAAACGTTTTCAAGAAAGAATTAGATTTAACTCTTATAGAAACATAGAAACATAGAAATTAGGTGCAGGAGTAGGCCATTCAGCCCTTCGAGCCTGCACCGCCATTCAATATGATCATGGCTGATCATCCAACTCAGTATCCCGTACCTGCCTTCTCTCCATACCCTCTGATCCCCTTAGCCACAAGGGCCACATCCAACTCACTCTTAAATATAGCCAATGAACTGGCCTCAACTACCCTCTGTGGCAGAGAGTTCCAGAGACTCACCACTCTCTGTGTGAAAAAAGTCTTTCTCATCTCGGTCTTAAAGGATTTCCCCCTTATCCTTAAGCTGTGACCCCTTGTCCTGGACTTCCCCAACATCGGGAACAATCTTCCTGCATCTAGCCTGTCCAACCCCTTATGCCCCTGTCCCACTTAGGAAACCTGAACGGAAACCTCTGGAGACTTTGTGCCCCACCCAAGGTTTCCGTGCGGTTCCCGGAGGTTTTTGTCCTCCGGCAACCACCTTCAACCAGCATCGCAACCAGCTCCGACGAAAAAATTACCGATTTTTAAAACGGAAACCACTTTCGACCATTAGGGAGACTGACAAAAACCTCCGGGAACCGCACGGAAACCTTGGGTGGGGCGCAAAGTCTCCAGAGGTTTCCGTTCAGGTCTCCTAAGTGGGGCAGGGGCATTAGGGCTAACGGAATCAGGGGATATGGGGAGAAGGCAGGAACAGGGTACTGATTGGGGATGATCAGCCATGATCACATTGAATGGCGGTGCAGGCTCGAAGGGCCGAATGGCCTACTCCTGCACCTATTGTCTATGTTTCTATGTTAATAACCCTTACAAAACTCTACAGATGTGCCACAGAAAGCACACTGTCAGAATGCATCACATCTTGGTTTAGGAACAGCTCTGCCCAAGACCGCAAGATATTACAGAGTGTTCTAGATGTGGCCCGGTCCGTCTCACACACACCGCACTCCCCAACACTGACTCCATCTACACTGGGCTGCCTCGGGAAAGCAGCCAACATAGTGAAGGACGTGTCCCTGTCCCACCCCGGTCATTCCTCCTTCCCCCCGCTCCCGTCCGGCAGAAGGTACAGAAGCTTGAAAGCGCGCACCACCAGACTCAGGGACAGCTTCTTCCCCTCTGTCATCAGGCTCCTTCCATGAGCTAGGGGACTGTCCGACTCACCTCTACCCCATTGCGGACATTGGCCTTGGTCTGTGGAACTGATGGGAGGTATATTCTGCACTCTGTACCTTCCCCCTCGCTCAGCCTGCATTAATTGAGATTGACTAGATTGTAACGCATGTGGACAGAAATGCTGGGGAAACTCAGCGGGTGAGGCAGCATCTATAGAGCGAAGGAACAGGGGATGTTTCGGGTCGAGACCCTTCTTCAGACTGATTGTATAGATTGTATCAGCTTTGACGGAATAGTGAAGGAAACCAAGCTTTTCACCCGCACCTCGCAACGAGTGATGAGCATAATTGTGTTTCAAGTGAAAACTGTCCTGTACGGAGTCTGCACGTTCTCCCTGTGACCACGTGGGTTTTCTCCGGGCGCTCCGGTTTCCTCCCACGCTCCAAAGACGTGAAGGTTTGCAGGTTAGTGGGCTTGGCAAAATTGTAGATTGTCCCCAGCGTGCAGCGTGCGCAAATGTAACGGGGATCGCGGGTCGGCGCAGACTCGGTTGGGCCGAAGCGCATGCTTCTACGTTGTATCTCTGAACTGAACTAAACTAATTAAAGAAAGTGATCGATAGTAAGTGATCACCTTCCCATCTTCCCATTGATTTTAATTTCGTATATCGTTCTAGCCCCCCCCCCCGTGGCGTTTGCCACAAAGTTGGCCATCCCGACATAAACTATTGCCGATCCCGTTGGCGGCACGTCCACACCAGTTGGCATCACCTGTTGGATTGTCTCTGGCTGCCCCACCATTGGGCCACAGCGCCCACACTCGGCACGTTGCCACGGAAACACGGGAAACAGAACGCAGAGAGTTTGGCGCATCACCGAACCATGCCAAAGATAGTTCACTTCACTTCACTTCAGTTTATTGGTGAGGCCACACCTGGAGTATTGCGCACAGTTTTGGTCTCCTAATCTGAGGAAAGACATTCTTGCCATAGAGGGAGTACAGAGAAGGTTCACCAGACTGATTCCTGGGATGGCACGACTTCCATATGAAGAAAGACTGGATAGACTCGGCTTGTACTCGCTAGAATTTAGAAGATTGAGGGGGGATCTTATAGAAACTTACAAAATTCTTAAGGGTTGGACAGGCTAGATGCAGGAAGATTGTTGCCCGATTACTGGGGAAGTCCAGGACAAGGGGTCACTCGGTTTAAGTTATAAGGGGGAAGTCTTTTAGGACCGAGATGAGAAAAACATTTTTCACACAGAGAGTGGGGAATCTCTGGAATTCTCTGCCACAGAAAGAAGGTAGTTTGAGGCCAGTTTATGGGATGGAAGATTGCAACCTTCACGTGGTCCGCCCTGTTTCGACTAATGCTATCAACTCGATGTGCACAAACGGAAGATCAAATAGAACAAGTTGTTCTACAACTTTAGGCTGTGCACGCCACACGCCAGAAGAAGGAAGGCCAGTTCATTGGCTATGTTAGCTTACGGATCCCACCGATAGGTGCCGAGCGAAAAAACACTTTTCACACAGAGAGTGGTGAATCTGTGGAATTCTCTGCCACAGAAGAGTTGAAGCCAGTTTGTTGGCTATATTTAAGAGGGAGTTAGATGTGGCCCTTGTGGCTGAGAAGGGGATCAGGGGAGGTATGGAGCGAACGGCAGACAGGTACAGGATACTGAGTTGGATGATCAGCCATGAATGGCTCATATTGAATGGCGGTGCAGGCTCGAAGGGCCGCTATGGCCTACTCCTGCACCTATTTTTCTATGTTTCTATGTCATTTGTTGTACAGTGACAAGCTTTTGTTTGCGTGCTAACACGGGCAGCGGAAGGTCCAAACCGAATACATGATTACAATCGAGACACCCGTACCTGTCAGGTTACTGTCGCTGTGACAGCGCGTAACTCCGTTTATGATAGCAGGAAAATGCCCTCCGAATAACGTTTAGTGCCAATCCTTAGCCTCACCCGCAAAGTCCAGAGATCATAGAGGAGACATAGGGCGTCAACCACCAGCCAGAGCTCCACAGAGTAATCTTGCCCACCTCTATATCTGTATTATTTGTGTGCCTTGATACCCGAGCCGCACTCATAACCACTTTTATGTTTCTGATTAGCCGCACGCCTCCGCTCCGCTCCAGACGAGATGGGAGCATACAGAGTTTCAGGTCGAGACCCTTCTTCTCGCGCACCCCGTGACCAGACCTTTACACCTTCACACACTCGTCTCGACCCCTATTCTACGCTCACCAACATTCCAATCTCTCAGCGAGTACTCGCTGACACAGCCGCCTGTCCACCCCGCCCCCTGCACATCTTAATCACTACCCACAGTCAATATTCCCTTGCCTCTATTTATCCATTGGCGCCAAACCAGCACCTTGCAGTTCCGTCTCCCACACCCTTTTAAATTTTTTTGCGCGTCCCAGATGGGCCATTGCCTGGCCGTTGTCCAGAAATCATCGTTTGGCTTCTGCTTGTTGCCGGCAGGAAGGAGCTTATCGGCTCCTCGCTGAGCGAGCAGCTGTAACCCCCGTCACTTGCAAAGCATCAAAGCCTCCCTGTAAGCAGCGGCTAGAAAGCTGCAGCCCTGCTAATAAACACTACACATGTCCCGCAGTGGGATCTCATAGCCAGCCGCCACTGGCAAAGTCATGCAGTTTGGCCGTAGGAATAAGGCAGCAGAATATTTTCTAAATGGGGAGGGAATCCAGAAATCAGACGTGCAAAGGGGCCTTGGGAGTGCTGGTGCTGGTGCAGGATTCGCAAAAAGTTCATTTGCAAATCGAGTCGGTCGTAAGGAAGGCAAACTCAATGCTAACATTTATTTTGAGAAGACGAGAATACAAAAACGGGGATGTAATGCCGAGGCTCTTTAAGGTGTGGCTCAGTATTGTGAGCAATTCTGGGCCCCGCATCTGACCAAGGATGCGCCGGCTCTGGAGAGGGTCCAGAGGAGGTTTACAAGAATGATCCCGGGAATGAGCGGGTTAACCTATGATGAGCGTCTGACGGCACTGGGCCTGCACTCGCTGGAGTTTAGAAGAATGAGGGGGGGGGACCTCATTGAAACTCACAGAATAGTGAAAGGCCTGGATGGAGTGGGTGTGGAGAGGATGTTTCAACGAGTGGGAGAGTCTCGGACTAGAGGTCACAGCCTCAGAATTAAGGAGATTTCCTTTAGGAAGATGAGGAGAAATGTCGAAAGTCAGAGGGGGGGGGTGAATCTGTGGAATTCTTTGCCACAGAAGGCTGTGGATATTTTAAGGTGGAGATAGATAGATTCTTGATTAGTAATGCCCCTGTCCCACTTAGGAAACCTGAACGGAAACCTCTGGTGACTTTGCGCCCCACCCTAGGTTTCCGTGCGGTTCCCGGAGGTTTTTGTCAGTCTCCCTAATGGTTGAAAGTGGTTTCCGTTTCTTCTATGGCAATAATTCTTCCGGCAATTATTTAAAAACATTAAAAACCGGCTGTGACTAAAAATAGTTTGCCGTTTTAAAAATCGGTAATTTTTTAGGCGAAGCCGGTTGCGATGCTAGTTGAACGTGGTTGCCGGGGGTTGCAGGTAGTGGAAGGTAAGACCTTTTTTTCACCCAGTTTTATTCCACCAGGGACGTTATTACCTTCCACTACCGAGAACCTCCGGGAACCGCACGGAAACCTTGGGTGGGGCGCAAAGTCTCCAGAGGTTTCCGTTCAGGTTTGCTAAGTGGGACAGGGGCATAAGGTTGTCAGGGGTTATGGGGGGATGGCAGGAGAATGGGGTTAGGAGGGAGAGATAGATCAGCCATGCTAGAATGGCGGGGCTGACTTGATGGGCCGAATGGGCAAATTCTGCTCCTGTAACGTGAACTAATGACCGTTTGCCAAACTGACAGACAGCACGTTGAGGAGCCTGGGACAGCAGGAGTGGTGGGTGGACAACAGACAGCCTGTGGGGAAAGACCACTCCTCGTGGGGATGGCAGTGTGTGGATGAGGAGGGAAGAAACACAGACAGGGGGCATAAACACAGACACAGACAATACAGTGGCTTGCAAAAGTATTCATACCCCTTGAACTTTTCCACATTTTGTCACGTTAAAACCACAAACGTAAATGTATTTTATTGGGATTTTATGTGATAGACCAACACAAAGTGGCGCATAATTGTGCAGTGGAAGGAAAATGATACATGGTTTTCAATTTTTTTTACAAATAAAAAACTGAAAAGTGTGGCATGCAAAAGTATTCAGCCCCCTTTACTCTGATACCCCTAAATAAAATCCAGTGCAACCAATTGCCTTTAGAAGTCACCTAATTAGTAAATAGTTCACTTGTTTTGTGTTAATCTAATCTCAGTATAAATACAGCTGTCGATTCTTGTGAAGGCCTCAGAGGTTTTGTTAGAGAACGTTAGTGAACAAAACAATGTTTTCTTGGGCATCATGAAGCCCAAGGAACACACCAGACAGGTCAGCGATAAAGTTGTGGGGGAAGGTTTAAAGCAGGGTTAGGTTATAAAAAAATATCTCAAGCTTTGAACATCTCACAGAGCAATGTTCAATCCATGCATCCAAAAAATGGAAAGAGTATGGCACAACTGCAAACCTACCAAGACATGGCCGTGCTCCTAAACTGACAGGGTCGGGCAAGGAGAGCATTGATCAGAGAAACAGCCAAGAGGCCCATGGTCACTCTGGAGGAGCTGCAGAGATCCACAGCTCAGGGTGGGAGAATCTGTCCACAGGACAACTATTAGTCGTTACACTCCACAAATCGGGCCTTTATTTTTTTGGAAGAGTGGCAAGAAGAAAGCCATTGTTGAAACAAAGCATAAGAAGTCCCGTTTGCAGTTTGCCACAAGCCATGTGGGGGACACAGCAAATCATGTGGAGGAAGGTGCTTTGTCTGTTGATGAGACCAAAAATTGAAGTTTTTTGGCCTAAATGCCAAAACGCTATGTGTGGGTGGAAAACTAACACTGCCACATCACCCTGAACACACCATCCCCACTGTGGAAACATGGTGGTAGTAGTTAACATCATGCTGTCGGGATGCTTTTCTTCAGCAGGGGGGACAAGGAAGCTGGTCAGAGTTGATGGGAAGATGGATCGAGCCAAATACACGGGCAATCTTGAGAGAAAAACTGTTAGAGTCTGCAAAAGGCTTGAGACTGGGGCGGAGGTTCACCTTCCAGCAGGACAACAACCCTAAACATATAGCCAGAGCTACAATGGAATGGTTTAGATCAAAGCATATTCATGTGTTAGAATGGCCCAGTCAAAGTCCAGACTAAATCCAATTGAGAATCTTCTCTGGCAAGACTTGAAAATTGCTGTTCACAGACGCTCTCTCCATCCAATCTGACTGAGCTTGAGCTATTTTGCAAAGAAGAATGGGTAAACATTTCAGTCTCTAGATGTGCAAAGCTGGTAGAGATATACATACCCAAAGGACTTGCAGATGTAATTGCAGCAAAAAGGTAGGTTCTACAAAGTATTGACTCAGGGGGGCTGAATACTTTTGCACGCCACACTTTTCAGTTTTTTATTTGTAATAAAATTTGGAAACCATGTATCATTTTCCTTCCACTTCACATTTATGCACTACTTTGTGTTGGTCTATCACATAAAATCCCAATAAAATACATTTACGTTTGTGATTGTAACGTGACAATATGTGGAAAAGTTCAAGGAGTATGAATACTTTTGCAAGCCACTGTAGGTGCAGGAGTAGGCCATCCTGCCCTTGCAGCCAGCACCGCCATTCAATGTGATCATGGCTGATCATCCCCAATCAGTACCCCGTTCCTGCCTTCTCCCCATATCCCCTGATTCCGTTAGCCCTAAGAGGTAAATCTAACTCATAGGCTCACAGGCTCACCATGAAATGTACAATAGTCAGGAAATGGTGTTGGGTAGACTGATGGGACTGAAGGCTGATAAATCCCCAGGGCCTGATGGTCTGCATCCCAGGGTACTTAAGGAAGTGGCTCTAGAAATCGTGGATGCATTGGTGATAATTTTCAAATGTTCTATAGACTCAGGATCAGTTCCTGTGGATTGGAGGGTAGCTAATGTTATCCCACTTTTTAAGAAAGGCGGGAGAGAGAAAACGGGGAATTATAGACCAGTTAGCCTGACATCGATGGTGGGGAAGTTGCTGGAGTCAATTATAAAACATGAGATAGCCGCACATTTGGATAGCAGTAACAGGATCGGTCCGAGTCAGCATGGATTTACGAAGGGGAAATCATGCTTGACTAATCTTCTGGAATTTCTTCAGGATGTAACTAGGAAAATGGACAAGGGAGAGCCAGTGGATGTAGTGTACCTGCACTTTCAGAAAGCATTTGATAAGGTCCCACATAGGAGATTAGTGGGCAAAATTAGGGCACATGGTATTGGGGGTAGAGAGCTGACATGGATAAGAAGTGGTTGGCAGACAGGAGTAAGGAAACAAAGAGTAGGGATTAACGGGTCCCTTCAGAATGGCAGGCAATGACTAGTTGGGGGTACGCAAGGCTCGGTGCTGGGACCGCAGCTATTTACAATATACATTTGTGATTTAGATAAAGGGATTAAAAGAAACTTTAACTAATTTGCAGATGACACAAAGCTGGGTGGCAGTGTGAGCTGTGAGGAGGATGCTTATGATGAGGCAGGGTGACTTGGACAGGTTGGTGGTGAGTGGGCAGATGCTTGGCAGATGCAGTTTAATGTGGTTAAATGTGGTGAGGTTATCCACTTTGGTGGCAAGAGCAAGAAGGCATATTGTTATCTGTAATGGCGTCAAGTTGGGAAAAGGGGAAGTACAACGGGATCTGGGGGTCCTTGTACATCAGTCTATGGAAGTACAGCAGGCAGTGAAGAAAGCGAATGGCATGTTGGCCTTTGTAACAAGAGGGGTTGAGTATAGGTGCAAAGAGGTCCTTCTGCAGTTGTGCAGAGCCCTAGTGAGACCACACCTGGAGTATTGTGTGCAGTTTTGGTCTCCCAATTTGGGGAAGGACATTCTTGCTATTGAGGGAGTGCAGCGTAGATTCACAAGGTTAATTCCCGGGATGGCGGGACTGTCATATGTTGGTAGATAGGAGCGGGCTGGGCTTGTATACTCTGGAGTTTAGAAGGATGAGAGGATATCTTATTGAAATATTATTAAGGGTTTGGACACGCTGGAGGCAGGAAACATGCTTCCGATGTTGGGGGAGTCCAGAACCAGGGGCCACAGTTTAAGAATAAGGAGCAAGCCATTTAGAACAGAGACGAGGAAACACTTTTTCACTCATAGAGTGGTGAGTCTGTGGAATTCTCTGCCTTAGAGGGCGGTGGAGGCAGGTTCTCCGGATGCTTTCAAGAGAGAACTGGATAGGGCTCTAAAAGATAGCGGAGTCAGGGGATATGGGGAGAAGGCAGGAGGGTGGTGATCAACCATGATAGATTGAATGGCGTGTTGCTGACTCGAAGGACCGAATGGCCTACTCCTGCACCTATTGTCTATTGGTCTCTGAAATACAAGGCATAACACGAGAGCATACAATTTAAGCATAGGTGACTGTCACTATGGAATTTCACATTCAATTTTGTTAAACTTTTGTATAGTTTGGCTGCAACCTCTCAAATTATGATGTCCAAATGATGCAGCGGGTCAGTTGGATGTTTAGTGTTGGCTAACATCAGAAGATATACGGAGGGAACATGGCTGAAAAATCTCCTCGGAAAAGTTAACATTTCATTATGAAAATGGGAAATACTAGAGTTACTGAAGTGTCCCCAGGGATCCACTGTTGTTCAGGGGGCAACACGAGACGCAGAGTGCCGGAGTAACTCAGCGGGTCAGGCAGCATCTGTGGGGAACATGGATAGGTGACGTTTCACAGAGTGCTGGAGTAACTCAGCGGGTCGGGCAGCATCTCTGGTCACCTATTCCTTTTCCTCAGACCTGCTGAGTTACTCCAGCATTTTGTGTTTTCTGCTGATGTAAACCCAACGCCAAGATTCCTAGAGTCGCCACACAAACAAAGCATTCGAGCTCTTGTTATAATGTTGGACGTGACAGCCTCTTCTTGCAGGGTTCCAAACACTGTGTCCAAGTTCTTTACGCTTGCCATTTGCCTTTGCTCTGTGACGAGCCCGTCCCTTCTTGCCGCGTGTCGATCTATCAGATTGACAGTGATCTGCTCCCAGAGCTAAGAAATGAGGCGGCGGACTCGTGCGTAGTCGCGGACGGAGGGGGGTTCCCGCAGGTATTCCCATCCACGACAGGGCCCCAAGCCTGCATCGGGCCCTCCTGTCAACAGCAGCTGTGAGCCAGGAAACCAAAGTGCAGGTGAGGACATGTACCTTTGTAATCACAGGTCCAGTCCCAGTTGACGGAGTCTCTGGAGGACCAACGTCCTTAGTTGCCCTCCCAACCCGTCACCCCACCACCCCCCAGTCATCTCAGCAACATCAGTCACAACACAAGATCCCAACCATTGAACATAGAACAGGCCAGCACAGGGAAAGGCCGTTCGGACTGCCCCACCAATGTCCGTGCTGAACACCCCAAAAAAATACCGGCCCCCCCAAACCAACCCCTTCCTGCCTGTCTGCACTGATCCACCCACCATCCCCTGCATATCCATGTGCCTCTCCAAAGGTCTAGATGTGGCGAATTACGTGGGATTAGAGGTGAGAGGACTGCCACGTCACTCTACAACTCCTGAGGGCCAAAGTGAGCAGTGTGGCAGGTCTAAACCCTCAGAGATACCAGTCGCCCCTGGCCTTGTGTCGAGGGAGATGTGAAGGCCTGTGGCACTCTGGTGACACAACGTCACAGAGACAGGGGGAGGGCCTGTGCTCAAGATAGCCATGTCTCTGGGGTGGGGGTGGAGGGTGAGGGTCTGGTAAGGAGGGTGATTGTGGGGGTGTGGGTGTGGGAGTGGTGGGGGTGGGGGTGGGGTGGGGGTGGGTGGGGTGAGGGGTGGGGGGGGGAGGGGTGGTGAGGGTTCATGGAAGGTTGGGGGATGGTGGGGGATCGGGGGTGGGGGGGTGAGGGTCAGGGCAGATGTGGGGGTCTAGGGGGTGAGGGGTCGGGGGGGAGGGGGAGGGTCCGAGGATGGTGGGGGTGGGGGTGGGGTATAGTGGGCGGGGGAGGGTGAGGTTCAAGGGAAGGTGGGGGTTGGGGGTGGGGGTGGGGGTCAGGGAAGGTGGGGGGGATGGTGGGGGGGTGGGGGGGGAGGGTGAGGGTCAAGGAAGGTGGGGGTTGGGGTGGGGGTGGGGGGAGGGGGAGGGTCAGGGATGGTGGGGGTGGGGGGCGCGTGGGGGTACGGGGGGAGGGGACGGTCAGGGAAAGGTGGGTGTGGGGTGGGGGTTCAGGAAGGTGGGGGGGAATGGTGGGAGGGTGGTGGGGGGGGCGAGGGTGAGGGTCAAACCAGGGAAAGAGTGGGGGTGGGGTGGGGCAGTGGGGGGAGGGGGAGGGTCAGGGAAGGTGGGGGTGGTGGTGCGGGGGGGGTGAGGGTCAGTAGGATGGGTTCGTGGGGGGGTCGGGGGTACGGGGTGGGGGTTGGGGTGGGGGGGGGTGAGGGTCAGGGAAGTGGTGTGGGGGTGTGGGTGGGGGGGAGGGGGAAGGTTCAGGGAAGGTGGGGGGAGAATGGTGGGGGAAGGTGGGGGACATGGGTGGGAAGGGATGGGGTAGGGAAGCCAAGGGAGGAAGAGGAAGGGTGAAGAGTGTGTGGGATGGAAGAATGGGTTGTTTTATTAGTTTAGAGGTTTAGCGGGGTGTAGATAGACAGAGCGGGAACAGGCCCTTTCTTCGGCCCACCCAGCCCGCACCGACCAGCGATCCCGCACACTAACACTACGGATCTAGTTTTAAAACATTTAATAATGCCTCCAGGCCAAATTAAACTACAAAGCCTGCACAACTTTTGGATGGTGGGAGGAAACCGACGATCCATCGGAGAAAACCTCACGGGAAGGACTCCGAACAAACTCCGTACAAGACAGCGCCCGTAGTCCGGGATGGAGCCCACTGTCTGTGGTTGCTGTGTGTGCAGCAGCTCTAACCCCCGCTGCCTCCGTGCCGCCCTCGGTGATTGAGGGAAGGTGGTGATGGTGAGACACCGGTGGGAGGGGGGGGGGAGGGGGGGGTGATGGGGGGTGGGAGGGGGAGGGGGGGGGGCGGGGGGGGGGGGGGGGGGGTGGGGGGGGTGGGGGGGGGGGGGCGGGGGGGGTGGGGGGGGGGGTGGGGGGGGGGGGGGGGGGGTGGGGGGGGGGGGGGGGGGGGGGGGGGGGGGGGTGGGGGG
Organism: Okamejei kenojei; assembly: GCA_035221665.1. Lineage (NCBI taxonomy): Eukaryota > Metazoa > Chordata > Chondrichthyes > Rajiformes > Rajidae > Okamejei > Okamejei kenojei. Next base: position 129,337,315 of record CM069134.1, on the reverse strand, counting down.
GGTGGGGGGGGGGGACGAGGT
>CM069134.1:129311885-129336794 GCA_035221665.1 Okamejei kenojei | reverse complement strand
GTAATAAGAAGATAGTGAGGAGTGGGGGGAGTGGGGAGTGGTTGAGAGGGTGATTGGGGGTGTATGGGAATAGGGGTGTGAGTGGATGATTAAGGGAGGAGGTGGAGGGGTAGGTGGGTGGGAATAGGGGGTTGGAAGAAAGAGAAGGAAGGAAAGGAGGAGGGAAGTAGGCATGGTGGATGAGTGGGGAGGATGAAAGTATGGGTGGAGGGTGTGAGAGGTTGTGGGCGAATGAAATGAGAGGTTCCTCAATCCACAGCGCGGCTGTTGACGGACGGTGAACAACATGCTCACGTTGAGAGTCTTGGAGCCAATCCAAGGGACAGGCTGTGGGACCATCTTGATTCAGGAGAAGGATGGAGAGTCTGATCCCTGGTTTGGTTCGGATTGAGGTGCAAGGTCGTGTGAAAACAGCAGGACATGGATGGAGAAGCTTCAACGAAGGGTCACAGGGTCAAGAGTGTTTTTAGTGTGTTAGGGTGAGTGTGTTTAGGGTTAGGGTTAGGGCAGCCGTCCAGCTCCGTTAGGTGAGGTTACGGAAAGGCCTAGATTAGGGTGAGGGTGTGGGTTAGGGTGAGGTCATTGTGAGGGCTCAGGGTCAGGGCCAGGGTAAGGGCCAGGTCAGGTTCAGGGCCAGGCAGGGCCAAGGTCAGAGTCAGGGTCAGGTCAGGTGAGGCCAGGCCAGAGCCAGGGTCAGGGGTCTGGGCCCTGGGTCCAGAGTCAGGGTCAGGGTGAGGCCAGGATGAAGGGCCAGGTCAATGGTCAGGATCAGGGCCACAGTCAGGGTCCGGTCAGGTGAGGGTCACCCAGGTTCAGCTAGGGCTAGGGTCAGGGTGAGGCCATGGTCAGTGTCAGGTTCAGGTTCATGGTCAGGGTGAGGGTCAGGCCCAGGGTCAGGTGGAGGTGAGGGTGAGGTGAGGCCAGGAGGTCAGGGTCAGGGTCAGGTGAGGTGAGGGTCAGGGTCAGGGTGAGGGGTGTGGGGCCAGGGTAGGGTCAGGACAGCAGGACAAGGATGAGAGCTTCACGAAGGTCAAGGTCAAGAAGTGTTCACTGTGTTAGGGTGAGGTTAGGGGTAGGGATAGTGTCTCTCCAGGCTCGCCCGTTAGGGTGAGGGTTACGGAAATGCCTAGGAATAGGTGAGGTGAGGGTTAGGGTGACGGCCAGTGTAGGGCCAGGTCAAGGGCCAGGTTCTGCAGGTCAGGTTGGAGGGTCCATGTCATGTCAGTTCTGTTCAGGTCAGGGTCAGGTGAGGGACAGGTCAGTCAGGTCAGGTGAGGGCCAAGGGTCAGAGATCAGGGTCAGGGTCAGGGTGAGGGTCAGGGTCAGTTCAGTGAGGTGGAGGGTGAGGGTCAGGGTCAGGGTCAGGGTCAGGTGAGTGTCAGGTCAGGGTCAGGTGAGTGGCCAGGGTCAGGTCAGGGTCAGGGTGAGGTGAGGGTCCAGGGGTCAGGTTAAGGTCAGGGCCAGGTCAGTCAGGGTCAGGTGAGGTCAGGGGCCAGGGTCAGGGACAGGTCAGGGTGAGGCCAGGGCCCAGGAGCCAGATCATGGGAGGGTCAGGTCAGGTCAGGGTGAGGGCCAGGGCCCCGCCAGGATCAGGGTGAGGTCAGGTCAGGTCAGGGTGAGGGCCATGGCCAGGCAGACAGGGTGAGGGGTCAGGGTCAGGGTCAGTCAGTTGAGGGCCAGGTCAGGGTCCAGGTGAAGGCCAGGGTCAGGGTCAGTCGGGTCAGGGGGAACCCAAGTGGCGATTAATGTGACAATCCCATTGCTGTCGATCTACTGAATCCAGGACAGAAAGCAAAGAACACTGGCCACTAGCCTGCCTGACAACCATGTGGCACGTTTAAGCCAGAAGCCACCTTTACAAACAACATCTCCAATCCATAACCAGTGTGTAGATAAGGCAATTAATAGACAATATACAATAGGTACCGAGGTAGCCATTCGGCCCTTCGAGCCCTCACCGCCATTCAATGGCTGATCATCCCAATCAGTACCCCACCCGTTCCTGCCTTCTCCCCTATCCCTGACTCACTATCTTCAAGAGACCTATCTAGCTCTCTCTTGAAAGCATCCAGAGACTGGCCTCCACCGCCCTCTAGAGGCAAGAATTCCACAGACCTCACTCAAAAAACCACTCTCTGTGAGAAAAATTGTTTCCCTCCTCGTCTCCGTTCTAAATGGGCTTAACTCCTTATTCTTAAACTGTGGCCCCTGGTTCTGGACTTCCCCAACAATCCGGGAACATGTTCCTGCCTCTATCGTGACCAATCCCTTATAATGTTTCAATGAGTGCCCTCTGACCTTGGAGATGTTATTGAGCACTTGTGTGGTGGAACCTTTGTGACAGGCTGTTTTGCAAAACCCAACTTGGGTGTGAAGGCCCACTGGTATCCAACTGTGCAATGTACCATCGCAAGCTTTTAGTTGGTTTCGAGATACCACAGAATCTTTCGACCCAGCGATCACCAATCCCTCACACAAGTACAATGTTATCCACTTTCTCATCCACTCCCTACACACCAGGCAAATTTACAGAGGGGCCGATTAACCAACAAACCCGTAACGTCTTATGGGATGTGGGAGGAAACCGGAGCCCCCGGAGGAAACCCGCGCGGCACTGGAGAACGTGCAAACTCCACACCACAGACAGAGCAACACCCAAGGGTCAGAATCGAAAGGGAATGGCCTCTCGTTGTGAAGACCTGCGTCGCACATTGGCTTTCTTCACTGCCTGCTGTACGCGAGCTTACTTTCAAGTGACTGATGTCCAACGGACCCAGGTCTCGTTGTACCTCCCCTTTTACGCATCTGACACCAATCAGATAATGCGAGTGAAGGAACTGCAGAAGCGGGATTCAAATGGAAGATTAACACAAATGCTGTAGTAGCCAGCGGGTTCAGGCATCATCTCTGAGAGAAGGAATGGGCGACGTATCGGCTTTAGAGACTCGAAACCCTTTCTACAGACTGATGTCAGGGGAGTGGGCGTAGAGATAAGGTGGTGTACAGATAAAGGATATATACACACGACTCTATGCACCACCCACTTCCTGACACCAGTCAGAAGAGGCCGAGATGCTGCCTGTCCTGCTCGGTTACACCAGCTTTTTGCGTCTATCTACCATTCAGATAATAATCTGGACTTCTTGTTTCTTGAGTACAATTTCCTGTGGTAAATATCGATCCCTATACCCTTCCTCATAGAAATATAGAAACATAGAAAATAGGTGCAGGGTAGGCCATTCGTGCCTTCGCGCCTGCACCGCCCATTCAATATGATCATGGCTGATCATCCAACTCAGAATCCCGTACCTGCCTTCTCTCCATACCCCCTGATCCCTTTAGCCACAAGGGCCACATCTAACTCCCTCTTAATATAGCCAACGAACTGTGGCCTCAAACTACCTTCTGTGGCAGAAATTCCGACAGACTCACCACTCTGTGTGAAAAATGTTTTTCTCATCTCGGTCCTAAAAGACTTCCCCCTTATCTTAAACAGTGACCCCTTGTTCTGGACTTCCCCAACTTCGGGAACAATCTTACCTGCATCTAGCCTGTCCAACCCCTTAAGAATTTTTGGACCGTTTTCTATAAGACCCCCCCTCAACATCTTCTAAATTCTAGGCGAGTAAAGCACACAAGTCTATCCAGTCTTTCTTCATATGGGAAGTCCTGCCATCCCAGGAATCAGTCATGGTGAACCTTCTCTGTACCCCCTCTATGGCAAGAATGGTGACCATGATAAAGTCCGTGATGTAGGGGGCACGTCAAACGTCGCTCACCTGACATACAGACCCGTTCCAAAACATGTGTGTAAATGCAGTGAATAATGCATAATAAAGATGCATGCATGGCGTAACACATCCGATGCTTGGAGCTGGTCAGCTGAGAACTCCAAAGGTCAGATTCGACGGAGCAGAAGTCTAGAACAAGAATCCGTGCCAGAAGTTAGTGCCAGGACAAGAGAGCACAGACAGAGCCTTGTGATATGTTGTTTATGTCAGCAGTGAAACTGTGATCCAAGTCACAATGACCTTCCCCGTTCACAGGAAACTCTAGAACTCCCCCGATCACCCTCGCTCTACGTTATCCCACTTTCTTCTCATCCCTACACACCAGGGGGCAATGACAAGAGGGCCGATTAACCCACAAACCCGCACGCCTTTGGGAGGCGGGAGGAAACCAGAGCACCCGGAGGAAACCACACGCGGTCACGGGTAGAAAACTCCACACAGGCAAAGCAAGGCCTTCACTGCTGCACCTCGGTACACCGTGGCAGTAATGAACCGAAAGCTTGGTGTTTTGCTCAAGATTCCAGCATCTGAAGACACACGTATCATGAAAGGGGCAATTTGTCAAACTGCCCACCAGTGGGATTGTGGTGAGAAAGAAGTGATTGAGAAACGTGGTTCCACATTAAAGCAGTAACTGTAGGAACCATGTCGACAACCGAGAACTCATATCACCGCCAGCACGTTACTGATCTTTAAGAGGCAGCTCATTAAATCTCCCTCTCACTCGGCACAGAATAAAAAGATTTCATATCGAAGGGTCTGATGTCTTATTCTGGAAATGAAACATAAATACATAGACACATGGGTGCGGGAGTAGGCCATTAGGCCATTCGGGCCCTTCGAGCCTGCACCGCCATTCATGTGATCACGGCTGATCATCCACAATCATACCCACCGTTCTGCTTCTCCCCGATCCCTTACATCCATCTTAAAGCAAATGGAACCAGAGGACAAAGGATGAATTCCAGGAGTTTTAGGGTCTTGTCAGCTAAAAGCACAGATAGCGATGGTAAAAGCCTGCAACCGTTGTGGGAGAGACATTGTGTCTTTCCCTGGGGAAACCCAGCATTCACGGCCCCTTGTGGCTAGTTACTTTGTGATCTCTGCTCAAATACGTTTCAACATATTGCCAACGTTATCCCTAAGAGCTCTATCTAACTCTCTCTTGAGTACATCCATGAATCGGCCCTCCACTGCCTTCTGTGGCAGAGATTCCACAGATTCACGACTCTCCTGGGTGAAAAGGTTCTTCGTCATCTCAGTCTGAAAAATGGCCTCACCCTCTTATTCTTAAACTGCGACCCCTGGTTCTGTACCTCCCAAAATGGGGAACATGTTTTCCTGCATCTAGCCTGTCAATCCTCTAAGAAACATAGACAATAGGTGCAGGAGTAGGCCATTCGCCCTTTCGAGCCTGCCCGCCATTCCCAATTGATCCATGGCTGATCATCCAACTCAATATCCCGTACCTGCCTTCTCTCCATACCACCCCCTGATCCCTTTAGCCACAAGGGCCACATCTTAAATATAGGCAATGACTCGGGCCTCAACTACCTTCTGGGGGCAGAGAATTCCACAGATTTGCCACTCTTTGGGTGAAAAGAATGTTATATTTTTCTATAGGATCCCTCTCATCCCTTCAACACTCCAGTGAATACAAGCCCAGTTGGGAACAGCGACCCGTTCTTCAGTCTCCTGAGGAGGTTATAGAGATATCGGGGGGCACCTTCTTAGGCAATCCGCAATCGATGCATTCACATCGAGTGTCAATGTTTGGATTGTGAAATTATCACATTTGGCAATGCAATTAGCACGGTTTTTCACCATTTGTGGAAGAATAGGGCTGCAAATCAGATATTGTCAGGGTGTGTCACTGTGACTTTACTCACTGTTCTCTCTGGGACAGAGCTAGATGCCACACAGCCTTCACATCTTCTCGCTTGGCACAAAGAAGCAGTGAGACAGGTACGTGGATAGATCAGGTTTGGAGGGATATGGACCAACGCGGGCAGGTGGGACTAGTGTAGCTGGCCGGGTGGATCACTGTTGTATCACTCTATGACCGGGCCTGACTGTATCCGAGAGCATTATCTTGCCACACTTCATCGACTTTAGCCTCAGGCATTTAGAGACACGGTCTGTTCTCTCACCCTCTATCCCCAATTGCAATTAAAAGAGACCTTTGGATAGGCGCGTGGGATATGCAGGGGATGGAGGAATATGGACCACATACAGGCAGATAAGGGGTTGGTCTCTTAGGCGTCATGTCCAGCACGGACATTGTGGGGCCGAAGGGCCGGTTCCTCTGCTGGACCGTTCCATGTTTCTGTTCTACGTTCTAATGCTCAATGTATTTGTCCATAAGGGATAGGAGAAGTAGGGATGGGCCATTCAGCCCATCAAGTCTACTCCGCCATTCACTCTCGACTGATCTACTCTCTCCCCTCCTAACGCCCATTCTCTCTGCCTTTTTCCCCCTTTGGCCCCATAACCCCTGACACCCGTACTAATCAAGTTATATGTTGTTATGTGTTCTATCTTCTAACGTTCTAACGTTTCTTGTGTTCAGTGTTCAGCTCGTTAAGTGTTCAGTGTTCTGTGACTAAAACATCCTATGTTTTGTGAAGTTTCTATAACTTAATTCTGATCAACATCCTGTGTGTGTGTCGTCTCTGATTCCCTGTCACTCCTGGAGCTCACGGAGAGTGGCGCAACAAACTCACCACCAAAATACCTTGTTGAGAGCTTGTTCTCAGTCTCCCCTCTGGCCCCGGGTTTTTTTTTTTTTCTCCTCGTGCTCCGTGTAAATCCTTCAGCTGAGGTAGTGAGCGGCTGCAGTCTTTGTGGGAGGGGCGTTGTGTCTTTCCCTGGGGATCCAGCATCTCACTTCACGGCCCCTTGCTTCTACTACTAGTAACCTCTGCGCGGGGAGGCTCATGTGTATGCCAACTCTTGGTCGTAATGGCCAGCTCGTCACATCTTGTGCTTTTTGCTGACGGAGCTAACTCTGGAATTCATCCTTTGTCCTCTGGTTCCATTTCAGTTGATGATCATTGATATCATCACTCCCGCCCCAACCACATCTAGAGGCCCTCAATGGGCCAGAACACCATCTCACGTCTAAGAAGAGGTCCCGACCCAACAATTACCCATCTCATTCCCTCCACATGATGCTCTGCCTGACCCGCCGAGTTCCTCCAGCACTTTGTCTTTGTTCCACTATTCAGCATCTGCAGTTCCTTGTGTCTCTAGTTCACACGGATCTAACAGCCTGATCAACAAATAGGCTTTATCCCTCGAAACGTTTTGCAAGAAAGAATTAGATTTAACCTCTTATAGAAACATAGAAACATAGAAATTAGGTGCAGGAGTAGGCCATTCAGCCCTCGAGCCTGCACCGCCAAGCAATAATGATCATGGCTGATCATCCAACTCAGTAATCCCGTACCTGCCTTCTCTCCATACCCTCTGATCCCCTTAGCCCACAAGGGCCACAATTCAACTCACTCTTAAATATAGCCAATGAACTGGCCTCAACTACCCTCTGTGGCAGAGAGTTCCAGAGACTCACCACTCTCTGTGATGAAAAAAGTCTTTCTCATACTCGGTCTTAAAGGATTTCCCCCTTATCCTTAAGCTCTGTGACCCAACTTGTCCTGACTTCCCCAACATCGGGAACAATCTTCCTGCATCTAGCCTGTCCAACCCCTTATGCCCCTGTCCCACTTAGGAAACCTGAACGGAAACCTCTGGAGACTTTGTGCCCCCACCACATGGTTTCCGTGCGGTTCCCGGAGGTTTTTGTCCTCCGGTCAACCACCTTCAAACAGCATCGCAACCGGCTCTCCTGACGAAAAAATTACCGATTTTTAAAACGGAAACCACTTTTCGACCATTAGGAGAGACTGACAAAAAAAACCCCCTCCCTCCGGGACCGCACGGAAAACCTTGGGGTGGGGCGCAAAGTCTCCAGAGGTTTCCGATCTCAGGTCTCATAAGTGGCACAGGGACATTAGGGCTAACGGAATCAGGGATATGGGGAGAAGGCCAGGAACGGGGGTACTGATTGGGATGATCAGCCATGATCACATTGAATGGCGGTGCTGCAGGCTCGAAGGGCCGAAATGGCCTACTCCTGACCTATTGTCTATGTTCTATGTTAATAACCCTTACAAAAACTCTACAGTTGTGCCACAGAAAGCACACTGTCAGAATGCATCACATCTTGGTTTTAGGAACAGCTCTGCCCAAGACCGCAAGATATTACAGAGAGTTCTAGATGTGTCCCGGTCCCGTCTCACACACACCGCACTCCGGACACCCACACCCCAACACGACTCCATCTGCCACTGGGCTGCCTCAGGAAAGCAGCCGACATATTGTGAAGGACGTAGTCCCTGTCCCACCCCGGTCATTCCTCTTCCCCCCGCTCCCGTCCGGCAGAAAGGTACAGAAAGCTTGAAAGCGCGCACCACCAGACTCAGGAGCAGCTTCTTCCCCTCTGTCATCAGGCTCCTTCCATGAGCTAGGGTACTATCCGCGATTCACAGCCGAAGCCACCCCCCCCCCCCCCTCTAAAAAAAAACCCCATTTGCGGACAATTGGCTTGGTCTGTGGGAACTGATGGAGGTATACTTCATGCACTCTGTACCTTCCCCCTCGCTCAGCCTGCATTAATTGAGATTGACTAGACTGTAACGGATGTAGACATTAAATACTGGGGGGAAACAATCTGCGGGTGAGGCAGCATCTATAGAGCGAAGGAACAGGGGGATGTTTTCGGGTCGAGACCCTTCTTCAGACTGATTGTATAGATTTGTATCAGCTTTGATGGAATAGTGAAGGAAACCAAGCTTTTCACCCGCAACCTCGCAACGTAGTGATGAGCATAATTGTGTTTCAAGTGAAAACTGTCCCTGTACGGAGTCTGCACGTTCTCCCTGTGACCACGTGGGTTTTCTCCGGCGCTCCGGTTTCCTCCCCACGCTCCAAAGACTGAAAGGTTGTGATTAGTGGGCTTTGGCAAAATTGTAGGATTGTCCCCAGCGTGCAGCGTGCGCTAATGTAACGGGGATTTCGGTCGGGCGCAGACTCTGTTGGGCGAAGCGCATGGGCTTTCCACGTTGCACCACACCTGGAACTGAAACCTAAACTAATGTAAGAAAGTGATCCTAGTAAGTGATCACCTTCCCGTCTTCCCAGTTTTAATTTTCCGTTCATACGTGGCGTTTGCCACAGTTGGCCATCACCCACATAAAACTATTGCCGATCCCGTTGGCGCACGTCCACATAAACCAGTTGGGACTCACCTTTTGATTGTCTCTGGCTGCCCCAATTTGGGCCACAATGCCCACATTCTTGCCACGGAAACACGGAAACAGAACGCAGAGATGTTTGGCGCAGAACCATGCCATAGAAGTACTTCACTTCACTTTCAGTTTAGGAGGCCAGGTTCACACAGTTTTGTCTCCTAATCTGAGGAAGACATTCTTGCTGGGGATACAGGCGTTCACTAGTACTTTCCTGGGATGGCACGACTTCCATATGAGGAAAGACTGGATAGACTCGGCTTGTACTCGCTAGAATTTAGAAGATTGAGGGTGATCTTATAGAGACCTACAAATTATATCTTAAGAGGGTTGGACAGGCTAGATTGCAGGAACATAGTTGTCCCGATGTTGGGGAAGTCCAGGACAAGGGGTCACAAGTTTAAGTATAAAGGGGGAAAGTCTTTTAGGACCGAGATGAGAAAAACATTTTCCACAGAGAGTGGTGTGAATCTCTGGAATTCTCTGCCACATAAGAAGTAGTTGAGGCCGAGTTTCATGGGATGGAATAAATTATAACCTTCACGTGGTCCGCCCTGTTTCGACTAATGCAATCAACTCTACGTGCAAAAAAAACGGAAGATCAAATAGAACAAGTAGAGTGTTCTACAACTGTAGGCTCGTGTGTGCACAGCCACATAACGCCAGAAGAGGAAAGGCCAGTTCATTGGCTATATTTTAGGACCGATGGTGAGAAAAACACTTTTCACACAGAGCGTGGTGAATCTGTGGAACTCTCTGCCACAGAAGAGTTGAAGCCAGTTGGTTGGCTATATTTAAGAGGGAGTTAGATGTGGCCCTTGTGGCTGAAGGGATCAGGGGGTATGGAGCGAAGGCAGGTACGGGATACTGAGTTGGATGATCAGCCATGATCATGTTGAATGGCGGTGCAGGCTCGAAGGGCCGCATGGCCTACTCCTGCACCTAATTTCTATGTTTCTATGATTCTATGTACAGTGACAAGCTTTTGTTGCGTGCTAACCAGTCAGCGGAAGGAAAATACATGATTACAATCGAGCCGTTTCGTTACTTGCAGCGTACAGATGATAAGGGAATAACGTTTAGTGCAAGGTAAAGCCAGCAAAGTCCGATCGAGGATAGGACACAGAGTAATCTTTCTATATCTTTATTATTTGTGTGATACCCGAGGCAATTTTAATGTTTCTGATTAGACGGAATGGGTGACGTTTCAGGTCGAGACCCTTCTTCAGTCCGTGACCTTTCTTCAGTCTCGACCCAATACGTCACCCATTCCATCTCTCCAGCGATGCTGCCTGTCCCGCTGAATTACTCCAGTATTTTGTATTTATCCTTGGCGCAAACCAGCACCTGCAGTTCCGTCCCACACCTTTTAATATTTTTTGCGCGTCCCAGATGGGCCATTGCCTGGCCGTTGTCCAGAAATCATCGTTTGGCTTCTGCTTGTTGCCGGCAGGAAGGAGCTTATCGGCTCCTCGCTGAGCGAGCAGCTGTAACCCCCGTCACTTGCAAAGCATCAAAGCCTCCCTGTAAGCAGCGGCTAGAAAGCTGCAGCCCTGCTAATAAACACTACACATGTCCCGCAGTGGGATCTCATAGCCAGCCGCCACTGGCAAAGTCATGCAGTTTGGCCGTAGGAATAAGGCAGCAGAATATTTTCTAAATGGGGAGAGGGAATCCAGAAATCAGACGTGCAAAGGGGCCTTGGGAGTGCTGGTGCTGGTGCAGGATTCGCAAAACAGTTCATTTGCAAATCGAGTCGGTCGTAAGGAACGGCAAACTCAATGCTAACATTTATTTTGGAGAAGACGAAATACAAAAACGGGGATGTAATGCCGAGGCTCTTAAGGTGTGGGTCAGTATTGTGACAATTCTGGGCCCCCGCATCTGAGCAAGGATGTGCTGGCTCTGGATAGGGTCCAGAGGAGGTTTACAAGAATGATCCCGGGAATGAGCGGGTTAACCTATGATGAGCGTGTGTCGGCACTGGGCCTGCACTCGCTGGAGTTTAGATGAATGAGGGGGGGGGACCTCATTGAAACTCACAGAATAGTGAAAGGCTTGGATAGAGTGGATGGGTGTGGAGAGGATGTTTCCACGAGTGGGAGAGTCTCGGATTAGAGGTCATAGCCTCAGAGTTAAGGAGATTTCCTTTAGGAAGATGAGGAGAAATGTCGAAAGTCAGAGGGGGGGGTGAATCTGTGGAATTCTTTGCCACAGAAGGCTGTGGATATTTTAAGGTGGAGATAGAAAGGTTCTTGATTAGTAATGCCCGTCCCACTTAGGAAACCTGAACGGACACCTCTGGAGACTTTGCGCCCCACCCAAGGTTTCCGTGCGGTTCCCGGAGGTTTTTGTCAGTCTCCCTAATGGTCGAAAGTGGTTTCCGTTTCTTCTATGGACAAAAATTCTTCGGCAATTTTTAAAAAACATAAAAACCCGGCTGTGACTAAAAATTGAGTTGCCGTTTTAAAAATCGTAATTTTTTAGGCGAAGCCGGTTGCGATGCTAGTTGAACATGGTTGCCGGGGGTTTTGCAGGGTACAAGTGGAAGGTAACACCTTTTTTTCACCCAGTTTTATTCCGCCAGTGAGGTCTATGACCTTCCACTACCTGGGAACCTCCGGGAAACCGCACGGAAACCTTGGGTGGGGCGCAAAGTCTCCAGAGGTTTCCGTTCAGGATTGCTCAGTGGGACAGGGGCATAATGTTGTCAGGGGTTATGGGGGGGGATGGCAGGGAAATGGGGTTAGGAAGGGTGAGAGATAGATCAGCCATGATTGAATGGCGGGGCTGACTTGATGGGCCGAATGGGCAAATTCTGCTCCTGTAACGTGAACTAATGACCGTTTGCCAAACTGACAGACAGCAACGTGGGACTGGGAGCAGGAGTGGTGGGTGGACAACAGGGGACAGCCTGTGGGGAAAGACCACTCCTCAATGTGGGGATGGCAGTGTGTGGATGAGGAGGAAGAAACACAGACGGGGGCATAAACACAGGACACTGACAATACAGTGGCTTGCAAAAGTATTTCATACCCCTGAACTTTTCCACATTTTGTCACGTTAAAACCACAAACGCAGTGTTTTAGGGATTTTAGGATTAGACCAACATCACTTGAAGGAAATATACATGGTTTTTTTCAATTTTTTTTTACAAATAAAAAACTGAAAAGTGTGGCATGCAAAGTATTCACCCCCTTTACTCTGATACCCCTTAAATAAAATCCTGCCAATTGCCTTTAATAGTCCCTAATTAGTAAATAGTTCCATTGTTTAATCAATCTCAGTATAAATAAAGCTTGTCTTGTAAGGCCTCAAGGTTTCTTAGAGAACGTTAGTGAACAAACCAATGTTTCTTGGGCATCCAAGAAGCCAAGGAACACACTGTACAGACCGTCAGTTCGATAAGTTGTGGGAAGTTTAAAGCAGGTTAGGTTATAAAAAAATACTCAAGCTTTGGAACTTCTCACAGAGCCATGTTCATCCCCCGAAAAATGAAAGAGTTGGCAGCAACTGCAAACCGTACCCAAGACATGGCCTGCACCTAAACGACAGGTCGGGGCAAGGAAGCATTGAACAGAAAACATTCCAAGAGGGCCCCATGGTCCACTCAGGAGGAGCTGCAGAGATAGCAGCTCAGGTGGGAAGAATCTGTCCAAGATCAACATGAGGCGTACACTGAAATGTACAATAGTCAAATCGGGGCCCCCCCCCCCCCCCCCCTTTTATGGAAGAGTGGCAAGAAGATAGCCATTGTTGAAATGTAAAGCCTTAAGAAGTCCCGTTTGCTGTTTGCCCAAGCCATGTGGGGGACACAGAAACATGAGGAAGGGTGCCTGGTCTGATGAGACCAAGAATGAAGTTTTTTTTGGCCTAAATGCAAAACGCTAAGGTGTGGTGGAAAACTAACACTGCCAACCCTGAACACACCACCCCACTGTGAAACCCCCATGAAAGGTAGTATCATCATGCTGTGGATGCTTTTTCTTCAGCATGGACAAGAATGCTGGTCAGAGTTTGAGAAGATGGATCGAGGCCAAAAACAGGCAATCTTTGAGAAAACCTGCTGCAAAAGGCTTGAACTTGGGGCGGAGTCTCTCCTTCCAGGCGGGTAAACAAACCCCTCCCAGGATATTCATAGTGTTAGAATAGGCCAAAGTCAGACCCTAAATCCAATTGAGAATCTCTGGCAGACTTTGAAATTGCCATACACCCAAAGACGCTTCTCATCCAATCTGAGTATTTTTGTTATTGCAAAGAAGAATGGGTAAACATTTCAGTCTCTAGATGTAGCACAAAGCTGGTAAGAGACTACCCAAAGATTGACTCAGATGTAATTTGCAATACTTTTGCACGCCACACTTTTCAGTTTTTAATTTGTAGAAACCATGAATCCATGTTCGTTCCTTCCACTTCACATTTAAACAACCACCTTATACACCACTTTGTGTTGGTTCTATGGTCTATCCACAAAAAATCCCAATAAAATACATTTACGTTTTGTGGTTGTAACGTGAAACAATATGTGGAAAAGTTCAAGGAGTATGAATACTTTTTGCAAGCCACTGTAGGGGATGCAGGAGTAGGCCATCCTGCCCTTGCACCAGCCACCGCCATTACAATGTGATCATGGGCTGATCATCCCCAATCAGTACCCCGTCCTGCCTTCTCCCATATCCCGCTTTGCCTTCTCCCCCAGCCCTATCCCCTGATTCCGTTAAATCTAACTCATAGCCACTAAGCTAAACTCTAGGCTCACAGGACCATGACCATGAAATGTAGTCAACTGTTGGGACCTGAACGGCTGATAAATTCCCCAGGCTCGATGGTCTGCATCCAGGGTACTTAAGCCTATCATAGGTGATAATTTTCCAATGGGATCAGTTCCTCAGATTGGAGATGTAGCTAATGTTATCCCCTTTTTAAGAAAGGCGGGAGAGAGAAATCCTGACATCGATGGTGGGGAAGTTGCTGGAGTCAATTTATAAAACATGAGATAGCCGCACATTTGGATAGCAGTAACAGGATCGGTCCGAGTCAGCATGGATTTACGAAGGGGAAATCATGCTTGACTAATCTTCTGGAATTTCTTCAGGATGTAACTAGGAAAATGGACAAGGGAGAGCCAGTGGATGTAGTGTACCTGGACTTTCAGAAAGCATTTGATAAGGTCCCACATAGGAGATTAGTGGGCAAAATTAGGGCACATGGTATTGGGGGTAGAGTGCTGACATGGATAGAGAAGTGGTTGGCAGACAGGGAACAAAGAGTAGGGATTAACGGGTCCCTTTCAGAATGGCAGGCAGTGACTAGTGGGGTACTGCAAGGCTCGGTGCTGGGACCGCAGCTATTTACAATATACATTTGTGATTTAGATAAAGGGATTAAAAGAAACATTAACTAATTTGCAGATGACACAAAGCTGGGTGGCAGTGTGAGCTGTGAGGAGGATGCTATGATGAGGCAGGGTGACTTGGACAGGTTGGGTGAGTGGGCAGATGCTTGGCAGATGCAGTTTAATGTGGATAAATGTGAGGTTATCCACTTTGGTGGCAAGAGCAAGAAGGCATATTGTTATCTGAATGGCGTCAAGTTGGGAAAAGGGGAAGTACAACGGGATCTGGGGGTCCTTATACATCAGTCTATGGAAGTACAGCAGGCAGTGAAGAAAGCGAATGGCATGTTGGCCTTTGTAACAAGAGGGGTTGAGTATAGGAGCAAAGAGGTCCTTCTGCAGTTGTGCAGAGCCCTAGTGAGACCACACCTGGAGTATTGTGTGCAGTTTTGATCTCCCAATTTGGGGAAGGACATTCTTGCTATTGAGGGAGTGCAGCGTTAGATTCACAAGGTTAATTCCCCTGGTGGCGGGGACTGTCATATGTTGGTAGATAGGAGTGGCTGGGCTTGTACACCCTGGAGTTTAGGATGAGAGGAGATCTTATTGAAATATATAAGATTATTAAGGGTTTGGACACGCTGGAGGCAGGAAACATGCTTCCGATGTTGGGGGAGTCCAGAACCAGGGGCCACAGTTTAAGAATAAGGAGCAAGCCATTTAGAACAGAGACGAGGAAACACTTTTTCACTCATAGAGTGGTGAGTCTGTGGAATTCTCTGCCTCAGAGGGCGGTGGAGGCAGGTTCTCCGGATGCTTTCAAGAGAGAACTGGATAGGGCTCTAAAAGATAGCGGAGTCAGGGGATATGGGGAGAAGGCAGGAACGGGTGGATGATCAACCATGATAAGATTGAATGGCAGTGCTGACTCGAAGGACCGAATGGCCTACTCCTGCACCTATAGTCTATTGGTCTCTGAAATACAAGGCACAACACGAGACGCATACATATTTAAGCATGGTGACATTCACTATGAGGAATTTCACATTCACTTTTGTTAAACTTTTGTATAGTTTGGCTGCAACCTCTCAAATTATGTTGTCCAAATGAAGCAGCGGGTCAGTTGGATGTTAGTGTTGGCTAACATCAGAAGAATACTACGGAGACATGGCTGAAAATCTCCTCGGAAAATTCAACATTCATTATGAAAATGGGAATACTAGAGTTACTGAAGAGCAGATAAGGCTTAGTGTCCCCAGGGAACCACTGTTGTTCAGGGGGCAACACGAGACACAGAGTACTGCTCGGAGTAACTCAGGGGTCAGGCAGCATCTGTGTCAGAGTGGAGTAACATCGGATAGAAACACTGATAGACGTTTCACAGAGTGCTGGAGTAACTCAGCGGGTCGGGCAGCATCTCTGGTCACCTATTCCTTTTCCTCAGACCTGCTGAGTTACTCCAGCATTTTGTGTCTATCTCTGATGTAAACCAGCAGTTCCTTCCCACACAAACAAAGCACGCTCTTGTTATAATGTTGGACGTGAAGCCCTCTTGCAGAGTCCCAAACACTGTGTCCCATCTTACCTTGACTGCCTTTGCTCTGCTGACGAGCCCGTCCTTCTCTGCGCTCCCAATCAGTAAGTCGCCAGGGTGTGAGCGCCCACTGCGTAGTGCGGACAGAGGGGGTTCCCGCAGGTATCTCCCATCCACGACAGGGCCCCAAGCCTGCAGCGGGCCTCTGGTCAACAGCAGCTGTGGAGCCAGGAAACCAAAGTGCAGGTGAGGACATGGTACCTTGTATCACAGGTCCAGCGCAGTTGACGGAGTCTCTGGAGGACCAACGTCCTTGTTGCCCTCCCGCCGTCACCCCCAGTCATCTCAGCACATCAGTCACAACACAAGATCCCAACCATTGAACATAGAACAGGCCAGCACAGGGAAAGGCCCTTCGGCCCGCAATGTCCGTGCTGAACACCACGCCAAGACCACCCCTTCTCTGCCTGCACTGATCCGCATCCCTCCATCCCCTGCAGATCCATGTGCCTCTCCAAAGGTCTAGATGTGGCTGACGTTACGTGGGATAGAGGGCGAGAGGACTGTCACGTGACTCTAAATGCCTGAGGCCAAAGTGGATGCAGTGTGGCAGGAAAACGCCTCAGATACAGTCGCCCTGGCCTTGGTGTCGAGGGAGATGTGAAGCCCTGTGGCATCTGGTGACGCAACGTCACAGAGACAGAGGGCCTTGTGCTCAAGGATGCCATGTCTCTGGGGTGGGGGTGGAGGGTGAGGGTCTGGGAAGTGGTGGGATGGTGGGGGTGGGGGGTGGGAGTGGTGGGGGTGGGGGTGGGGTGGTGGGGGGGGTGGGGGGGGGGGGGGGGTGAGGGTCAGGGAAGTGGGATGGTGGGGGTGGGGGTGTGGGGGGGTGAGGGGAAGGTGGGGGTGGGGGTGGGGGTGGGGGGGAGGGGGAGGGTCAGGGATGGTGGGGGTGGGGGTGGGGGGTGGGGGGGGAGGGTGAGGGTCAGGGAAGGTGGGGGTGGGGTGGGGGTGGGGGTCAGGAAGGTGGGGGATGGTGGGGGTGGGGGGGGAGGGTGAGGGTCAGGAAGGTGGGGGTGGGGGGTGGGGTGTGGGGGGGGAAGGGTCAGGGATGGTGGGGTGGGGGTGGGGGTGGGGGGAGGGGGAGGGTCAGGGAAGGTGGGGGTGGGGGTGGGGGTCAGGGAAGTGGGGGATGGTGGGGGTGGGGTGGGAGGGTGAGGGTCAGGGAAGGTGGGGTGTGGGGTGGGGGGTGGGGGAGGGGGGAGGGTCAGGGAAGGTGGGGTGGTGGTGGGGGGGGGGTGAGGGTCAGGGATGGTGGGGGTGGGGTGGGGGTGGGGGTGGGGGTGGGGGGGGGTGAGGGTCAGGGAAGGTGGGGGGGGTGGTGTGGGTGGGGGGAGGGAGGTCAGGGAAGGTGGGGAATGGTGGGGGAAGGTGGGGGATGGGGTGGGAAGGATGGGGGTAGGGAAGAGGTGAGGAAGAGGAGGTGAAGAGTGGGGATGGAGGATGGGTGTTTTTATTAGTTTAGTTTAGTGATACAGAGCGGGAACAGGCCCTTCGGCCCACCCAGCCCGCACCGACCAGCGATCCCCGCACACTAACACTAGGGACAATTTTACATTTATACCCAGGCTAATTAACCTACAGACCTGCACGTCGTTGGAATGTGGGAGGAAACCGAAGATCTCGGAGAAAACCCACGGGGAAGGACGTACAAACTCCGTACAGACAGCGCCCGTAGTCGGGATGGAGCCCGGGTCTGTGGTGCAGTGAGGCAGCAGCTCTACCCGCTGCCTCCGTGCCGCCCTCGGTGATGAGGGAAGGTGGGGATGGGAGACCGGGGGGGGGGGGTGAGGACGAGGCGTGAGACTACTGGAGCTCTTGGCTGAGTTACTGTTCCACTTCAGTGAAGCACCAATAATGTTTGGATCGAGTGGGATTGTTGTCTCTGGAACTTCGGAAGTTGAGGGGAAGCGTGACAGCAGTTTTGTAAAATGACGAGAGGCAGAGATACGGTAGACAGTCCGAACCTTTTACCCAGGGTGACAATCTCAAACACTGGAGGCCGTTAAAAGGAGGTGTGCGGGGCAGGTTTGTTTTACACAGAGGGTGGTGGGCGCCTGGAACGCGCTGCCAGCGGGTGGGGGTGGAGGCAGATACGATCGTGGTGTTTAAGAGGCTTTTAGACAGGCACGTGGGTACGCAGGGAGTGGGGGATACGGATGACTAGATGGAGGAGACTGAAGGTTTTTGCCAGTACACTGTGAGCATATAATTTCCAAGCACTGGGGGGTGCAAGGTTTTTGATTTGACACTGGGCTGTGTGAGACTGAAGCAGTCCATTGTAAAAACGAGACCATTATCTGCCGGGTGATGCTATTATAACCATATAACCATATAACAATTACAGCACGGAAACAGGGCCTCTCGGCCCTTCCAGTCCGTGCCGACCATTTGTTTTCCCCTAGTCCCATCTACCTGCACTCAGACCATACCCCTCCATTCCCTTCACGTCCATATACCTATCCACTTTACTTTTAAATGTTAAAATCGATCCTGCCTCCACCACCTCTGCTGGAAGCTCATTCCACACAGCCACCACCCTCTGAGTAAAGAAGTTCGCCCTCACGTTACCCCTAAACTTCTGTCCCTTAATTCTCATGTCATGTCCCTCTTGTTTGAATCTTCCCTACCCTCAATGGGAAAAGCTTATCCACGTCAACTCTGTCTATCCCTTTCATCATTTTAAAGACCTCAATCAAGTCCCCCCTTAACCTTCTGCGCTCCAAAGAATTAAGACCTAACTTGTTCAACCTTTCTCTGTAACATAGTTGCTGGAACCCTGGCAACATTCTAGTAAATCTCCTCTGTACTCTCTCTATTTTGTGTACACCAAACCAAAATACTCCAGAATTGGTCTTACCAATGCCTTGTACAATTTTAACATTACTTCCCTACTCCTATATTCAATGCTCTGCTTTATAAAGGCCAGCACACCAAAGGCTTTCTTTACCACCCTATCTACATGCGATTCCACCTTCAGGGAACTATGCACAGTTATTCCTAGATCCCTCTGTTCCACAGCATTCCTCAATTCCTACCATTTACCATGTACGTCCTATTTTTGATTTGTCCTGCAAGATGTAGCACTTCACACTTATCAGCATTAAACTCCATCTGCCATCTTTCAGCCCACTTTTCCAAATGGCCCAAATCTCTCTGTAGACTTTGAGAATCTACTTCATTATCCACAATAGCACCTATCTTAGTATCATCTGCATACTTACTTATCCAATTTTCCACCCCATCATCCAGATCATTGATGTACATGACAAACAACAGTGGACCCAACACAGATCCCTGAGGCACCCCACTGGTCACGGCTTCCAACCTGACAAAACAGCCATCCACCATTACTCTCTGACATCTCCCATTCAGCCACTGTTGAAATCCATCTTGCTACTCCGCCATTAACACCAAAGATTGAACCTTCTGAACCAACCTTCCATTGGGGAACCTTGTCAAAGGCCTTACTGAAATCCATATAGACAACATCCACTGCTTTACCCTCATCAATTTCCCTAGTTACCGCTTCAAAAAAAATTCAAGAAGGTTTGTTAAACATGACCTTCCAGGCACAAATCCATGATCCTTCCTGATCAGACCTGTTTATCCAGATGCTTATATATATTATCTCTAAGTATCCTTTCCATTAATTTGCCCACCACTGACGTCAAACTAATAGGTCTATAATTGCTAGGTTTATTCTGTGAACCCTTTTTAAACAATGGAACAACATGCGCAGTACGCCAATCCTCCGCACTATTCCCGTTTCTAATGACATTTGAAATATTTCTGTCATAGCTCCTGCTATTTCTACACTAACTTCCCTCAATGTCCTAGGGAATATCCTGTCAGGACCTGGAGACTTATCCACCTTTTATTTTTCAAAAGTGTCAGTACTTCCTCCTCTTTGAATCTCATAGTTTCCATAGCTACTCTACTTTTTTCCCCTTACCTCACAGAGTTCAATATCCTTCTCCTTGGTGAATACCGAAGAAAATAAATTGTTCAATATCTCCCCCATCTCTTTTGGCTCTGCAGATAGCTGTCCATTCTGGTTCTCTAATGGTCCAATTTTATCCCTCGTTATCCTTTTGCTATTAATATAGCTGTAGAAACCCTTTGGATTTACTTTCACCTTTCTTGCCAAAGCAACCTCATATCTTCTTTTAGCCTTCCTAATTTCTTTCTTGAGATTCTTTTTACATTCTTTATACTCCTCTAGCACCTCATTTACTCCATGCCTCCTATAATTATTGTAGATATCTCTCTTTTTACGAAACAAGTGTCTAATTTCCCTTGAAAACCATGGCTCTTTTCCAATTTTTACTATTTCCTTTCAACCTAACAGGGACATAAAGATTCTGTACTCTTACAATTTCCCCTTTAAATGTCCTCCATTTCTCTTCTACATCCTTCCCATGAAACAAAGTGTCCCAATTCACTCCTTTAAAATCCTCACGCATTCCCTATCGAATCGAATTGAACGATCCAAACCCATTTTACTGACATTTGAAATATTTCTGTCATAGCTCCTGCTATTTTACACTAACTTCCCTCAATGTCCTAGGGAATATCCTGTCAGGACCTGACAATGCTTCCATTCGGCAGAGTCACGTCGTGCGAGTTTGGGTTGGACTTGGGAACCAACGCCAGCAGTGTTGCTCGCTGGCTGATCCCCCAACAGCGTTAACGTTAAACCTCAGATTCCGATCTGCCTCTCACGGTTTTATTTTTGGTCTTCCTGCATCAGATCCCGTCTCCCGATAAAGATAGTTGGAGCTGCTGCCGTTCCGCCCTGGAAGGCTACTGGTATTTGAGCGAAAACTAGCTGTGACCTCAAGCTGGGATCTTTGCCCAGAGGAACATTTATACGGGATGACTCAGTGAGCAACGGTTGGTGACCATAGAAACATAGAAACATAGAAAATAGGTGCAGGAGTAGGCCACTCGGCCCTTCGAGCCTGCACCGCCATTCAATATGATCATGGCTGATCATCCAACTCAGTATCCTGTACCTGCCTTCTCTCCATACCCCCTGATCCCTTCAGCCACAAGGGCCACATCTAACTCCCTCTTAAATATGGCCAACAAACTGGCCTCAACTACCTTCTGTGGCAGAGAATACCAGACACTCACCACTCTCTGTGTGAAGCTCTGTGTGAGCTGCTAACTCTCAGCGCCAGAGACCCAATTCCACAGATTCACCACTCTCTGTGTGAAAAATGCTTTGCTCATCTCGGTCCTAAAAGATTTCCCCCTTATCCTTAAACTGTGACCCCTTGTCCTGGACTTCCCCAACATCGGGAACAATCTTCCTGCATCTAGCCTGTCCAACCCCTTAAGAATTTTGTAAGTCTCTATAAGATCCCCCCTCAATCTTTGAAATTCTAGCGAGTACAAGCCGAGTCTATCCAGTCTTTCTTCATATGGAAGTCCTGACATCCCAGGAATCAGTCTGGTGAACCTCCTCATGGGAAGATACAGAGAAACAGGAGCTAACTTTGACCGCTTGAAACCTCCCTTCGTTTTCCACTGCTCGATCTTCCTCAAGGACCCTGCATAGTTTGCCCCTTGTATTGTTTTGTTAACCAATTGGATGGTTCAGGTCACCGTTGAACCTGCTTCCTGCCTTGTTGGCCACTTTGCATCCAGGACGATCGCGAGTGGCTGGGGAAACATATTTCTCAGCGCCTTCCCTTAATTTGGTAGTTGACACAATGGAGCTGATGAAAATTATTCATTGTGCTGGATGTCAAATATAAGACTCATTCCGGTAAGATTGCTGGATTCGGCATGTCTAAGAGGATTCTACAGGTGCACGGTAGAGAGCATTCTGACCGGTTGCATCGTGGCCTGGTTCGGCAACTTGAACGTCCAGGAGCGGAAAAGACTACAAAAAGTTGTGACCACTGCCCAGTCCATCACCGGCTTTGACCTCCCCACCGTCAAAGGGATCTATCGTTGTCGCTGCCTCAAAAAGGCTGCCAGCATCATCAAAGGTCCCACTCCACCCTGGCCACTCACTTATCTCACCACTGCCATCGGGAAAAAGGTACAGGAGCCTGAAGACTGCAACGTCCAGGTTCAGGAACAGCTTGTATGTCATGTTGTTACTTGTGGGCGGAGCACCAAGGCAAATTCCTTGTATGTCAATTACTTGGCCAATAAACATAGTTACTTACTTACTTAAGCTCTGAGCTCTGAACTGCAAACGATTATATTATTATTGCACTATATTTGTTAGGCAAATTCCTTGTATGTCAATACTTGGCCAATAAACATAGTTACTTACTTACTTAAGCTCTGAGCTCTGAACTGCAAACGATTATATTATTATTGCACTATATTTGTTATTTATTGAACCTTTTTTCCCCGTTATATACAATGTTTACATATTCACTTTATCTGTTGTGCAGCAAGTCAGGATTTCATTATCCCGTCTGGGACATATGACTCTTGACCCTCGGATTGGATGTTTGATGCAAGTTGAATGACATAACAAATCTTCAAATATTGTAGAGTGAAGAGTGAGTGACCAACCTGAGTCTGGGCAGAGTTCAGGGTTAGAGCAGGTAGGCGGCGGAGGCAGGAGACAAGCGTCGTCTTGTTGGCAGAGGGACAGCCAGTCTCTTTGGCCAGGTTGGCGACTAGTTCCTGAGCTGTCTTCTTACTGATCACCGCTCCTGCAGACAGGACTGATCCTCCCTGGAAAACAGGAAGAGAGTCAAGAGTAGAACGTCAACTACTGCTGTAGGGGAAACGTCGCCAGCACGTTAATCGATGAACGCATAAGGGACAAAGAGAAACCACCGGGAATCCTGCGTTACAGAGTCCGTATTGTCATCGTCCGCTCTGGTACAACTTTGATCATTCGGAACATGGAAAATCTCAGCGGGTCAGGCAGCATCTGTGGAGAACATGGATAGGTGACGTTTCACAGAGTGCTGGAGTAACTCAGCGGGTCACATAACATCTCTGGAGAAAAGGGATAGGTGACGTTTCGGGTTGAGACCCGTAAGGGTCTCGACCCGAAACGTCACCTATTCCTTTTCTCCAGAGATGCTGCCCGTCTGTGGAGAACGTGGATAGGTGACGTTTCACAGAGTGCTGGAGTAACTCAGCGGGTCAGGCAGCATCTGTGGGGAACATGGATAGGTGACGTTTCACAGAGTGCTGGAGTAACTCAGCGGGTCAGGCAGCATCTGTGGGGAACATGGATAGGTGACGTTTCACAGAGTGCTGGAGTAACTCAGCGGGTCAGGCAGCATCTGTGGAGAACATGGATAGGTGACGTTTCACAGAGTGCTGGAGTAACTCAGCGGGTCAGGCAGCATCTGTGGGGAACATGGATAGGTGACGTTTGGGGTCAAGACCCTTCTTCAGACTGAGAGTCAGGGGAAGGGGAAACGAGCGATGTAGACGGTGATGTAGAGAGCAAATGAATGGAAGCGATGCAAGAAAGTAACGTCGATAAAGGAGACAGGCCGTTGTTAGCTGTGGGCTAGGTGAAAACGAGTTACAGACAACCAGACTCAGCGAGACGACTTAGAAACTGGTACAATGGCGGGGTGGGAGATTTCAACCCTCGCGTGGCCCGCCCTGTTTCGACTAATGCAATCAACTCGACGTGCTCAAACGGAAGATCAACTAGAACAAGTTGTCCAACAACTTTAGGCTGTGCACGCCACGCGACAGAAGAAGGAGTGCAATGACCACCTTCCCTGACCCTCACCCTCCCCCCCCACCCCCACCCCCACCATGTGGGGGAGGGACGGAGAGAGAGGGAATGCAAGGTTTACTTAGAAAACATAGACAATAGGTGCAGGAGGAGGCCATTCGGCCCTTCGAGCCAGCACCGCCATTCACTGTGATCATGGCTGATCATCCCCAATCAGTACCCCGTTCCTGCCTTCTCCCCATATCCCCTGACTCCATTGGCAAGTTGAAGCTAGAGAAGTCAATATTCATTCTGCTGTGTTGTAAACTGCCCACGTGAAATATAAGATGCTGTTCCTCCGATCTGCGTTTGGCAACCAACGCTCTTCCTGTTTCTTAATGAGAACGTCAGAGCTGGAACTTGAACCTTTCCCCACTCCTCGCACCCAGCGGCAGTCTACACAGTGCCAGATCTGAGGCACGTTGTTCACAGCAGAGGAAGGTCCCCCATGGGGCATGTACAGGGGGGTATGGAGGGGGATATGGAGGGGGATTTGGAGGGGATGTGAAGGGGGATATGAGGGGGAAATGGAGGGATGTGGGGGATATGTTGGGG
Organism: Okamejei kenojei; assembly: GCA_035221665.1. NCBI lineage: Eukaryota > Metazoa > Chordata > Chondrichthyes > Rajiformes > Rajidae > Okamejei > Okamejei kenojei. Next base: position 129,312,490 of record CM069134.1, on the reverse strand, counting down.
GAATATTCCACTCCACCCCATCTCTGCTTGTGTTTCCCTTCAGACCATCATTAGGGTTTCAGTCGGAAGAAGAGGAACTCACTATTAATAAGTCTGCTCAATGGCCAGGGTTGATCGTCTTGGTCAAAACACAACGAGCTGGAGGAACTCAGAGTTCCTGCTGTGTGTATGGGGTGGGGGTGGGGATCTATCTCTTGGCGCGGGGGGGGGGTAGGTGTGGGTGTGCGTGCGCGTGTGTGTGTGCGCGTGTCTGTGTCTGTGTGTGTGTGTGTGTGTGTTGTGTGTGTAGTGTGTGTGAGTGTGTGCAGTGCGTGTATGTGCGTGTGTGTGTGTGTGTGTTGCGTGTGCGCAATGTGTGTGTGTGTGTGTGCGCGCGTGTGCACGTGTGTGTGTGTGCGTGTGTGTGTGTGTGTGCGTGTGTGTGTGTGTGCGTGTGTGTGTGCGTGCGTGTGTGTGTGCGTGTGTGTGTGTGTGTGTGCGCGTGTGTGTGTGTTGTGCGTGTGTGTGTGTGTTTGAGTGTGTGTGTGGCGTGTGTGTGTGGCGCGTGTGTGTGTGTGTGTGTGTGTGTGTGTGCGCGTGTCTCTCGGCCTGTATTACAAGGTGCA
>CM069134.1:129254385-129306885 GCA_035221665.1 Okamejei kenojei | reverse complement strand
TGACCAGCAAATGTGTGATTATTGCTGCTGTTAGATGTATGCTCACGGGGATGAACGCTCATGGTAAAGAGAGACCCAGACACACACACAGACACAGACACAGGGTGCTGGAGACACAGACACAGACACAGGCACAGGGTGCTGGAGACACAGACACAGACACAGGCACAGACACAGACACAGACACAGGGTGCTGGAGACACAGACACAGACACAGACACAGACACAGGGTGCTGGAGACACAGACACAGACACAGACACAGGGTGCTGGAGACACAGACACAGACACAGACACAGACACAGAGACACAGACTGGAGACACAGACACAGACACAGGGTGCTGGAGACACAGACGCAGACACAGACACAGACACAGACACAGGGTGCTGGAGACACAGACACAGACACAGACACAGACACAAGGTGCTGGAGACACAGACAGACAGACACACAGACACAGACACAGGGTGCTTGAGACACAGACACAGACACAGACACAGGGTGCTGGAGACACAGACACAGACACAGACACAGACACAAGGTGCTGGAGACACAGACACAGACGCAGGCACAGACACAGACACAGGCACAGACACAGACACAGGGTGCTGGAGACACAGACACAGACACAGACACAGACACAGGGTGCTGGAGACACAGACACAGACACAGACACAGACACAGGGTGCTGGAGACACAGACACAGACACAGACACAGACACAGGGTGCTGCAGACACAGACACAGGGTGCTTGAGACACAGACACAGACACAGACACAGGGTGCTGGAGACACAGACACAGACACAGACACAGGGTGCTGGAGACACAGACACAGACACAGACACAGGGTGCTGGAGACACAGACACAGACGCAGGCACAGACACAGACACAGACACAGACACAGACACAGACACAAGGTGCTGGAGACACAGACACAGACGCAGGCACAGACACAGACACAGACACAGACACAGACACAGACACAGCTGGAGACACAGACACAGACACAGACACAGGGTGCTGGAGACACAGACACAGGGTGCTGGAGACACAGACACAGACACAGACACAGGGTGCTGGAGACACAGACACGTAGTGTTGGAGACACAGACACAGGCAGGGTGCTGGAGACACAGTGGATACCGGGGACACAGATTCAAGGTGTGCGGGGCAGGTTTTTTTACACAGGTTTTCTTTGCCCCTCTCACCTTAAAACGATGGCCTCTAGTCTTGGACAATCTCCATCCAGGGAGAAAGGTTCTGACTGTCCACCCTATCTACGCCTCTCATCATTTTATAAACTCAACCCTCTGGCGTTCCGGAGAAAAACAATCCCTGCCTGTCCACCCTCCCCTGTAGCTGAACCCCCTCTAATCCCCGGCATAGTTCTGGTGAACCTCCTCTGCACTGTCTCCAAACCCCCCCCACCCCCCCACATCCTTCCTGTAATGGGGGCGACCAGGACTGCACGCAATACTCCACACGCGGCCCGACCAGCGTGGTACAGAGAAGCACCGTGACTTCCGGACGCCTGTACTCGACGCCCCCGACCGATGAAGGCCAGCGTAACGCACGCCGTCGGGTTGCCCGGAGCAAGGTGGCTGCGTTAGTAGTAGGGGGCCCCCCCTCGGTCAAGGCTGACCATGGCTGATGCACCCCAGTCGCCGGCTGCTCGTTCCAAACCTCGGCTGGAGCAGCGGCAGGCACTTGTGGCTGAAGAGACTAAGGCGGGCGCGACCGTCTCTGTGGCAAAGGTCACAAGGGTCGCTGTAAACAAGTTCTCACTCAACTCTTGGCACAATGAGGTAGAAACATAGAAACATGGAAAATAGGCGCAGGAGGAGGCCATTCGGCCCTTCGAGACCAGCACCGCCATTCATTGTGATCATGGCTGATCGTCCCCTATCAATAACCCGTGCCTGCCTTCCCCCCATATCCCTTGACTCCACTAGCCCCTAGAGCTCTATCCAACTCTCTCTTAAATCCATCCAGTGACTTGGCCTCCACTGCCCTCTGCGGCAGGGAATTCCACAAACTCACAACTCTCTGGGTGAAAACGTTTTTAGAGCTACAGGGAGAGGTTTAGCGGGCTGGGTCTCCATTCCTTTTTTTGTAATAATATTTTTATTAGAAGTAATCCATCATAACAACGGTATTACAACTTTTCAAATACTCAACCAACTTATTTCAATAAGTATGCGAATGTTACGAGTAATTCTTATAAACTTATTTTTTTAGAAAGTAGAAAAAGAAAAGAATAGATTTTAATCAATAAGAATAGTGATTAAATAATAATTTTGATTATATAGAAAGAGAAGAGAGAGAGAAAAAAAAATATATGTATATATTCTTGTTATATGTATTTAATTAAAACAAAGTATTATATATATATATTAAAAAAAAGAGAGATTATACCATACATCTTAATAGTGAATAACACAATTTCAAATAGCGATATTAATGGAGACATGTATACAAATCAAAAAGAAAAACAGAGAGTTGTTTTCATCTAATCCTGCCGGGTACCCATTGAGTTGTGATGCCAAGAACAGCTACCCCTTCAAATATTCTGTATATGGAGACCATATCTGTTCAAAGAGTTCGTATTTGTCCATTAGGACAAATCTGACTCTTTCCAAATGCAACGTCTCCAACATTTCCACTGTCCACATTTTAATTGTGGGGGATAATTGCTGGGTCTCTATTCCATGCAGCTCAGGAGGATGATATAGCAAAAGGATTTGAGTACAGGAGCAGGGAGGTTCTACTTCAGTTGTACAGGGTCTTGGTGAGACCACACCTGGAGTATTGCGTGCAGTTTTGGTCTCCAAATCTGAGGAAGGACATTATTGCCATAGAGGGAGTGCAGAGAAGGTTCACCAGACTGATTCCTGGGATGTCAGGACTGTCTTGAAGGGCTCGAAGGGCTGAATGGCCTACTCCTGCACCTAATTTCTATGTTTCTATGTTTCTATGAGGGGTGATCTTATAGAGGTGTATAAAATCATGAGAGGAATAGATCGGGTAGACGCACAGAGTCTCTTGCCCAGAGTAGGGGAATCGATCACCAGAGGACAGAGGTTCAAGGTGAAGGGGAAAAGATTTAATAGGAAAGACATTCTTGCCATAGAGGGAGTACAGAGAAGGTTCACCAGACTGATTCCTGGGATGGCACGACTTCCATATGAAGAAAGACTGGATAGACTCGCCTTGTACTCGCTGGAATTTAGAAGATTGAGGGGGGATCTCATAGAAACTTACAAAATTCTTAAGGAGTTGGACAGGCTAGATGCAGGAAGATTGTTCCCGATGTTGGGGAAGTCCAGAACAAGGGGTCACAGTTTAAGGATAAGGGGGAAGTCTTTTAGGACCGAGATGAGAAAAACATTTTTCACACAGAGAGTGGTGAATCTGTGGAATTCTCTGCCACAGAAGGTAGTTGAGGCCAGTTCGTTGGCCATATTTAAGAGGGAGTTAGATGTGGCCCTTGTGGCTGAAGGGATCAGGGGGTATGGAGAGAAGGCAGGATACTGAGTTGGATGATCAGCCATGATCATATTGAATGGCGGTGCTGGCTCGAAGGGCCGAATGGCCTACTCCTGCACCTATTTTCTATGTTTCTATGAGGTAGCCAAAAATGCTGGAGACACTCAGCGGGTGAGGCAGCATCTATGGAACGAAGTACGCAGGTGACGTTTCGGGTCGAGACCCTTGTTCAGACTGATGCGAGGATGGGGGAACAAGAAAGGAAGAGGCGGAGAGACAGTGGGCTGAGGAAGGGCTGGGAAGGGGAGGAGAAAGCAGGGACTAGGTGTCCCTGCTCTACATCGGTGAGACCAAGCGTAGGCTTGGCCATCCCTTCGCCCAACACCTCCGCTCGGTCCGAAATAACCAACCTGATCTCCCGGTGGCTCAGCACTTCAACTCCCCCTCCCATTCCGAATCCGACCTTTCTGTCCGGGACCCCCTCCATGGCCAGAGTGAGTCCCACTGCAAATTGGAGGAGCAGCACCTCATATTTCGCTTGGGCAGTTTACACCCCAGCGGTATGAACATTGACCTCCAATTTCAGGTAGTCCCTGCTATCTCCCTCCTTCCCCTCCCCTTCCCAGCTCTCCCACTGTCACCGCCTCTTCCTTTCTTCTTCCCGCCCCCCCCCCCCCCACCCTCACATCCAGTCTGAAGAAGGGTCTCGACCCGAAAACGTTCACCTATTTCCATCGCTCCATTAGATGCTGCTGCACCCGCTGGAGTTTTGTGTAGATGTGTCTCTGTGTCTGGGACTCTCTGTGGACTCTCTGTGTCTGTGACCTGTGTGACCCTGTGTCTCTGTGTCTCTGTGTGTCTCTGTGTCTCTGTGACTGTGTCTCTGTGTCTCTGTGTGTCTCTGTGTCTCTGTGTCTCTGTGTCTCTGTGACTGTGTCTCTGTGTCTCTGTGTCTCTGTGTCTCTGTGACTCTGTGACTCTGTGTCTCTGTGTCTCTGTGTCTCTGTGACTCTGTGACTCTGTGTCTCTGTGTCTCTGTGTCTCTGTGTCTCTGTGTCTCCGTGTCTCTGTGTCTCTGTGTCTCTGTGTCTCTGTGACTCTGTGTCTCTGTGTCTCTGTGTCTCTGTGACTCTGTGTCTCTGTGTCTGTGTCTCTGTGTCTCTGTGACTCTGTGACTCTGTGTCTCTGTGTCTCTGTCTGTGTCTCTGTGACTCTGTGTGTCTGTGTCTCTGTGACTCTGTGACTCTGTGACTCTGTGTCTCTGTGACTCTGTGTCTCTGTGACTCTGTGTCTCTGTGTCTCTGTGACTCTGTGTCTCTGTGTCTCTGTGTCTCTGTGACTCTGTGTCTCTGTGTCTCTGTGTCTCTGTGTCTCTGTCTCTGTGTCTCTGTGACTGTGTCTCTGTGTCTCTGTGTCTCTGTGACTCTGTGTCTCTGTGTCTCTGTGACTCTGTGTCTCTGTGTCTCTGTGACTCTGTGACTCTGTGTCTCTGTGTCTCTGTGACTCTGTGACTCTGTGTCTCTGTGTCTCTGTGACTGTGTCTCTGTGACTCTGTGACTCTGTGTCTCTGTGTCTCTGTGTCTCTGTGTCTCTGTGTCTCTGTGTCTCTGTGACTCTGTGACTCTGTGTCTCTGTGTCTCTGTGACCCCCCTCTGTGTCTCTGTGTCTCTCTGGTCTCTGTGTCCTCTGTGACTCTTGTGTTCTGTGACTGTGACTCTGTGTCTCTGTGTCTCTGTGTCTCTGTGTCTCTGTGTCTCTGTGTCTCTGTGTCTCTGTGTCTCTGTGACTCTGTGTCTCACTACAATTCTAAACGGCCCTGAGTGAGTGAAGGTCGGTGCAGAAGCAGAATGTTCGAGCTGTCAGCTACCGACTGAACTAGCTGCAGCTCTGTCAATCTCTAGAGTTTTTCTGGCAAAGTGCGTTTCCCAATCTGACATTCCGGCTGCCCCGTTGCGAAACCCAGAGCGTGCATGTGACAGCGACTTCCCCACCACGGCGTGGGAACGCCAAAGGGAATCGCTGGCACGGTTCACCACGACCACATCAGCAGATGCATCGGCCTTCACCTTTCACCTATGCCCAATGTCCATCCATTCCCCAAATCCAGGCTCAGCTTCAGAAACCTCTGCACCCCTTTTCAGATTAAACTTTAGACTTTAGAGAGACACCGCGCGGAAACGCTGACTCCGCTCCGATCGGCGATCACCCCGTACGGTGACGTTTCACAGAGTGCTGGAGTAACTCAGCGGGTCAGGCAGCATCTGTGGAGAACGTGGATAGGTGACGTTTCACAGAGTGCTGGAGTAACTCAGCGGGTCAGGCAGCATCTGTGGAGAGGAGGAACGGGGTGATGTTTCGTCTCTGGACCCTTCAGACCTGCACTTCAGCTTATCCACGCCCCACACAGATGCTGCCTGTCACCTTGAACGACTCCAGCACTGTTTGCTCCACACAAGATTGCAGCCTCTGCGATGCCTTGTGCCTCCATGTATGTGCATCATTTAGAGATATATATATATAAAAATCACAAAAAACAGTTCCACCCACCGACCCCAACAGAACATTTCATTGGTTCCACGGACGGAAAGCAGGGTTCAAAAAGGAACTGAAACGAGCGCCAAAGCGAAAGATATTTTCCAAACGCAGAGCAACATCCCAATAAAACCGTCTCGGTCACAAGCTGACAGAAACTGGAAACAGGCCCTTCAGCCCAGCTCGCCCACACCGGCCGACAATGTCGCACCCAGCCGCACTCGTCCCACCTGCCTGCGCTTGGTCCACTCCCCACCAAACCCGTCCTGTCCATGTAATGCCCCCTGTCCCACTTAGGAAGCCCGAACGGAAACCTCTGGAGACTTTGCGCCCCACCCGAGGTTTCCGTGCGGTTCCCGGAGGTTTTTGTCAGTCTCCCTAATGGTGGAAACGGACAAAAACCTCCGGGAACCGCACGGAAACCTTGGGATGGGGCGCAAAGTCTCCAGAGGTTTCCGTTCAGGTTTCCCAAGTGGGACAGGGGCACTACTGTTTCTTAAACGTTGGCATAGTCCCAGCCTCAACTCCCTCCTCTGGCAGCTCGTTCCATACACCCACCCACGCTCTGTGTGAACAAAGGTTTTTCCAAAAGGTTATTGATAGTTCCCCGTGACTCTGAAATCTTGATGAAAATGAAGTTGGGGTTTGCGGTGTCAGTCTGCACTGGTTGACAGGCAAGCTGTTTCCGTCCGAGCCCAGCAAAACGCTGCTCCTCACCCCAACACCAACTTCCCTCTTGTGCGGCTCAGCTGATCAAACTGATACCACTGTCGCTCGTTACAAGCTGCCTCCAACCTTATTTTTAAAATCTGTCAGATGTTGTCACAGTTGTTCAACTTTTAAACTGTTTAATTATTTGTTTAATGCAGTTTAATGGGATTTATTATTCATGGACAGGGAACTGCCATTGGCTGCTTGCTGGGTTTCATGAACCTATTGACAGATGTATATTTAGTTCAGTCTAGCCTAGTCTGGTCTAGTCTAGTCTAGCCTAGTCTGGTCAGGTCTGGTAGTCTATGTTAGCCTAGTCTGGTCTAGTCTAGCCTAGTCTAGCCTAGCCTAGTCTGATCTAGTCTAGCCTAGTCTAGTCTGGTCAGGTCTGGTCTAATCTAGTCTAGCCTAGCCTGGCCTGGTCTAGCCTAGTCTCGTCTGGTCAGGTCTGGTAGTCTATGTTAGCCTAGTCTGGTCTAGTCTAGCGTAGTCTGGTCTAGTCTAGCCTAGTCTGGTCTAATCTAGCCTAGTCTTGTCTGGTCAGGTCTGGTAGTCTATGTTAGCCTAGTCTGGTCTAGTCTAGCCTAGTCTAGCCTAGCCTAGTCTGATCTAGTCTAGCCTAGTCTAGTCTGGTCAGGTCTGGTCTAATCTAGTCTAGCCTAGCCTGGCCTGGTCTAGCCTAGTCTCGTCTGGTCAGGTCTGGTAGTCTATGTTAGCCTAGTCTGGTCTAGTCTAGCCTAGTCTGGTCTAGTCTAGCCTAGTCTAGTTTAGTTAAGTCTGGTCTAGTCTAGCCTAGTCTGGTCTAGTCTAGCCTGGTCTTGTCTGGTAGTCCATGTTAGCCTAGTCTGGTCTAGTCTAGCCTAGTTAGTTTAGTTTAGTCTGTTCTAGTCTAGCCGAGTCTGCTCTGGTAGTCTAGGTTAGCCTAGTCTAGTCCAGTCTAGTCTAGCCTAGTCTTGTTTAGTGTAGTTTAGTGTAGTTTAGAGATAGAGCGCAGAACCAGGCCCTTCTGCCCACTGAGTCCGTGCCGACCCGCGATCAAGGTTCAGGACTGGCACGTTCCAGTAAGGATATCAGAGGGTCAGTGTCTCATGGCACGGAAACAGCCCTCTGACCCAACTTAGAAACATAGACAATAGGTGCAGGAGGAGGCCATTCGGCCCTTCGAGCCAGCACCGCCCTGCAATATGGCCATGGCTGATCATCTAAAATCAGTGCCCCGTTCCTGCCTGCCCGTACCGACCAACATGTCCCATTTACACTGGTCCCACCCGCCTGTGTTTGGCCCATTACCCTCTAAACCTGTCCTGGACATAGACCCGTCTAAATGCCTTGTGAACATTGGGATAGTCCCTGCCACAACTACCTCCTCTGGCAGCTGGTTCCGTGCACCCACCACCCTCTGTGTGGGAAAGGTTACCCTCAGGTTCCTCTTAAATCTTTCCCCCCTCACCTTAGACACATTTGGCTGCGGCTGAGTTCTAAGCCAGTCCACCTGCGTAGAACACGCCTGCATTAATGTGCACCAACCTTTCAAATGAGAGCTAGATAGGGCTCTTACAGATAGCGGAGTCAGGGGATATGGGGAGAAGGCAGGAACGGGGTACTGATTGGGGATGAATTGAATGGCAGTGCTGGCTCGAAGGGCCGAATGGCCTACTCCTGCAGCGATTGTCTATTGTCTATTGACCAAGGGCAGCTTCATTTAATGAAGATAGATTCTTGATGAGTGAGGGTGTCAGAGGTTATGGGGAGAAGGCAAGAGAATGGGGTCAGGAGGGAGAGATAGATCAGCCATGATTGAACGGCGGAGTAGACTTGATGGGCCGAATGGCCTAATTCTGATCCTGTCACCTGTGGCCTTATGAATGCGTTTTCTTCCCCACAGTTTTGTGCACGGATGCTGAGGATTAAGCCATGGGCAACGCTCATAAATCTCCACTGACTGAGACCGAGACTGAGACCGAGGCTCCAGAAACCCAGCAGGGTAAGTTGTGACACACCCCCCCACCCCCCCCCCCTTACAACCCGAAACCTCACCCGTTCCTCCTCCCCACAGATGCTGCCTGACCCGCTGAGTTACTCCAGCACTCTGTGTTTTGCTGACCTTTCCAGCACCTGTTCCCCAAGTCCGTACCCACTGTTCCCCAGCCAATAGAAACATATGAAAACATAGCTGGGCGCCTGACCGCGATGATGTTACAGAGCTGTGTTTTCTGTTGACCATTTCCCGACACCTTCCCCAACATCGGGACAACTTCCCTGCATCTAGCCCGTCCAACCCCTTAAGTTTTGTAAGTTTCTATAAGATCCCCTAATCAAATCAGAGAGTATAAAACCGAGTCTATCCACTTTTCTCATAAGACAGTCCTGACAGGTGAACCTGCACTCCCTCTATGGCAATAATGTCAGATTTGGAGACCAATAACGTACACCAGTTGGTCTCAGAATACAACTGACATACTCAAATCCTTTTGCTATGAGCTTTTTTTCACTGCCTGCTGCAGTGCCTGCCTACTTTCAATGACTGGTGTACCATTCTCGCTGTGTTCAATGGATAAACACACCTGGATCCTTTAACCATCAGGTCCTTCCAGAGGTGTCCCAATCCACCAGATGTGCTCTCACTGAGTCCTTGTGCAGTTGAATGAAGGGAGAAATTCCTGCTCATGCATTGAAATCTTCTCACCACAAAGGCGGGGTCAGGGAAAGACCGTCCGCTATCAATAACCCGTGCCTGCCTTCTCCCCATATCCCTTGACTCCACTAGCCCCTAGAGCTCTATCCAACTCTCTCTTAAATCCATCCAGTGACTTGGCCTCCACTGCCCTCTGTGGCAGGGAATTCCACAAATTCACAACTCTCTGGGTGAAAACGGTTTTTCTCACCTCAGTCTTAAATGACCTCCCCTTTATTCTAAGACTGTGGCCCTGGTTCTGGACTCGCCCAACATTGGGAACATTTTTCCTGCATCTAGCTTGTCCAGTCCTTTTATAATTTTATATGTTTCTATAAGATCCCCCCCTCATCCTTCTAACTCCAGTGAATACAAGCCTAGTCTTTTCAATCTTTCCTCATATGACAGTCCCGCCATCCCAGGGATCAATCTGGTGAACCTACGCTGCACTGCCTCAATCACAAGGATGTCCTTCCTCAAATTAGGAGACCAAAACTGTACACAATACTCCAGATGTGGTCTCACCAGAGCCCTATACAACTGCAGAAGAACCTCTTTACTCCTGTACTTTTCAGTCAAGTTTAGGTCCAGTTCAGCTCATTTAAATGCCAGTACCTGTTGAGCCGGACCTTTGACCATATTCCATTTATTACCCAGGAGACAGCAATGACATCGTGGTCACCCTCTATGACTATCCTCTGTCATCCATCAGTCAACCCATCTACAGGATGGGCCAGAAGCTGCGGATCGTGGCTGAGTGAGTAAACGGCGCTGGGTAGGGAACAACCAGGGCCCCAGCACGGAGGGTGGAGAGGCCAGACTTACGAGGGGCCCAGCACGGAGGGGCCCAGACTAACGAGGGCCCAGCACGGAGGGGGCAGACTAATGAGGGCCCCAGCAGGGGAGGGGCCCAGACTAACGAGGGCCCAGCACGGAGGGGCCCAGACTAACGAGGGCCCAGCATGGAGGGGGCAGACTAATGAGGGCCCAGCATGGAGGGGCCCAGACTAACGAGGGCCCAGCACGGAGGGGGCAGACTAACGAGGGCCCAGCACGGAGGGGGCAGACTAATGAGGGCCCCAGCACAGGTGGGGCCCAGACTAACGAGGGCCCAGCACGGAGGGGGCAGACTAACGAGGGCCCAGCACGGAGGGGGCAGACTAACGGGGGCCCAGCATGGAGGGGGCAGACTAACGAGGGCCCAGCATGGAGGGGCCCAGACTAACGAGGGGCCCAGCAAGGGGCGTGGAGCGGCCAGACCAAGGAGGGGCCCACAGCCTCCCCTCACTATGAGTGAGGTGGAGAACAGGCAGAGAGGGGAGAGAGGGGAGAGGGGGGGACAGAGGGAGGGGGGACAGAGGGGTTGGCCCCACTTGGGTACTGACCAATATGTTGATGATAACTTTAAACCATCACGTGAGAGACGGAAGAATCAAAACCACAGTCTTTATGGAACGGCGGAAACATGTTCATCAGTGATAGGAGCAGAACTAGGCCATTCAGCCCATCAAGTCTACTCTGCCATTCAATCTATCTCTACTCCTAACCCCATTCTCCTGCCTTCTCCCCGTAACCTCCGACACCCGCACTAATCTCAAGACTCTCCCGAGGGAGTTACTGAAACAGTGTGGTAGTGATTATTGATGGGAGAGGGGCCATGGTGGTATTGTGGCACACTGACACACTCACACTGACACACTCACACACACACTCACACTGACACACACACACTGACACACTCACACACACACACTGACACTACAGACACACAGGCACTCACACTCACTGACACAATCACACACACACCGATGCACTCACACTGACACACTCACGCTCACACTGACACACACACACACTCACACACACACTGATGCACTCACACAGACACACACACACACCACACACTGACACAGGCACTCACACTGACACACTCACCCACAGACACACCCCCACTGAAACTGTTACACACTCATACACACACACACACACACACACTAACACTGGAACAGTTACACGCTGACACACTCACACGCTCACACTGACACGCTCACGTACTGACCCACTCACACTGACACACTCACACACTGACACGATCACATACTGACACACACACTCACACACTGACACACACTCACACTGACAACTCACACTGACACGACCCTGCCACATACTGTCACACGCTGCCGCTCACAGGGTTCACACTGACACACCCTGGGGCAGTGCTGCAGAGACCAACATCCCTCTCTATGTGTCCGCCCTCATGTTGATGTTTCTGTCCCCAGGGAAGGCGATTGGTGGCGAGTGCGGCCGCTGACCGCTGGTCCTGAGAACAGCATCCCGCGAGGCTGCGTTGCCCGCGTCTATCACGGGTACGTTTGTTCCACAACGCACATCCACGCTCCGTGTCCAGTCTCACGCTCTGCTCCCTCAACCACGCACGGTGGCGCAGCTGCCGCCTCACAGCGCCAGAGACCCGGGTTCCATCCTGACTACGGGCGCTGTCTGTGTGGAGTTTGCACCTTCTCCCCGTGACCTGCGTAGACCTCCTACAGTTGCTCCGGTTTCCTCCCGCACTCCAAAGACGCACAGGTTTGTAGGTTAATTGGCTTGGTGGATAAGTGTAAATTGTCCCCAGTGTGTGTAGGCTAGTGTTAGCGCGCGGGGATCGCTGGTCAGCACGGACCCGGTGGGCCGAAGGGCCTGTTTTCCCCGCTGTATCTCTAAACTAATCTAAATTCAACTGAAGACAGACACAAAAAGCGGGAGCAACTCAGCGGGACAGGCAGCATCCCTGGAGAGACGGAATGGGTGACGTTTCGGGTCGAGACCCTAATAAACAACTAAATAATGCTAACTTCCAAGGAAGGCTGACCACACTGCCTGGTGCTGCCAATGACACAAACTCTATCAGATCAGAATTTAGAATGCTCGAAGCACTGGAGTTGTGGAAACAGTCACGGCCGATACAGCCTGGAAACAGGCCCCTCGGCCCAACTTGCCCACACCGGCCAACATGTCCCAGCTACACTAGTCCCACCTGCCCGCGTTTGGCCCATATCCCTCCAAACCTGTCCTATCCATGCACCCGTCTAACTGTTTCTTAAACGTTGGGACGGTCCCAGCCTCAACTACCTCCTCCGGCAGCTCGTTCCACACGCCCACCACCCGCTGTGTGAAAAAGTTACCCCTCAGATTCCTATTCAATCTTTCCCCCTTCACCTTGAGCCTATGTCCTCTGGTCCTCGATTCCCCCACTCTGGGCAAGTGACTCTGTGCGTCTGTCTACCCGATCTGTTCCTCTCGCGATCTGCAACAGGCATGTACAGTGGCTTGCAAAAGTATTCATACCCCTTGAACTTTTCCACATTTTGTCACGTTACAACCACAAACGTAAATGTATTTTATTGGGATTTTATGTGACCAACACAAAGTGGTGCATAATTGTGAAGTGGAAGGAAAATGATACATGGTTTTCAAATTTTTTTACAAATAAAAAACTGAAAAGTGTGGCGTGCAAAAGTATTCAGCCCCCTTTACTCTGATACCCCTAAATAAAATCTAGTGCAATCAATTGTCTTCAGAAATCACCTAATTAGTAAATAGAGTCCACTTGTGTGTAATCTAATCTCAGTATGAAATACAGCTGTTCTGTGAAGGCCTCAGAGGTTTGTTTAGAGAACATTAGTGAACAAAACAATGTTCCTTGGGCATCATGAAGCCCAAGGAACACACCAGACAGGTCAGGGATAAAGTTGTGGAGAAGTTTAAAGCAGGGTTAGGTTATCAAAAAAATATCCTAGCTTTGAACATCTCACGGAGCACTGTTCAATCCATCATCCGAAATGGAAAGATATGGCACAACTGCAAACCTACCAAGACATGGCCGTCCACCTAAACTGACAGGCCGGCAAGGAGAGCATTGATCAGAGAAGCAGCCAAGAGGCCCATGGTAACTCTGGAGGAGCTGCAGAGATCCACAGCTCAGGTGGGAGAATCTGTCCACAGGACAACTATTAGTCGTGCACTCCACAAATCGGGCCTTTATGGAAGAGTGGCAAGAAGAAAGCCATTGTTGAAACAAAGAAATAAGAAGCCCCGTTTGCAGTTTGCCACAAGCCATGTGGGGAACACAGCAAACATGTGGAGGAAGGTGCTCTGGTCTGATGAGACCAAAATTGAAGTTTTTGGCCTAAATGCAAAACGCTATGTGTGGCAGAAAACTAACACTGCACATCACCCTGAACACACCATCCCCACTGTGAAACATGGTGGTGGCAGCATCATGCTGTGGGGATGCATTTCTTCAGCAGGGACAGGGAAGCTGGTCAGAGTTGATGGGAAGATGGATGGAGCCAAATACAGGGCAATCTTGGAAGAAAACCTGTTAGAGTCTGCAAAAGACTTGAGACTGGGGCGGAGGTTCACCTTCCAGCAGGACAATTACCCTAAACATACAGCCAGAGCTACAATGGAATGGTTTAGATCAAAGCATATTCATGTGTTAGAATGGCCCAATTAAAATCCAGACCTAAATCCAATTGAGAATCTCTGGCAAGACTTGACAATTGCTGTTCACAGACGCTCTCCTTCCAATCCGACTGAGCTTGAGCTATTTTGCAAAGAAGAATGGGCAAAAATTTCAGTCTCTAGATGTGCAAAGCTGGTAGAGACAAACCCCAAAAGACTTGCAGCTGTAATTGCAGCGAAAGGTGGTTCTACAAAGCATTGACTCAGGGGGGGTGAATACTTCTGCACGCCACACTTTTCAGTTTTTTATTTGTAATAGAATTTGGAAACCATGTATCGTTTTCCTTCCACTTCACATTTATGCGCCACTTTGTGTTGGTCTATCACATAAAATCCCAATAAAATACATTTACGTTTGTGCTTGTAACGTGACAAAATGTGGAAAAGTTCAAGGGGTATGAATACTTTTGCAAGCCACTGTACATAATGTTAGATGTGTTGCTGTGCGATGAGACGGGGAGAGCTGAAGCTGTTGCCTTGAGCTTGTGGTGACTGATCGCTGTGATCCTGTACAGCTGGCTCTTTGAAGGGATCGGAAGAAGGAAGGCAGAGGAGTTATTGCAGCTGGCTGATAACAGAACAGGTTCCTTCCTGATAAGGCAGAGTGAAAGCCAGAAAGGTACGTGCGTTTCTGTCTGACTTTACACAAAGTGCGCGCAGCACTCTGCAAGGACGTTTGCCGGGACTCGAGGACCTGAGCTACAGGGAGAAGGTTGAGCAGGCTGGGACTCGACTGGGCTCGTAGTCACTGGAATTGTGAAGGACGAGAGGGGATCTTATAGATCTTATAGATAAGGGATTGGACAGGCTAGATGCAGGAGACATGTTCCCGGATGTTGGGGGGGGGGGGGGGGGGGGTACACAACCGGGGTTCACACTTTACGAAATAAGGGGTAGGCCATTTCGAACTGAGATGAGGACAAACTTTTCCACCCAGAGAGTTGTGAATCTGTGGAATTCTCTGCCACTGAAGGCGGTGGAGGCTGATTCACTGGATGTGTTCAAGAGAGAGTTAGATTTAGCTCTTAGGGCTAACGGAATCAAGGGATATGGGGAGAAAGCAGGAACGGGGTACTGATTGTGGATGATCAGCCATGATCATATTGAATGGCGGTGCTGGCTCGTAGGGCCGAATGGCCTACTCCTGCACCTATTTTCTATGTTTCTATGAGCTCGATAGGGCTCTTAAAGATAGCGGAGTTAAGGGGATATGGGGAGAAGGCAGGAATGGGGGCACTGATTGTGGATGATCAGCCATGATCACATTGAATGGCGGTGCTGGCTCGAAGGGCTGAATGGCCTCCTCCTGCACCGATTGTCTGTGTGCAGTTCCTTGTGTCTACCGCTGTGGGCACAGGGTTCCAATCTGCAAACTCACGGTCGTTCCTCACCAACATGTGAGCTAAGGGAGGTCACATCTATTGTAGTTTAAACAACATTTTGGATCTGGGTTCATAAGGGATAGGAGCAGGATTAGGCCATTCGGCCCACCACGTCTGCCATCCAATCATGGCTGACCTGTCTCCCCCTCTCAACCCCATTCTCCTGCCTTCTGCCCGCAACCCCCCGACTGATCACGAATCTGTCCACCTCTGCCTGTCGCGGACTCCCACAGATTCACCACCCTGTGACTGACGGGCTTCCTCCTGTCTCGCAGGAACGTATTGCCTCTCCGTGAAGCACAGCAGCGACGCCCGGCAGAAGTTTGTCAAGCACTATCGCATCTTCCGCCTGCCCAACCGCTGGTATTACATCCAGCAACGCCTGACCTTCCAGTGCCTGGAGGACATGGTCAACCACTACTCAGGTCAGTGTCTGACCCGCTCCGACTGTACTCCTCATTGACCATTACATTCAGTTTTAGTTATAGATTCACAGAGTCACAGAGTGGTACAGTGTGGAAACAGGTCCTTTGGCCCAACTTGCCCACACCGGCCAACATGTCCCAGCTGCACCAGTCCCACCTGCCTGCGTTTGGTCCACATCCCTCCAAACCTGCATTATCCATGTACCTGTCTAACTGTTTCTTAATCGTGGGATAGCCCCAGCCTCAACTACCTCCTCCGGCAGCTTGTTCCATACACCCACCACCCTCTGTGTGAAAAAGTTACCCCTCGGATTCCTATTAAATCTTTTCCCCTTCACCTTGAACCCATGTCCTCTGGTCCTCGATTCCCCTAGTCTGGGCAAGAGACTCTGTGCATCTACCCGATCTATTCCTCTCATGATTTTATATGTTTTTGAGGTACAGGCTCTCTGTGGGTGTGTGAGTGTGTGTGTGTGTGTGTGTGTGTGGGTGTGGGTACGAGTGTGAGTGTGAATGTGAGTGTGTGTGTGTGTGTGTGAGTGTGTGTGGGTGTGTGTGAGTGTGTGTGGGTGTGTGGGTGTGTGTTGTGTGTGTGGGTGTGTGAGTGTGTGTGTGGTGTGTGTGTGGGTGTGTGAGTGTGTGTGGGTGTGGGCGTGAGTGTGTGTGGGTGTGTGGTGTGTGTGTGAGTGTGTGTGGGTGTGAGTGTGAGTGTGGTGTGTGTGGGTGTGTGAATGTGGGTGTGAGTGTGGGTGTGGGTGTAACGAGTGTGAGTGTGAGGAATGTGGGTGTGTGAGTGTGAGTGTGTGTGTGAGTGTGTGTGGCTGTGTGTGAGTGTGTGTGGGTGTGTGGGTGTGTGTGGGTGTGGTGTGAGTGTGTGTAGGGTGTGTGAGTGTGAGTGTGGGTGTGTCGGTGTGTGAATGTGGGTGTGAGTTCGGGTGTGGGTGTTCGAGTGTGAGTGTGAATGTGAGTGTGAGGAATGTGGGTGTGTGGGTGTGTGAGTGTGTGAGTGTGGTGTGGGTGTGTGGGTGTGTGGGGTGTGTGAGTGTGTGTGGGTGTGTGTGTGTGAGGTGTGAGGTGTGGGTGTGTGGGTGTGTGGGTGTGTAAGTGTGTGTGGGTGTGTGGGTGTGTGGTCAGTGTGGGTGTACGAGTGTGAGTGTGAATGTGTGAGTGTGTAGGAGTGTGGGTGTGGGTGTGGGTGTACGAGTGTGAGTGTGAGCGTGCCACTGACTGTCCCAGTCTGTCTCTCCAGAGGTAGTTGACGGACTGTGCTGCCTGCTGACCCACCCCTGCCTGGCTCAGCTCAGCGCGGAAACTCCCAACCAGCCCGTGGTCCTGAGGAACAGTAACTTCAGCTGGAGAAATGTCAACAGGTAACTCATCGCGCTCCGACTCTAGAACTGCAGTGGCGATGTTCTGCCTGGCTTTCTCTGTTTGATGGTCAAGGTGCCCGCTCATCCACGGCTGAACCCACGGCTTGGTCTGGCCACGTGGTCAGTGTCTTGCTGCTCCCGTCACTCACGGACAAGGACAACAATGGTTGAAGATGATGATCTCACGTCCCCACCCTCACCCTCGCTCCCACCGGGGGCAACCTGCAGTCACCAGGTGTGGGATCCAAGACGGTGCCCAACCCAGACAAAGCCCAGACAATGCCCAGACAAAGCCCAGACAGTGCCCAGACAGTGCCCAGACAATGCCCAACCCAGACACCCAGACAAAGCCCAGACAATGCCCAGACAAGACCCAGACAAAGCCCAGACAGTGCCCAGACAGTGCCCAACCCAGACACCCAGACAAAGCCCAGACAATACCCAGACACGGCCCAGACAAAGCCCAGACAGTGCCCAGATAAAGCCCAACCCAGACAAAGCCCAGACAATGTCCAGACAATGCACAACCCAGACAAAGCCCAGACAATGCCAAGACAATGCCCAGACAAAGCCCAGACAGTGCCCAGACAATGCCCAACCCAGACAAAGCCCAGACAATGCCCTGACAATGCCCAGACAATGCCCGACAATGCCCAGACAACGCCCGACAATGCCCAGACAACGCCCGACAATGCCCAGACAAAGCCCAGACAAAGCCCAACCCAGACAAAGCCCAGACAATGCCCGACAATGCCCAGACAACGCCCGACAATGCCCAGACAATGCCCAACCCAGACACCCAGACAATGCCCAGACAAAGCCCAGACAGTGCCCAGACAATGCCCAACACAGACAAAGCCCAGACAATGCCCAGACAATGCCCAGACAAAGCCCAGACAGTGCCCAGACAATGCCCAACCCAGACACCCAGACAATGCCCAGACAATGCCCAGACAATGTCCACCCAGACAATTTCCAGACAATGCCCAACCCAGACAATGTCCAACCCAGACGGTGCCCAGACAATGCCCAACCCAGACAATGTCCAGACAATGCCCAACCCAGACACCCAGACAATGCCCAACCCAGACAGTGCCCAACCCAGACACCCAGACAAAGCCCAAACAATGCCCAGACAATGCCCAGACAGTGCCCAACCCAGACAGTGCCCAGACAATGCCCAACCCAGACGTCTCTTTGTGTGCGGCCACAGAAGTGGATCTACAATCACACATTACAATCGCTCCGCACTTTCAAATCTCTGTTCGCACTGCTCTGTGCACTGCGGGCGGCTGGATTGTAATCACGTATTGCCTTTCCGCTGACTGGCCGGCACACGACAGAAGCTTTTCACTGCACCTCGGTACACGGGACAATAAACTGAACTAAAGTGATCTAAACTAATCCTCACTTTCTCTGCCCAGCGTTGTACACCTGACCATAATGTGCCAACTATGTGTCATGTATCCTAAACCTCCCCCACCCACATCTGAACCTCCTTCGCCTTCTAGAAATGACCACAAATGAAGATAATTGCCACCTTCTATGACTAATCTTGCATCCGTCTCTTCGCAAATGACTCATGTAAACCTGTGCTTTTACTAAGTAACTGCCACCTCATTGTCCAAAATAACTTCGACCCTGCTAAATGTGCCCAATAGTTGTGGAAAAGTGTTGGTTAATTGATTAGACAGTAGACAACAGGTGCAGGAGGAGGCCATTCGGCCCTTCGAGCCAGCAGAGCCATTCAATGTGATCATGGCTGATCATCCCCAATCAGTGCCCCGTTCCTGCCTTCTCCCGCCATATCCCCTGAGAGCTCTCTTTAAGAGCCCATATCTTTAAGAGCCCATTCTAGCTCTCTCTTGAAAGTATCCAGAGAACCGCCCTCCACAGTTTAGATACACCATGGAAACAGGCCCTTCAGCCCACTGAGTCCGCTCCTACCATTGATCGGTGTGAGGAGAGACTGCAGATGCCGGTTTATACCAAAGATAGACACAATGTGCCGGAGTAATTCAGCGGGATAAACAGCATCTTTGGAAAGAAGGAATAGGTGTCGTTTTGGGTCAATTCTCCAGCCATGCTCCATGTCCCGCTGAGTTACTCCAGCATTTCGTGTCGACCAAACATCGATCACCCGCTCACACTGGTTATCCCACGCTCTCATCCAACCCCTACACACTACAGGCAATTGACAGAGGGCCAATTAACCCGCAAACCCACACATCTCTCGGATGTGGGAGGAGGCCGGGGCACCCGGAGGAAAGCCACGCGGTCACAGGGAGAACGTACAGTCTCCACACAGACAGCATCTGTGGGCGGGATGGAACCCGGGTCTCTGGCGCAGTGAGGCAGCAACTCTACCTGCTGCGCAGTACACGTTACATAGAAACATAGAAAATGGGTGCAGGAGTAGGCCATTCAGCCCTTCGAGCCTGCACCGCCATTCAATATGATCATGGCTGATCATCCAACTTAGTATCCCGTACCTGCCTTCTCTCCATACCCCCTGATCCCTTCAGCCACAAGGCCACATCTAACTCCCTCTTAAATATAGCCAACGAACTGGCCTCAACTACCTTCTGTGGCAGAGAATTCCACAGATTCACCACTCTCCGTGTGAAAAATGATTTTCTCATCTCGGTCCAAAAGGAATTCCCGCTTATCCTTAGACTGTGACCCCTTGTTCTGGACTTCCCCAACATCGGGAACAATCTTCCTGCATCTAGCCTGTCCAACCCCTTAAGAATTTTGTAAGTCTCTATTAGATCACCCTTCAATCTTCTAAATTCCAGCGAGTACAAGCCGAGTCTATCCAGTCTTTCCTCATATGGAAGTCCTGCCATCCCAGGAATCAGTCTGGTGAACCTTCTCTGTACTCCCGCTATGGCAAGAATGCCTTTCCTCAGATTACAGGAGGCTGATCTGATACACGGTGAGTGTGCGAAGGGGCAATGACTCTCTCTTGTGTCCACTAGGGCGGAGCTGATAGGTGACATCTCATCGCGCAGTGACGACCCCGTTCTCAGCTATGGCCTGAGGCACAGCATCGCTTCCTACATGAGCCTGGCACAGATGGATGACCACGCGGTGAACAGCGGCGGCAAGAAGAGGTGGCACAAATCCCTCAGACCTAGCGGGCAGGACCGCCACAGCTGCCTCCTCCCCTCACCGCTCCTCTACGAGGATGACTTTGAGTGATGGCATCTCTTGCGGCCGGACACCATTATAAGGATGACCGCTCGATGGCACCTCTAACGGTGGGGGACACCATGATGGTGGCTTCTAACGAGGAGCACCCCCGACGGTGGGACATCCTGTATAATCATGACTTTGAGTGACCTCCCGTGCAATGCAACACCAGCATGGGCTTGTCGTTGAATAATGAGCCTCTTCTGATGGAACAAGGATGACTTCAAATCATGAGCTCCCTTTACGGTGGAAACCATGGGGATGACTTTGAGCGAATGGACGGACGGACATCCATTATGGTGATGTCACCGAATGATGAGCTCCTGATGATGGACATCCATTATGGTGATGTCACCGAATGATGAGCTCCTGATGATGGGCATCCAATGGTGATGTCACCGAATGATGAGCTCCTGATGAAGGACATCCATTATGGTGATGTCACCGAATGATGAGCTCCTGATGATGGGCACGAATCTCCTGAATGGGCATCCAATGTGATGTCACTGAATGATGAGCTCCTGATGATGGACATCCATTATGGTGATGTCACCGAATGATGAGCTCCTGATGATGGGCATCCATTATGGTGATGTCACCAAATGATGAGCTCCTGATGATGGGCATCCATTATGGTGATGTCACCAAATGATGAGCCCCGCTCACCTGTTGCGCACGACCTACACCTGAACGTTACCTGTTGTGTCGGGGGGTGTCACGCTGGGGACCAGGTGGGATGGCTGCTCCCCACGTCCGCCCACTCATCACCCCAAGAATTCAGCTGATCGGACGCTGACTATTTACATTACACAACAGCACAGGTTTCCAGGTGACTCTGAGGAGCAGGAACTGCCGGATAATTCAGTGGAAGTTTGGACAATCTTATGCCTTCTCTGATTAGAGATGGTGAATGTTAAGGGCTGCCCTATGGTCACGGAGAAGATGATGTTGCTGCCCTGTGTTGGTGTATTTCCCATAGCCAGGTGTGGTCTCTGACTGGAGGCGTCCCCACATTGACCATGGACACGTGTGGTCTATAGTTGGAGATATCTCCACATTCTTGTGCCAATCGACAGCTGGAGTGGGGGCTGTGGTGACAGTGGGCTACACTAGACTGAGTGTGATTGTCAGACCAGCCTGACTCACAACATGGCCCCAGGTGAGGTCAGACAAGGGACCTTCAGTGTCAGAAACAATGCAGGTTCTCACTTCCATCCATCTGAACCTTGGCATCGCAAAAATGGACAAGGACACTCTGTCAGAAAAATAAAGTTTACGTTTTAAAATGTACTTGTAAATTGTGGAGGGTAATGGAAGCGTCATTTACACATTGGAGTCCGTATCACCCCACCCCCACACACTAACACCCGTGTACACACACTGACACTGTACACACACTCACAGCAGAAACATCACAATGCAGATTCACTTTCCAGCTGTTCACTGTACCTCTGTTTATGTGACCATAATAGACTGAACTACGTTCCTGCTGGTGCACACATGCGCACACACACACACACACCAGCCCACATACTCTAATGCATGTAGACTCACACACAGATATGCCCATACACATGCACACGCACGCGCACACACCCATACTCGTGCACACACACACATCCTTACTAGCGCACACACACACACGCGCACACACACTCACACCCCATACTCGTGCACACACACGCACTCACAGAATAACAACACCGTTACACACCACTCACCAACACACACTCCGTACTCACACACACATCCGTACTCACCCACACACCCTACACACACCAACACACACGTCACACTCACAACACATGCACACATCCACCAAACTCACACATCACATCACACTCACACACATGCCACACATACGCACACAAACTCACACCACACGCACACACTAACCACACTCACAATCCCACACACACACACACACACACACCCATACTCAACTTCACTCACCCTCACACCCACACACACACACACACCCATACTCACACACACACCCCATACTCACACACAACACACATACACACACACACCTCACACTCACCCATAACTCACAATACACACACATGCACACACTCACACACACACCCACACCCACACACACACACACACCATACTCACACACACACACATGCGCACACTCACACACACCCACACCCAAGCACACAACACACACATGCACACATACGCACACAATACTCACACATACGCACACAAAAACACACAACACACACCCATACTCACTCACACACGCACACACTACCGGTCACTAGCAGTATCAATGCAATTATACAACAGAATTGATTTAGTTGCACTCTTAAGGATAGAAGTGATCGGAGCAGAATGAAGCCATTCGGCCCATCTAATCTACCCTGCCACATCCTTCCACAGATTCACCACCGACTCTGAGTAAAGATATCCCTCCTCATCTCCTTCCTTAAGGAACGTCCTTTAATTCTGAGGCTGTGACCTCTGGTCCTGGACTCTCCCACTGGTGGAAACATCCTCTCCACATCCACTTTCTCCAGGCCTTTCACTATTCTGTACGTTTCAATGAGGTCCCCCCATCATCCTTCTAAACTCCAGCGAGTACAGGCCCAGTCCCGACATACGCTCGTCATAAGTTAACCCACTCAGCCTCTGTCATAGGGTTTCATTGAGAGCTGATGAGTTTGTTTTTGGATAGGAGACTGAGGTGTTGACCAGGAAATAATCATTCCATAGAACATCAAATAACTTATAATATTACATATGCAGCCGATGTCCACAAAATGTGTGGTATAAATATTCTATTGAACTATTACCACTTGTGTTTCTGTTTCTCAGTTTGTGTAGTGTAATACACAGATATAATCTGCACTACCCGCTGTGGATCATAGCGGAGATGATTCCATGAGATTGTATGCACGAGTCTGCATGAAGATCATTCTACAATAGACCTGACCGCCCACACTGGAACAACTCACACATCACCCTGTATTAGACAATAGACAACAGGCGCAGGAGGAGGCCATTCGGCCCTTCGAGCCAGCACCGCCGTTCAACATGATCACGGCTGATCATCCCCAACCAGTGCCCCGTTCCTGCCTTCTCCCCATATCCCCTGACTCCGCGATCTTTAAGAGCCCTATCTAGCTCTCTCTTGAAAGTATCCAGAGAACCTGCCTCCACCGCCCTCTGAGGCAGAGAATTCCACAGACTCACAACTCTCTGTGAGAACAAGTGTTTTCTCATCTCCGTTCAAAATGGCCGACCCATAGTCTTAAACTGTGGCCCCTGGTTCTGGACTCCCCCAACATCGGGAACATGTTTCCTGCCTCCAGCGCGTCCAAACCCTTAATAATCTTACATGTTTCAATAAGATCCCCTCTCATCGTTCTAAACTCCAGAGTGTACAAGCCCAGCCGCTCCATTCTCTCAGCATGTGACACACCTGACCCGCTCACGCTGAGACAACCCACACATCACCCTGTGATGGTGACCATTGTAGTCATGGCTACGGTGTACCACAGTCAGCACAGCTGTCATCTCAAATGACACGATACCATAGAACTTTATTTATCCCAGGAGGAAAATTGACCTGCCAACATAGAATCATAGAATCAGAAAATAGGTGCAGGAGCAGGCCATTTGGCCCTTCGAGCCAGCACCGCCATTCAATATGATCACGGCTGATCATCCAACTCAGTATCCTGTACCTGCCTTCTCTCCATACCCCCTGATCCCTTTAGCCACAAGGGCCACATCCAACTCCCTCTTAAATATAACCAATGAACTGGCCTCAACTATCTTCTGTGGCAGAGAATTCCACAGATTCACCACTCTCTGTGTGAAAAATGATCTTCTCATCTCGGTCCTAAAAGATTTTCCCCTTATCCTTAAACTGTGTGACCCCCTTGTTCTGGACTTCCCCAACATCGGGAACAATCTTCCTGCATCTAGCCTGTCCAACCCCTTAAGAATTTTGTAAGTCTCTATGAGATCACCCCTCAATCTCCTAAATTCAAGCCGAGTCTATCCAGTCTTTCTTCATATGGAAGTCCTGCCATCCCAGGAATCAGTCTGGTATAAAACACACATCAGCCATAAAACACATGAAATTAAAGTGCCAAGCCGCCCAGAATGTCCTACACCATGGTCACAGAGTCATCCATCCCCACTTGCCCACGCTGGCCAACATGCCCCATCTCTGCCACCCCCACCTGCCCGCGTTTGGCCCTGAAGGAATCACCAGACAGCCAGCATTTCTCCGGATCCAAACCCATGCTTTATTTTGTCTGGAGAAGGGTCCCGACCCGAAACGCCACCCATTCCTTCTCTCCAGAGATGCTGCCTGTCCCGCTGAGCTACTCCAGCATTTTGCGTACATCTTTACTGGAGTAATGACATGTAACGCAAAGCCGTCAGTTAATGTTCATCCCCGACGCTCCCTTGGGAAGGCATTTCTCAGACATTTGCACTGGTCGGTGAAACATATAGTTTTATTTCAATGAGATTACACCTGTCTGAGACGCCCCTCTGCCCACCTCACCAAAGGCATGCGGCGTTTCCAGCGAGCTTCATCTTTGTGTGATAGGAGCAGAATTAGGCCATTCGGCCCATCAAGTCCACTCTGCCATTCAATCACGGCTGATCTATCTCGCCGTCCTAAGCCCATTCCCCTGCCTCCTCCCCATAGCCCCGCTGACACCCGCACTAATCAAGAATCTATCGATCTCCGCCTTAAAGATATCCACTGAGGTTGCAGCCTTGATGTTTTCAGGGCGGCATTTCCACACAGGAGCGGCGATGAACCAACACGACCACGCACCATCGCACTGTCGGGCGGAACCTACCCGCCTGTTGCCACAACGAGAGCTCCACCCTCATGGCTAGATGATTCCTCAATGCCTGCGGGTGGGCGCGGAGTCGCAGCGGGTAGAGCCGCTGCCTCACAGCGCCGGACACCCGGGTTCCATCCCGACTGCGGGCGCTGTCTGTACGGAGTTTGCACGCTCTCCCCGTGACCTTTCTCCCACGTTCTTCGGTTTCCTCCCACACTCCAAAGACGTACAGGCTTGGTGTAACTGTGAAGTGTCCCAGTGTCATAGTCACAGGCCCTTCGGCCCAACCTGTCCATACTAGCCAACATGTAACATCTTCATTAGTCCCACCTACCTGCGCTTGGCCCACATCCCTCAAAACCTGTCTCATTATGTGTGTGTGTGTGTGTGTGTGTGTGTGTGTGTGTAGGATAGTTTAGTTTCAGTTTAGTTTACTGTCACGTGTAGCGAGGTTCAGTGAAAAGCTTTTGTGTTACATACTATGCAGTCAGTGGAAAGACAATTCATGATTACAATCGATCCATTCACAGTGTGCAGATACATGATAAGGGAACAACGTTTGGTGCAAGGTAAAGCCAGCAAAGTCCGATCAAGGATAGTCCGAGGGTCACCAACGAGGTAGATAGTAGTTCAGGACTGCTCTCTGGTTGTGGTAGGATGGTTCAGTTGCCCGATAACAGCTATGATGACATAACAATAGACAATAGACAATAGAAAATAGGTGCCGGAGAAGGCCATTCGGCCCTTCGAGCCAGCACCGCCATTCTATATGATCATGGCTGATCATCCACAACAGTGCCCCGT
Organism: Okamejei kenojei; assembly: GCA_035221665.1. Lineage (NCBI taxonomy): Eukaryota > Metazoa > Chordata > Chondrichthyes > Rajiformes > Rajidae > Okamejei > Okamejei kenojei. The sequence continues at coordinate 129,280,954 of CM069134.1, read as the reverse complement.
TCCTGCCTTCTCCTCGTATCCCCTGACTCCGCTATCGTTAAGAGCTTTATCGAGCGAGGGGTGACCCCGCTGGTCGGTGCGGACTCGGTGGGCCGAAGGGCCTGTTTCCACGCTGTATCGCTGAACTAAACTAACCCAGGTGGGAGGCGGTCTCTTACCAGGAGCAGGGCCCGTTGGAAGAGTCTGGTGCCCGGCGCCGCCATGAGGTTCATGCCGGTGATCTCGGCATCACGGCCCTCACCCGCGATGGTGACGCTGGCCGGAGACCCGCCAAAGTAACCGACGTTCCTCTGCAGCCATCGCAACGCCATCATCTGGTCCCAGAGACCCCAATTACCGGGAAGCTCGTCCGTGCCTGCGGTGACACAAGCATTTTAATTTTAGTTTCAACCATAATACTCCAGAATTTTGGCACAGCAGAGGCAGATAAGAACTCCGGCGTTTTGTGTTTCAGAAAGAACTGCAGATGTGGAAAAAACGAAGGTAGACAAAAATGCTGGAGAAACTCAGCGGGTGAGGCAGCATCTATGGAGCGAAGGAACAGGTGACATTTCGGGTCAATAGACAATAGAAACATAGAAAATAGGTGCAGGAGTAGGCCATTCGGCCCTTCGAGCCTGCACCGCCATTCAATATGATCATGGCTGCTCATCCAACTCAGTATCCTGTACCTGCCTTCTCTCCATACCCCCTGATCTCTTTAGCCACAAGGGCCACATCCAACTCCCTCTTAAATATAGCCAATGAACTGGCCTCAACTACCTTCTGTGGCAGAGAATTCCACAGATTCACCACTCTCTGTGTGAAAAATGTTTTCCTCATCTCGGTCCTAAAAGACTTCCCCCTTATCCATAAACTGTGACCCCTTGTTCTGGACTTCCCCAACATCGGGAACAATCTTCCTGCATCTAGCCTGACCCAACCCCTTAAGAATTTTGTACGTTTCTATAAGATCCCCCCTCAATCTTCTAAATTCTAGCGAGTCCACAATAGGTGCAGGAGTAGGCCATTCGGCCCTTCGAGCCAGCACCGCCATTCAACGTGATCATGGCTGATCATCCCCAATCAGTACCCCGTTCCTGCCTTTTCCCCATATCCCCTGACTCCGCTATTTTTAAGAGCCCTATCTAGCTCTCTCTTGTAAGCATCTCCCTTGAAAGGGTCGAGACGTCACCTGTTCCTTCGCTCCATAGATGCTGCCTCACCCACTGAGTTTCTCCAGCATTTATGTCTGCCAGCATTTTGTGTCGATCGGCAGAAAGACAACAAATGATTACAATCGAGCCGTCCACAGTGTACAGATACAGGATAAGGGAATAACGTTTAGTGCAAGGTAAAGCCGGCAAAGTCTGCTTAAAGATAGTCCGAGGGTCACCAGTGAGGTAGATAGTAGTTCAGGACCGCTCTCTGGCTGTGGGAGGATGGTTCAGTTGCCCGATAACAGCCGGGAAGAGACTCGGGAGGGTGAGAGGCATTTACCATCGCTGAGGAATCCAAACAGCCCCACACGGTAGCTTGCCACCACCACCAGGATATTCCCCACAGCCGCCAGGGAGGAGCCGTCGATGCCGGAGCTGCCGCCGCCGGTGTAGTCCTGGGCTCCGTTGTGGAAGAAGAGCAACACGGGCACCGGCCCGATCTGTGCCGGGACAAAGACAAGTAAAGAAACCTGTTACTGCCACAACCTCTGAAGGCGCCACTTCAAAACGGCATATCGCCCCCCCCCCTCACACTTAAAACCCACCCCCGGCCACCCCCCGCTGCTGGCAACGCTAACACAACGAAATAATCAACCGGACACAATCAAAAATGGGCGGCACGGGGCGCCAGGCGGTAGAGTCGCCGCCTCACAGACATGCGCGCCGGAGACCCCGGTTCCATCCTGACAACGGGTGCTGTCTGTGTGGGAGTTTGTAGGTTCAGCAGGAGGCCGTGACCTACGTGGTTTTCTCCGGGTGCTCCGGTTTCCTCCCACACTCCAAAGACGTGCGGGTTTGTGGGTTAATTGGCTTCAGTAATGATTGTAAATTGTCCCCAGTGTGTGTAGGATAGTGTCAGTGTGTGGGGATCGCTGGTCGGCACGGACTCGGTGGGCCGAAGGGCCTGTTTCCCCTCCGTTTTTCCATCCCACTCCCCCCTGCTCGCCTGTATCTCTATACTAAAACTAAACTAAACTAGACTAAAGACTCTCTGAACCCGATAAACACCACTGGGAGAGAGCAGAAGCAAATGATGACTGGTGGTTCCAGTCGGGAACTTGCAGGAGGAATACATTGTGAGCTTGTTTACTGCCTGTCCTTCGTTTCGCCAGGAAATTCAAACCTGGCTTCCAGGTTTCCTTCTCTCCAGAGATGCTTGCCGGTCCCGCTGACTTACTCCAGCGCTCTGTGTCTATCTGCGTTCCAGGAAAGAACAGAGACGATGCTGGAAACAAAGGATAGGAATGGAAGAGTGAAGAGTGGGTCTTGACGGGGAGGCGGGTCGGGGGTGGAGTTTTGGACAAGGAGATGTTGACAGTTTTGGCAAAAAAGCTCTGATGTATCTGTGACAACATTCCACAGAGGAATCGCCTTGTCTTCCACATCCCAGCGCCTCCGGGCCTTGTCTCCGTACTTCCGTTTGTTCTATCTGTGATACATGGCTGATCATCCCCAATCAATAACCCGTACCCTGCCTGCCTTCTACACCTCTACCATATCCCTTGATTCCACTAGCCCCTAGATGCTCTATCCAACTCTCTCTTAAATCCATCCAGTGACTTGGCCTCCACTGCCTCTGTGGCAGGGGAATTCCCACAAATTCACAACTCTCTGGGTGAAAAAGTTTTTTTCTCACCTCAGTCTTAAATGGCCACCTCCCCCTTTATTCTAAAACTGTGGCCCCCTGTTAATGGACTCGCCCCCACATTGGGAACATTTTTTTCCTGCATCTAGCTTGTCCAGCCAATCCTTTTTATAAATTTTATATGTATCTGCGACACGACCGTTCACCAACCTCTACACAGGTAAGACCCCACGTATCCCACTCCTATAAGACCCCCCCCCACCCTCTCCTGTACCCCTCATCCTTCTCAAACTCCAGTGAATACAAGCCTGGTCTTTTCAATCTTTCCTCATATGACAGATTTCCTCATATATCTTTCCCCGCCATCCCAGGGATCAATCCCGTGAACCTGCGCTGCGCATCCTCAAAGAGGAAGTGAGTAAAAGTCTGAAACGTTCTGTCAGTGTAGCGCGCGACCCAGAAGAGGAGGAGAAGTACTGTCGACATGTGTGTACACACCCACCATGACATGGCAGAGCAGCCCAATCCCCAGCCCCTCTACACCAGACCCTGACAGGCAGCATGGAAACAGGCCCTTCGGCCCAACTAGCCCAACATGTCCCAGCTACACCAGCCCCACCTGCCCGCGTTTGGCCCATATCCCCCCAAACCTGCCCTCTCCATATACCTGTTCCTGTGTCTTCAATATCATTACGCAGCTGTCACTGCCAACAACGCAGATAAAGACACACACAAAGATTGTGTAGAGAGGAACTGCAGACGCTGGTTTACACCAAAGCCAGACACAAAATGCTGGAGTAATTCAGGCAGCATCTCTGGAGAGAAGGAATGGGCGACGTTTCGGGTCGACAAACAAGACATTGAGTCGAGTTTGAAGAAGTCTTACGCCCTAAAACGTCACCCATTCCCTCGATCCAGAGCAGCAGCCTGACCTGCTGATGTATTCCAGCACTTTGTGACTTTTTTGTAAACCAGTATCTGCAGTTCCTTCAGTCCGCACATGACTTACGATGGATGTCGGTGCAAATATGTTGATGTAGAGGCAATCTTCCCCCACGGTGGAGTAAACAGCCTTCGCATTCCCTGCTTGGAGGCAGCTGGGTCTGATGGACACAGATTGGGAACATTAGATTCACATTAACAACACCTCAAGCTGAATTTTCACGGTGTAAACATTGCTTGTGTTAAATTGTCTGCCTGGTGTACCCTGATTTTGTTTTGTTTTTCTCACCGTTCTGGTAAACCTCGTCTACACCCTCTCCCTGTAGCTGAACCCCTCTAATAACCATATAACCATATAACAATTACAGCACGGAAACAGGCCCTCTCGGCCCTTCCAGTCCGTGCCGACCATTTGTTTTCCCCTAGTCCCATCTACCTGCACTCAGACCATACCCCTCCATTCCCTCACGTACCATATACCTATCCACTTTACTCGTTAAATGCAGAGATGCCAACCAAAATATAGTTCACAGTAACATTCAACCCATTGTCCGTAACAATGGGTTTAAATGCATTTCCTCTCCGTAACATACTCACATTGGGTTGTTTGCCGTGTCTATGCGCCTGCCACGTGGTGCAGATCACGGGCTGCCGGCACATTCGCACTTGCAAGGTTGCCGGCGTGTTTCTGCGCCTCCACTGGTTGGGGTGGGGGAGGCCCGGTGATGGCTTGCCGCGAGCGGGCCGGCTGGCGGCAAGAAAGTGCCGCTGAACGCGCGGGACTATGGGCCGGGCGTGGCGGGGCTCGAAATGCGCCAGGCCCGGCAACCCTCCCGCCACTGCACGCCTCCGACCACTGACCCTCCCCAACTGCGCAGGCGGCGGACACAAGGGCCCGGCAAAGTGCGCTGATCGCGCGGCCGGCAACCGGGGACACATGGCGCCGGCGTTCACCACGGGAGGAACACCGGCGCGGCGGTGTTCCGCAACTGAATGTTTGCTGCCGGAACAACCGTAAAAAGTTATTTCGCCGACCAAAAAAAAAAATACGGCGAATCCGGGACACCTTGGCAACTCTGTAAACTTTAAAATCAATCCTGCCTCCACCCACTTCTGCTGGAAGTCATTCCACACAGCCACCACCCTCTGATTCCCGCATTGTTCTGGTAAACCTTCCTCTGCACCGTCCCCAGCCCCCCACACCCTTCCCGTACCAGAACAAGCACGCAATAACTCCACGTGCAGCTGACATAAGTCCTATAAAAGCTGCACCGTGACTTCCCGACTCTTGGACCCAACGTACTGACTATTGAAGGCAAGCGTAACCTTCGCCTTCTCTACTGCTCTGTCTGATGTTGATGGAGCTATGGACCTCAAGACCCTTTGTACATCAACAGTGTTGAGGGTTCTTCTATCAACAATGTACTTTCCATTTATATTTGACCTCCAAAGTGCGATCTCCATTAAACTCCATCTGCCATTTTTCTGCCCGCATTCCCACCTGATCCATATCATGCTGTATCTATTGCCAACCATCCTCGCTAGCCACACCTGCCCTCGCTCAGTAACCAGCGATAGATCCCACCAGGCAATGGAGACTTATCCCTTGTCCACATTGATGTTCCCCAAGAGACCAACACCTCTGGAGAAGGGCCTCTTAAAGATAGCGGAGTCAGGGGATATGGGGAGAAGGCAGGAACGGGGGGTACTGATTGGGGATGATCAGCCATGATCACGTTGAATGGCGGTGCTGGCTCGAAGGGCCGAATGGCCTCCTCCTGCACCTGTTGTCTATTGTCTCGACGTGAAACGTAGCTTATTCCTTCGCTCCATAAACTGCTGCCTCACCCGCTGAGTTTCTCCAGCATTTCTGTCGAACTTCGATTTTTCCAGCATCTGCAGTTCTTTCTTAAACACTACTTTCTTGATCTCACCAGGCTCGCTGCAACGTTAACATTAACCGCCCGGCCCTCGCTGCCCTCTCCATATCCTCCTCCCTCAGACTCTTTAATTGGACTCTGCTAGAATCTTGCACCAAGCGTTATTCCCTTTATCCTGTACCCGTCCACGGAGGGCGGCTCGATCGTAATCGTGTACTGTCTTTCTGCCGACCGGTTAGCGCGCAGCACAACGCCCTTCACTGTACCTCGCGACGCGTGACAATAAACTACACTTGGTGAAGCCCTCATTCCGCGCCGCACACACAAGTCCTCTGGTCTCACAGAACACTCCCCTTGAGTAAGCGGACCCTTTCCCGAGCTCCCCTCATCCGTAGTATGTGGGTGAGATTCTCCTTAACGTCACTGGCCAAGGACCTTGTGTTGAATATACCGGGTTCCAGCCAGACAATTGTCAAACTCTGGAGTAATTGCAGTTCCGTTTGATGATCCATCCAATAGCTGTCCATGCTACTTCATAACTCTTTTGCTCGAACACTATTCAATCATACGGTGACTATTTTACCTTTTTCTCTTTGTATTCTCTCTTATTTTCGACTGGAAATTCTATTTTATCTCCGAACAATCTCTCTCTCACTCTCTGAATTTTTCCCAACATAGAGCTTGAGTACTACCATCGCTTGCCAAAAATTCAAGCCCCAGAATCTGGATTGTTTTCCCCACAGTTTCAATCCCCGCGGACTCAATTCAATCTGGCCGACCCATTCTGCGCTGGCCCCTCCTTACAAGCAACGTCATTATCAAAAGGAGATCATTTAGCAGATACTTGGAGGATTCAGAATTATAGGCTATTCGCGGACCTTCCCATCAAGTCCGGTACTCCATCATCAATCATGTCAACTCACTGCTGATCTACCTATCCCTCCTAACCCCATTCTCCTGCCTTCTCCCCGTAGACCCCTGACACCTACCCGCGCCACTAATCAAGAATCTTATCTATCTAATCTCCTGCCGTAAAAATATCCACTGACTGTGCGGCAAAGAATTCCACAGATTCATCCACCCTCTGACGAAAGAAAATCCATCCTCATCTTTCCTAAAGGAACATCCTTTTATTTTCTGCAGGCTGTGCCCTCTGGTCATAGACTCTCCCACCCTAGTGGACACATCCTCTCACACACACACATCCACACATCCCCCTACTATCCTACTCCAAGCCTTTCACTAATTCTATATGTTCAATGACACGTTCCACACAACCCCCCCCCCCCCCCCACCCCCCCCCCACCACCGTCCCCCTCCTCCTCTCCCACTCTTCTCTAAACAGCAGTTGAATGTGACCAGCACTCACGCTGGTCCTAGTACGTACAAGCTCCATCACTGCGGCTGGTCCTAGTATCTACACCAACACTGGCTGGTCCAGTACCTACATGCGCAATAGAAACATAGAAATTAAGGTGCAGGAGGCAGGCCATTCGTCTCTAAACCCTATCGAGCCCTGCACCGAGAGCCATTCAATATCGCGATCATGCTGAGAATCATCCAACTCAGTCAATCCTGTACCTGCCTTCTCTCCATATACCCCCTGATCCCTTCAGCCACAAGGGCCCGCACATCTAACTGCCCCCTCCAATGAACTGGCTCCATCAGGTCAAGGTCTTTGACTCACCTGTAGAAGGTGGCGTTCCATTGCCCCGTCCAGTTGAAGGGTTTTTCTGGGGCCTGAAACCTCCCATCCGTTTGCTACTTTCTATTGGTTGGAGCTGCGTAAGGAACGCCCAGAATCTCTTCTTCACCTCCTTCCATCCCTCACCAACACGGGTCGCTTGGGATTCTCCAAACAGAATTCTCGGCCCGGGATTACCACAGAAGACGGAATCAAAACACTGGGAGCCTCTCGGACAACAGAGGGGTCTGCGTGCTGAAAAATAAATCGTTTAGTTTACGTTATTTTAGTTTAGAGATACAGCAGGCAAACAGGCGACTTACATCAGAGGAAAAAAGAGTCCCCGCCAACATTTATACTATCCTGACTCCCCACACATTATTTCTAGGGACAATTTACATTTACAACCAAGCCAATTAATCTACAAACTACAATTAATCTAACAAATAGTGAATAATCTACAAACCTGCCACCTCTTTTTTTGGAGTGTGGGAGGAGACCAGAGATGCTGACGACCACCTTCTACCGATGCACGACAGAGAGCATACTAACGCACCGTGGCATCTCCTGTGTGGTATCTCACTGCCGCACTGAGGTGGAGAGGAGGAGCTCTTCACGCGCGTTGTCCACAGAGCACAAAAGATAATTGGGACACCCCTACCACCGTGCCTTGGAAGGGCATCTACCACACACACTACACCGTGCCTCAGAGAAAGGCCGCCAGCCATGCATCCATAAAGACTCGCTCTCACCCTTGTAATGGACTTGTTCGAACTACTCCCCTTCCGGGCAGACGTCACAAGGCCTTCTACGCCCGCCACCACCAGACTCAGGAACAAGCTTCATTCCAAAACACGGGGGGGGCGGGAGGGGGGGGGGGGGGACTACATGATGACGCCGAGAGGTGGGGCTGGGCTGAAAAAAACCGGCCCTGCTGAGTGCCCCCCACCTCCATGGACCTGTCTCCCTCCCCCGGCCTCGCACTTTAGTCGGTGTTTGAATTTTACTGGTCTAAATGTTCGTTTTTCACAAACCTCGTTCTCAGGGTATTTAAACCTACATTTTAATAGTCCGTTCAAGTTTATGGCATCGGATGGAAGTTGCAAACCAAATCTCGTCGCACTTATGTGTAATGACAATAAAAGGTATTATTATTATTATCTCGGAGAACAACCCACACCGCATCACGGCAAGAGAGAAACGTACAAACTCCGTGCATACAGCTCCTGTAGTCGAGGATTGAACCCGCGTCTCTGGTGCTGCATTCGCCGGGTGGAAAAATATGTGACAGGGAGAGAAGTCTTGGCAGCCAGCAATGCTCCCCGACACAGCAGTGTGGCTCCGGCCGATGGCCCGGGGGGGGGGGGGGGGGGGGGGGGGGGGGGGGGGGGGGGGGGGGGGGGGGGGGGGGGGGGGGGGGGTGGGCATCGGCAGGTAACTGCAATCAATGGCGGCTGTGAGAGATTGGAGCAGGATCTGGATCGATTGCCAGCGTGAGCGGAGGAATGGTCGATGGAATTTAATACAGAGAAGTGTGAGGTGTGCATTTTGGGACGATCAAACAAGGGCAGGACCCTACGCAGTGAATGTTCGGTTTGCCCCTCTGGGGGTGTTGTAGAGCAGAGGGATCTAGGAGTACAGGCGATGGCATGGTTTCCTCCTCCCCCCCCCTCGAAGGTCGAGTCGCAGTAGAATAAGGTGGTCAAAAAGGCTTTTGGCACTATTGGCCCTTCATCAGTCAGAGTAATGAGATACATAAGTTGGGAGGGTCATGTTGCAGTTGTATAAGGCGTTGGTGAGACCTTGCTTTAGAGTATGTGTTTCAGCTCTGGCTCCATGTCTATAGGAAAGATATTATCAAAGCTTGAAAAGGTTCAGCGGAAGATTTATTAATCATCATGTAGAAAGGCTATAGCTGTATGGAGCGGTTGAGCAGGCTGGCTCTCCTATTCCTTGAGCGCAGGGGGATGAGGGGTGAGATCTTATAGAGGCGTGTATAAAATCAATGAAGGAATAGAATCGGTAGAAACACATATCAGAGTCTATTAATTCCCAGAGTAGGGAATCGAGGACCCAGAGGACATAGGTTCAAGGTGAAGGGGAAAAGGCTTAATAGGAATCTGAGGGGCAACTTTTTCACACAAAGGGTGGTGGTGTGTGTGGGACGAGCTGAGGCAGAGGAGGCAGTTTCGAGAGGCTGGACTATCGCCCCAACCTTTAAAGAAACCGTTAGACAGCTACATGGATAGGGCAGGTTTGGAGGTGATACCGGACCAAACACGCTAGTGTGGCTGGGACGACGTGTTGGGCTGGAGGGACGGAGTGGGCAAGTCCCCTTGGGCCGAAGGGTCCAGTTTCCACGCTTACTCACTCTGTGACCACGAAAAATCCCTCCCCCAGCATGAAATAGTTTGAGGAACGGCTTCCCCTAAATCCCTTTCCGGGCGCGCTGTAACTTCGGTCACCCTAAGCTAACGTAAGCCCCACTAAGTCTACTACAACCTCTGTGACTCAGACCCCGGGTCGCGTTGTGAACAGTCGGTGGAGCAAGCAGCCTACAGGTCGTACACGAAGAACAAACCTCCACTGTTGCGCACTGACACTCTCTCGTCACCCGCACGGTCAATCCGCCATACAGATCCACGCGACCAACGCAGGCATCCTACCGCTGGCGAGAAACGCAAAACCGTGTCACAGTACACCACGCAGGGCAACTCCAGGAATGACCTTTCGTCCAACCACCTACACCCACATGGCCGCACGTGAGCCCTCTCAGCCCGAGAGAGCGACGACTTGCCCCCCCCTCTGCTCCCCTTCCATGAGCCTAATGTTCTATCCATTCAGCTATCTCTCCCCTCCCTGGATCACCCATGAGATCTAACCTTTTTCCAGAGCAGGCTACCATGCGGAACCTTGTCTCAAGGGCCTCTACCCACTCAAGTCCTTTCCAGGCAATGGCCACTGCCCTGCCCGCTTGGTGACAACCTGAAAACTCGGACAGGTTTGTTAGACCGCAGGAAGAATGGAGAACGAAACATAAAGGTGAGATCTATCTTGGCCGGAGCGTGAGCCGCACCTATTGCGCAGGTACCACTCACCTGTCCTATGTGGTAGACGCGATGTCGAGTCTGCCTCTCTGTAGCACCAGCCGGCAGTGGAGAGGCGTGCGGGCCCTGGTGTCGACAGGTTGTGGGTGTCGGGTACAGGACACACCCTGAGCCCATCACCTGGGGCCTGGCTGCAGAGTGACTGTAGCACTAGCATCCGCGATTTGGAGAGAGCACAGGCTGCGGAGAGAGAGACCCACGGGCAACAGGGTTAACATCACCTCCTTGGGCGAAACAACTGGGACTTCAGTTAAGTCCACTTAAGTCAAGTTAAGTTCAGTTAGATTCAGTTCAGTTTAGTTCAGTTAACTTTATTGTCAAGTGTACCGAGATACATTGGAACGCACAAACAAGTCAACATCATCTCCGAGGTTGAAACAACTGGGACTTTAGTTTAGTTTAGTCCTGGGATGGCAGGACTTCCATATGAAGAAAGACTGGATAGACTCGGCTTGTACTCGCTAGAATTTAGACTCGCTCAGGACTCGAGGGGGAATCTTATAGAAACTTAACAAAATTCTTAAGAGGTTGGGAAGGGCTAGATGCAGGACAGCGCCTCTCGATTGTTCCCGATGTTGGGGAAGTCCAGCCAACAAGGGGTCCGCCCAGTCTAAAGGATAAGGGGGAATTCCTTTAGGACCGATTGAGGAAAACATTTTTCACGCACAAGAGAGATTTTGAGTCTGTGGAATTGCTGCCACAGAAGGTACGTTTGAGGCCAGTTATCTTTGGGATTTCATTTAAGAGGGGTTCTGGATGGGTGGCGCCCTTGTGGCTAAAGGGATCAGGGGGTATGGAGAGAAGGCAGGGTACGGGATACTGAGTTGGATGATCAGCCATGATCATATTGAATGGCGGTGCAGGCTCGAAGGGCCGAATGGCCTGCTCCTGCACCTAATTTCTATGTCTATGTTTCTATGTTTCTATTGTCACGTGTGCCAAGGTACAGTGAAAAGCTTTTTTCTTGCGTGCTAGCCAGTCATTGGAAAGGCCGTACATGATTACAATCGAGCCGTCCACAGTGTACAGATGTAGAACGTAGAACAGGACCCCACGGGGACAGGCCCTTAGGCCCACAATGCGTGTGCAGAGCAAGTTCGCAACACTGAGCAACAGGCAAGAGTGTGAGAAAGTGTGAGGTTATTCACGTTGGTGATAAGGAACTAAGTCGCCTGAAGATGAAGACAGGTAGAGCTCCTCACCACCAGTAAACATCCAAAAACAACGCGATCCTGGACTTGGTCATAAATGGAACAGTATCATTATTTCCAGGGTCAAGATTGTTGGGCGACTCCAGAACCAGGGGCCAAGTCTTAGTGTGAGAGCTGGCCAATCCCGGATGGATTCCTGGATCAGATGGAATTTAATAGAGAGTTAGATAGAGCTCTAGGGGCTAGTGGAGTCAAGGGATAATGGGGAGAAGGGCAGGCAACGGGTTATTGATAGGGGACGATCAGGCATTCACAATGAATGGCGGTGCTAGGCTCGAAGGGCGAATGGCCTCCTCCTGCACCCTATTTTCTATATATGTTCTATGTTGAGGTACTCATCGCTTCCCAGAAATTCCAACAAACTAACTGTCCAGTCTGGGTTTAGTTTTAGTTTAGTTTTAGTTCTTGAGATACAACGGCCGCTACGCAGAAAACAGGCTTCGTACAACCCGCCCACCCGAGTCCGTGACAGACCAGCGATCCCCGCACATTAACACTACCCTACACACACTAGGGAGCAACTTTACATTCACTACCGAGCCAATTAACCTACAAACCTGTACGGCGTTGGGAGTGTGGAGGAAACCGGGTGTGTAGCACCCGGACACGATCAAAAACCCACCTGGTCATTAAGCGATAGGAGTAGAAACTAGGGCCATTCGGTCCCAATCAAGTGTCGACTCTGCAGACACATTCAAATTATCATATGGACCGTGTGGTCTCGTATCTATCTCCTCTCCCAACTCCCAATGCTCTTTTCTCCTGCCTTCTCCAGACATAACCCCTGACACTGACTCCGCACTTCATCAAGCGGCGACTCCACCCCGGTCACGGGGAGAACTGTGCAAACCTCCCGTACAGACAGCGACATGGACTCCTGAGTGATGCTGCCCCAAGTGAGCCCGGTTTTCTATATTCGTTTCACAGGGAGTGTTTGTCGGAATCCATCATTCACGGCCGCTCAGCCAGTATTGCACCACTCCACAATGATAACCCGTTGGTGCTGGCTCACACGGGGTTGAGGTCCTTACAAGGTAACCCCCAGGGGGTTGTCCTTGCATTCCAAGCACCCAGGCACCCTGCATCCCACACCCTGCACTTGCACCTGAACGCACCCTGTTCGAACACCCAGCACCCAGCACCCTGAACCCTTGCCCTGAACCAGCACCCACTGAACAGCACCTGGAACCCAGTCCCTGAACCAGCACCTGAACCTAGAACCAGCACCCCTGAACCGCACCTGAACCCTGCACCCAGCACCCAGAACCCATCACCCTGTAACCAGCACCCTGAACACCAGCACTCTGAACCCTGAACCGCACCCTGAACCCAGCAACCCTGAACCCAGCATACCAAACGAAAACATGTCACCACCGCACCCTGACCCCAGGACCAGCCACCCTGATCCTGAACCCAGCAAATCGAACCCTGCTGAACCCAGCACCCTGAACCAGCACCAGCACCCCTTGACCCAGCACCTGAACCTGCAACCTGACCCTGACTTGCACCCCACCCTGATAACCCTGAACCCTGCACCCCCCACCCTGCAACCAGCACCCTGAAACCCTGCAACCAGCATCCCTGAACCCAGCACCTGAACCCTGCACCTGCACCCCTGAACCCGCACCCAGCACCATGGAAACCTGCACCCCCCCCGCCACCCTGCACCCTGCACACCCAGCACCACTGACCACTGAACCCTGCACCCCCAGCACCCTGAACCGTGACCCAGCACCCTGAACCTGAACCCAGCAATAGTACCGCACCCCGCACCCTGAAACCTAGCACCCTGCAACCCCATCAACGCACCTGCACCCTGACCAGCACCCAGACACCATGACCGCCACCCTTGACCCAGCACCTCAGCACACCCTGAACCCTGAACCCAGCACCCAGCACCCTGAACCCAGCAGCACCTGAACCCACAGCACCCAACCAGCACCTGACCCCTGAAACCCAGCAACCCTGAACCCTGCACCCAGCACCCAGCACCCTGAGCCACCTGAGCACCCAGCACCCTGAACCCAGAAACAGCACCCTGAACACCCAGCACCCAGCACCTAATAAACTAGCACCCAGCACCCTGACCCCAGCACCCAGTCCTGCACCCAGCACCCTGCAACCCCGACTCGACCCAGCACCCTGCACCCAGCACCCTGGACCCCAGCACCCAGCACCCTGAACCCCAGCACCATGACCCCAGCACCCAGCACCCCCTGACCCCCACCCAGCAACCCAGCACCGAAAACCCAGCAGAACCCAGCACCCAGCACCCTGAACCCAGCACACCTGAACCCCAGCACCCAGCACCCTGAACCCAGCACACCAGCACCCTGAACCCAGCATAACCTGACAGCCCCTGCACACCCCACCAGCACCCTGCAACCCAGCACCCGAACCCTGCACCCAGCACCCAGCTGAACCCTGAACCCAGCACCCAGCACCCTGCAGCGCAGCCCTGACCCAGCCCCAGCACCCAGCCCCTGAAACCACACCCTGAACCCTGCACCTGCACACTGAACCAGCACCCAGCACCCTGAACCCTGCACCCACCCTGCACACCAGCACCCAACACCCTGAACCCGCATCCCCTGAACCCAGCACCCTGACCCTGCACCCAACGCAACCCCTGAACCATGCACCCAGCACCCTGACCCTGAAATCCCCAGCACCCTGAACTGAACCCTGCACCCTGTAACTGAACAGCCCCTGAACCCTGCACCCAGCACCCACACCCTGACCCCCAATGAACCCCAGACCTCTGCACCCAGCCCCTGACCCAGCAACACCCTGAACCCAGCACCCACCCTGAACCCAGCAACCTGAGCCCCTGCACCCAGACACCCACCCAGCACCACTGAACCCAGCACCCTGTACCTGAACCCAGCACCCAGCAACCCTGAACCCTGCAACCTGCCAACGGAAACTGCAGCAACCCTGAACCCAGCACCCAGCACTCCAGCACCCCTGCACCAGGAACCAAGCCCAGCACCCTGCCAACCCAGCCCACCCTGAAACCCAGCACCCTGACCCACCCCAGCACCCAGAAGGCACCCTGAACCCCAGCCCCTGAACCTGCACCCAGCACCCCTGAACCCTGCACCTTGACACACCTGCACCCCCAGCACCCTGAACCCAGCACCCAGCACCCAACCCTGCACGCCAGCCACTGAACCCAGCACCCTGAACCCGAAAACCCAGCACCCAGCACCTGAACCCCAGCCACCCAGCACCCTGAACCCTTCACCTGCACCCAGCACCCTGACCCAGCACCAGCACCCTGACCCCAGCACCCAGCCACCCACCGCACCCCACCAGCACCTGAACCCCAGCACCCTGAACCCTGAGCCCAGCAACCCTGAACCCTGAGTCACCCGAGCACCTGAACCCACACCTGACCCTGACCAGCACCTGAACCCAGCCAAAACTGCACCGCAGCCCAGCACACCTTGAACTCCCAGCACCCAGCACCCTGCACTCCTGCACCAAGCACCCTGCACCCAAGTCACCCTGCAGCACCCAGCACCCTGAACCCACCCTGAACCCTGCAAGCACCCTGAAGTTGCACCCAGCAAACCCCTCCCCAACCCAGCACCCTGCTCTCCTGCACCAGCCAGCAACCCTGAACCCCACAGCACCCTGCACCCTTCACCACAATCCCTGCCAGCACCCTGAACCCTGCACCCCAGAACCCTGACCCAGCACCCTGCACACCTGCACCCCATCCAATGAACCCACACCCTGAACCCTGCATCCCTGCATGAACCTGCACACCAGCACCCTGACCCAGCACCCAGACCCCCTGCAACCAACTGCAACATAGACCCTGCAACCCTGCGCACCCTGCCCACCCTGCACCCACCCCATCATGCACAGACACCCATGCACCCTGCACCCCCACCCTCCTGCACCCTGCAACACCCTGCACCTGCCCACCAGCACCAAACACCTTGAACCCAAGCACATGAACCCAGCACCGCATCTGCAGCACTCTGCACCAGCACCAGTACCCCGCCACCTTAAACCCTGGAGGTTGCAGGAATACTGGAGCTGTAGATACTAGAGGTTGTAGAGATACTGGAGGGTGCAGACCAAGACCAGGGCGATGGGTATTTAGACCAACACTAGTCAGCTGATCAACATTGAACCAATACAAGGCGGCACAGTGACGCCCCCTCAATCTTTGCTCATCCCCAATCCTGGACTTTCCACCCGTCGCTTTAATTTCATGTTTCTCGTATCTTGTTGCGTTTTATGACAGTTGTGCGACAAATTGTCCTCTGTCACCTCAGATCATCACAGCGCCTGAGACCTGGATTCCATCCCCACTACGGGTGCTGTCTGTACGGAGTTTGCACGCTCTCCCCGTGACCCCGTGGTTTTCCATTCCATCTCCGGGCGCTCCGGTTTCCTCCACACACAATCCAAAGACGTGCAAAAGGTTTGGAGGTTAACTGGCTTCGGTAAAAAGTTTAAAAACTGTCCCCAGTGTGTGTAGGGTAGTGGTCGGAGGGCGGCGGGATCGCTGGTGGCGCGGACCCGGTGGGGCCGAAGGGGCCTGTTTCGCGCTTTGTATCTTCTAAACTGCACTAACTAACACTCAGTGATGTATTGCTGCTGTATCCCCCGCCCCTCACACAGTCGATCGTCCGTTGTCTGCGGGTCTACCCTGAAATAAGGGGGGAGGCAATCCACCTGAGAGGCACCAATCCCTGGCTTCACTGGCAAACCCTTCAGTCGGTTCAGGAGCATCGCTGGTGACGTGCAAAACGTCAAAGGAGGACATTGCGGAGTCAAGGATCGGAGATCCCCGCAGTATCTGCCAGTTATCCAGTGATGCTGCAAACAGAAGCAACACGACAGTAACCATCGTAATAGTAATAATCATAATAATAATAATAATAATAATAACAGCAGCAATAACAGTAATAGTGATAATAACGGCAGTAATAATTGCAATAGTAATAATAACAGTAGCAATAATAGTAGAAACATAGAAACGTAGACAATAGGTGCAGGAGTAGGCCATTCGGCCCTTCGAGCCTGCACCGCCATTCAATATGATCATGGCTGATCATCCAACTCAGTATCCTGTACCTGCCTTCTCTCCTATACTAAAGGCGCCTAATCCCTTTAGCCACAAGGGGCCACATCTTAACTCCCTCTTAAATTGTGGCCAACGAACTGGCCTCAACGACCTTCTGTGGCAGAGAATTCCACAGATTCACCACTCTCTGTGTGAATAATGTTCTCCTCATCTTGTCCTAAAGGAATTCCCCTTATCCTTAGACTGTGTCCCTTGTTCTGGATTCCCCAACATCGGGAACAATTCTTCATGCCTTAGCCTGTCCATCCCCTTAAGAATTTTCGTTTTGTGAGTTTCTATATGATTTCCCCCCACAATCTTCTAAAATTCCAGTGAGTACAAGCGAGTCTATCCAGTCTTTCTTCCATATAGATAGTCCCGAATCCCAGGATAGTTATATAGTAATATAATGGGCAGCAGTATAATAATAGTAAATCGTAATAATACCAGTATTAATAGTAATTACATAATAATGACAGGGGGCTGGAAGTACTCAGCGGGTCAGCCAGCACCTGTGGAGAAAAGAAGTGTTAGACCTGTAACGTCACCCGTTCCCTTCTCCACAGATGTGCTGACGCTGAGGTAATCCAGCACTGTGTCTATTTCGGTATAAACCAGCATCTGCATTTCCTTCCTGAATTATAGGTCTTGGATAGCAAAAATGGGATTTAGCTGAGGCCTGACGAACCTTTCCTTTGCCTTCGAAGTATTCAAATAGATAGTCATCTGCTCCCAGCTGCGACCTGCACACTAACAATATCTGGGGCTTGAGAAAAATGGTGTCAGACTGGTGACTCGTCCACTGCGACAGTGTACAGTGACTGCACTGTGTACTGGTACCTGGGATGATCTATAACCATATACCATATAACCATATAACAATTAAAGCCGGGAGACAGGCCTCTGGCCCTTCCAGTCCCGTGCCGGACATTTGTTTCCCTAGTCCCATCTACCTGACTCAGACCCTACCCTCCATTTCCCTTACGTTCCAGTATACCTATCACTTTCTCTTAATGTTAAAATCGATCCTGCATCCCCACCTCTGGCTGGTAGCTCATTCGCCAACAGCCACACCTCTGAGAAGAAGTTCCCCTCACGTTACCCGAATTTCTGTCCCTTAAATTTCATGTCAAGGAAGATTGTACTGAACTGTAAAATTAATTTCACTGTACCAAAAATGACCAATGGTACCAATATCAACATTGTCCTTTCCACATAGAGGGTGGGTGGGTGTATGGAACGAGCTGCCAGAGGAGGTAGTTGAGGCTTGGGACTACCCCAACGTTTAAGAAACTGTAATACAGGTACATGGACAGGACAGGTTTGGAGGGGTATGGACCAAATGCGGGCAGGTGGGACCAGTGTAGCTGGGACATTGTTGGCCGGTGTGGGTGAGTTGGGCTGAAGGGCCTGTTTCCACGCTGTATCACTCACTCTGTGACTCTGTGACTATCAATACATCAGCAACTGGACCAATTTCTCTGGAGCTGAAGTTCTTTGGAATATTCGGAGGTTTTGAAATTGAATGTCTCTATTTTATCCTTGTACTCGCTGGAATTTAGAAGATTGAGGGGGGATCTTATAGAGACTTACAAAATTCTTAAGGGGTTGGACAGGCTAGATGCAGGAAGATTGTTCCCGATGTTGGGGAAGTCCAGGACAAGGGGTCACAGCTTAAGGATAAGGGGGAAGTCTTTTAGGACCGAGATGAGAAAATCGCTTTTTCCACAGTGAGTGTGATGAATCTGTGGAATTCTCTGCCAAAGAAGGTAGGTTGAGGCCAGTTGTTGGCTATTATTTAAGAGGGAGTAATACATATCTCTCTATAGTGGTAAAGGGGTCAGGGGTTATGGATGACGCATTATGGAGTGAAGGCAGCACGGATAATGAGTTGTTTTATGATCCTCATGATAATATGCATGGCTCGGTGCAGGCTAGAAGGGCTCTGAATGGCCTGCTCCTGCACCTATTTTCTATGTTTCTATGTTTCTATCCATTATTTGATACTTCTGAGAGCGGACAGACCTTGAGGTGAGTGATTGTCGGTATGTGTGGTTGACGTGTTCACATTTCACAGCCAGTGGAAGGGCCCAGGGAATGGTGACCGTGTAGTGGGGAGCTGCACGCTCTGGGCGTGACCCTTGTGGTGGTGTTGTGGGGGGTGTCTGTGTGCTGCTGGACTCTTCACCAGGAATCCGGGTGCGTTTGTTGTCAAGGAGGTGAGTTCACGTCTTCTGTGGGCGAATACTCTCAGCTTATGTGGTTTCCGAGACCATGGGAGCCAGGAAAACAAGATGAAGTGAACACACGCATCACCCTTAAAACACAGACACCTCTGCCTTATCAACATATGGGGGTGGGGTGGGTGTGGGGGTGGGGATGGGGGTGGGATGGGGCTGGGGGTGGGGGTAGGGGGTGGGAGATGGGGCTGATGTGTGGTCGGGGTGTGGGATGGGGGTGGGGGTGGGGGGATGGGGGTGGGGGTGGGGGTAGGCGATGGGGTTGAGGGGTGGGGGGGGTGGGGCTGGGCTGGGGTGGGGGTGGGGGGTGGGATGGGGTAGAGGTGGGGGTGATTGTGTGGGTGGGGATGGGGGTGAGGTGGGGCTGGCCGGGTAGGTGGGGGGGTGTGGGGTAGGGGTTGGGTGGAGGACGGCGGGGTCGGGGTGGGGTTGGGGCTGGGGTGGGGGGGGGTAGGGGTTGAGTGGGGCGGGCGGGGTGGGGGTGGGGGTGTGGGGGGGGGTCGGGGGTCGGGGGTGGAAGGGGGGGTGGGGGTGGAGGTGGGGTTGGGGAGCTGGGGGTGGGGGGTGGGATGGGGCGGGTGGGGAGGAGGAGGGGGTGGGACTGGGGTGGGGGTGGGGGTGGGGGTGCGGGTGGGGTGTGGGGCCTTGTGTTGGTGGGCTAGGGGGTGGAGCGATGGGGGTGGGGTGGTGGGGAGTGGGTGGGGTCTTTGGGGGAGGGGCGGGGGGTGGATGGTGGGTGGTGGGGAGGGTGGGGGTGGGGCTCTGGGGGGTAGGGGGCAGGGGGTGGGGTGTGTGGGAGGTGGGGATGGGGATGTGGGAGTGGGGGGGTCGGGGTATGGTGGATGGGGGTGGTGTTGGTGGTGGGGGTGGGGGTGGGGGGTAGGGCGCTGGGGAGTGGGTGGTTGGCGGGTGGGGGTGGGGTTGGTTGTTGGTGGCGTGTCGGGGCTGGGGGTGGGGGGTTGGGGAGTGGGGGGTAGGGGTTGGGTGGGGACGGGCAGGGGTGGGGTGGGGTCAGGGGTCGGGTGGGGTGGGGGGGTAGGGTGGGGGTGGGGGGTGGGGTGGGGATAGGGGTGGGGGTTGGGGCTGGGGTGGGGGCTGGGGCTAGGGGCTGGTGGTGGGGGTTGGGGTAGGGGTTGGGTGGGGAGGGCTGGGGGTTGGGTGGGCGGGTGGTGGAGGGGGTGGGATGTTTGGTGTACCTCTCTGTTGTGGGGTCGGTGGTCTTGCGGGGGAACACAGTTCTCCACACGGTTCCATGGTTCACTGCAAACACATCAAAAAGCCTGTTACACACGGAGTCCAGGGTCAAAACATGATAGGCGCAGAATTAGACATTCGGCCATCGAGTCTACTCGCCATTCAATCATGGAGTAAACTCAGCGGGCTCAGCGCTGTGGAGAACATGGATAGGTGTTCAAACCAATCATCTCAAATTGTAATAAGTTGATGAGAAACCATAAAACACGTTTTCATGGAATTCTTGGCCCACAGCACGGAGCGCCAAGCAGTGGATATTTTTAAGGAACAGAGATAGATAGATTTTTGGTTTGTGCGGGTATGTCAGGGGTATATGGGGAGAAGCAGGAGAATGGGGTTGGGAGGGAGCGTATGGATCAGTCATTCGATTGAATAGGCGGAGTTGACCGTGTGGGGCCGAATGGCCAGTTCTCTGCTATTCACTGATGGTCTAATGGTCCATAAGCTGTGCTGTGAGCCCATGATTAAATGTTTACCTAAGGGTTTCTGGTCCACGCGAAGGAAATAGACGAGAGGGGTGTGATCCTGGTTGGTTCAACAGGCAGGCAGCCCAGTGCAGGCTCCGTCCACCACAGGCCTGCACCCCGACCACTCAGAGACGGCAGTACCCGCAATCTGCCAGCAATGAGAGAGCAAGTAATTTAGGAAATACATCCCTGCCTCCGTGCCCAGCGCTGCACAAACAGCGCACCACACGCAGATGCAACACATGCATGCACACACTTGTAAACACACAGTCACATGCACGTCACACGCACACACATGTACACAAAGTCACACGCACGCGCCCGCACACGCAGACGCACACCAACACACAAACGCGACCGCGAACACACACATGATCGCGCACACAGTCCCAACATGTAACACACAGTCACACACATGTACACACAGTTCACACATGCGACACACACATGTACACACAGTCACACACATGTACACACAGTCACAACATTTACCACACACAGTCAAACTCATGTCACACAGTCACACTTGTCCACACATGACACAATGTACACCAACAGTCTCACATATGTAACACAGTACTCACATGTACACACACAGTCACACACATGTACACACAGTCAACACATGTACAACACTGTCACACAATGTACACACAGTCACACATTTGCAGACACACACATTGTACACAGTCACACACATGTACACACAGTCACACAATGTACACACAGTCCCTCACAGACAGGCAGACGCAGCACACACGCACACACACACATTGTACACAACGTCACACATAGTCCACACAATGTACAACCCAGTCACACCGCAGACATCACGCACACACACACTGTAACACACGTCACACAATGTACGCCCACACACGACAGACACGCACGCAGTGGGTTTCTAGTGTTATTCCTACTAATTGCCCATCACTTTTCTATTTAACCAAACAATTAACTGGTTTCCACCTGGCGGCGTTGCAGGGGCGGGGGGTGGAGGCAGATACGGATGGTGTGTTTGAGAAGTTTAAGGCAGGGCATGGATACGCAGGGAACGGAGGGATACGGATCAGTTGCAGGGGAGAGGGAGTTGGTCTTGGCATACGTGTCCAGCACGGGCACTGTGGGGCCGAAGGGGCCTGTTTATGTTGTGCATTGTATGTACCATCTTACAAAACTTATATACGTTACAATGTAGCTTTTTCATGTACCTCGGAAACACGGGGACAATAAACTAAACTGAAAACTGTTTTCCCCGTGACGCGGTGGGTTTTATCCGGGTTGCTTCCGGTTTCCTCCACACTCCAAGGACATACAGGTTTTCAGGTTAATTGCTACTTGGTAATAAATGTATACAATTGGCCCCAGTGTGTGTAGGGTGGTGTTAGCGTGCGCTGGGATCGCTGGGTGGGCGGACTCGGTGGGTCGAAGGGGGCCGTCTCTGCGCTTCGTATACTTGAACTAAACCTGCAAGCTGTAATGCTCGCGCTCTAGTGCGCTGTGCGGTCTGCACACTGCTCCGGTTCTTCCACGCACCTGTTCTACAGATCTACACCCGATGTGCCGCCTGCTCATTGCATGGCCCATGTTACCTTGGCCACGTTGGTCTTGCAGAAACCATAAGCCTTTGCAACAAGGATCTTCATCAACCGGCGTTCACACTCCAGGAACTTCAGTTGCAGAAGGAGTAAGCGAATCAGGGAAAAACACAGAGAACGTTAAAAGGGGTGAGATTACGGCGAACTTACAAGTTCCACGAAATTATAAAACAGGCCAGGCAAGTCAAGTCTATGGCTTTGTGGAGGGGAGGTGTTTGCTTGACATGTCTGCTGGAATTCTTTGAGAAGTAAATGGCAGGACAGACCAAAGGAGAGACAGATAGATGCTATCTACCTAGATTTTCAGACAGCCTTTGATAAGGTGCCACACGTCGAGGCTTGCTTAAGGAAGATGAGAGGCCACGGTATCAAAGGGAGGACACTAGCGTTGGATCGCAGGTTGGCTGGATGGCAGAGGCAAAGAGTGGCAATATAAAGGGGGCATTTTCTGGCCCGGCTGCCAGTGACTTGCGGAGTCCGCAGGGCTCGGTGATGGGGCGCTATCGGTCACGTTGCATATTCATGATGTGGACGAGGGGGATTGAAGGCTTTGTGTGCCACGTTGCAGAAGATACAAAAATAGGTGGAGGGGAAGGTAGTGTTAGAGAAAGCAGGGACTCTGCAGCAGGATTGGACAGGTTAGGGAGAGTGGGCAGAGAAGTGGCCGATGGAATCGTAGTTGCAGCAAAGTAGGCGAGTGTGTGAAGTCATGCCACGTTGGTCGTAGGATAAAAGGCGTAGACTATTTTCTAAATGGGGAGAATCCAGAATCGAGAGATGCAAAGGAACTCGGGATCGCTTGGTGAGGATTCCCAAAAAGTTAATGTGAAAGTTTAAATCGGTAGTAAAGGGAAAGAACAACTTCAATGCTAGCATTTATTTCAAGATTGGGCTTGTATATTAAAAACAGGGATTAACGTGAGGCTCTTTCAGGCGCTGGTCAGGCCCGTTTGGAATATTGTGAGCAATTTGGCCCCCCCGTATATGAGGAAGGATGTGGTGGCTCTGGAGCAGGGTCCAGAGGAGGTTTTACAAGAGTGGATCCAGGAATGAGAATGAGTAAACATAGAAAATAGAAAAAATACGTTGCAGGAGAGGCATTGGCCCTTCAAGCAGCACCGCCATTCATTGTGCTCATGGCTGATCGCCCGCTATCAATAACCCGTGCCTGCACTTTCCCCATATCCCTTGACTCCAACTAGCCCCTAGAGCTCTATTACTCTCTCTTAAATCCATCCAGTGACTTGGCCTCCACTGCCCTCTCTGGCAGGGATTCCATAAATTCACAAACTATCAGGGTTAACAAAGTGTATTTTCTCACCTCAGTCTCTAAATGACCTCCCCTTTATTCTTAGGCTGTGGCCCTGGTTATGGACCTCCGCCCAAACTTTCGGGAACATTTTTCCTGCATCTTGCATTGTCCAGTCCTTTTTTAATTTTATCTGTTTCTGTAAGATCCCCTTTAATTATAAAACTCCATGTGAATACAAGCTAGTCTTTTCAATATTTCCTCTTATGACAGTCGCAATCCAGGGATCAATTCGTGAACTACGCTGCAACCTGCCTCAAATCACAAGGATGTCCTTTCAAATTTAGGAGACCAAAAAACTGTACAAAATACTCCAGATGTGAGTCTTACACAGAGCTATACAACTGCAGAGAACCTCTTTACTCATGTACCTGAAATCCTCTTGTTATGTAGGCCAAAATTCCATTAGCTTTCTGCACTGCCTTGCTGTACATGCAACAGCCAAAATTTCAGTGACGGTGTACAAGGGCACCAGGTCTCTCTGTACCTACCCCTTACCTAACCTAACCCCATTGAGACAACAATTGCCCCATTGATTTTTGCCGCAAAGTGGATACCTCACATGTATCTATTTTATACTGCATTGCACGCATCTGCCACTTCGTCAACCGGTCCTAGGAGGGGGAGGGAGTCACCTGCCATACCTTCTTACTAACATCCTCTTCACAGTTCACACTGCCCCTCCAGCTTTGTGTCATCACAACTTGCTTGTGTTGCATCTAATGCCTTTTCCAAATCCCATTAATATATTGGTAATCGTTGCGGCCTACACCGAGCCTTGGGCACTCACTGCGCCATGCATGCCATTCTGATAAGGAACACGTTCACTACTACTCTTTGCTTTGGTATGCCCACCCAATTTTCTATCCATGGCAAACACCTACCCCCTATACCATGTTTGCTTAACTTTGTGTCACCATGTCTCCCATGCGGGAACTTATATCAAAGGCTTTCTGAACAAGTCTAGATTCACTAAATCCACTGGCAACGCTTCATCCTTTTTACTTGTCACATCCTCAAAAAATTCAAAGTAAGAAGAGATTAGGCAAGGGCATGATTTCTTTCATAATCTTGTTGACTTGGACTATCACTTTTGAGTGTATCCATGCCCCATTATTACCCTTTCATAATTGACTTCAGCATCTGTTCCCCAACGGTCAGGCTACTGGTCTGTAATTCCCCGTTTTCTCTCTCGCTCCTTTTCTTGAAAAGTGGGAGTAACATTAGCTCTCCTCCTAATCCACAGGTTCTGATCCTGAATCTTTTGAACATATGGAAAATGATCACCAATGTGTCTCCATATTTCTGAGCACCTCTGTGGAACTGGGATGAGACATCAGGCCCAGGGGATTTATGTCTCGGTCCTTTAGCCTACCCAATACCAATTAGTCGCTAATGAAAAATGTCTTTCCAGTTCCTTACTCATTAGATCCTCTGTTTCCTCCAGAATCTGGAGATTTGTTTGTTGTCCTCCTTAGTGAAGACAGATATCCGAGAAGTACTTATTCACTCTTCTGCCATTTCCTTGTTGCCCATAATAATTTTCACCCGTGTTGCCTTCAAGGGAATCCACATTCTGACTTTGCTACGCTTTTTCATTAAAACATTATGAACTACTAAAGAAGCTTTTAATGGCCTTCCTTCTATGCATCTCCTGGCGAGCTTTCCATCGTACGTTCTTATTTTCAGCCCGTATTGCCACGTTTAGTTTACTTCTGTTGTATATGAACAGTTTCCCAATCTCTGGCTTCGGCTTACTCTTTGCTGGGGGAATACTTCACTTTTCTTTTAGTTTTATTCTATCCCTTATTCTCTTGTCACGCCTAACGGCTGCTCCTACTCCCCCCTTAGACTTCTTTCTTCCTTTTTTGCATTGAAGATGATCCTGCATCTTCAGATGATGCCCCACAAAAATCCTGCATTGGCTCGTTGCCACGTCATTCTGTAGGATCCCTTTCCAGTCTACCTTGGCCAGCTCCCCTCTCATGCCTTATAGTCCTTTGTTCAACTCGTCACTGCCTTGATTTAACTGTTATCCTATCAAATTGCAGATTTAAATAATCATTTTATGATCCACTTCTCCAAGCAGTTCCTGTACCTCGAGTCTCTTAATATAATCTGGTTATGGACAACACTAAATCTCAGCATTGCATTTTCTGTGGTCGGCTCCATTACAAAGCTGCTCTAAGATTCCATCTCGGAGGCATTCTACAACTCTCCTGTTTGGGGTCTGAACCAACCTGATCTTTTCAAGTCTAACTGCATATTGAAATACCATCCACACAGTGCATTACCTTAGTTACATGACTGTTGTAACTCCTGCTGCAACTTAACTCTACATCCTGGCTTTATTTGGGGGTCTTGTGATAACAGCAATTAGTGTCTTCCTTGCCTTTACAATTCATCACACTCAATCCACCGTGACCCTACTCGTAAGTCGTTAGTCTTCCCTCGCAAGGATCTGAATTCCTTCCTCACAGCGAGCTACCCCCTCCTTGCCACTGCTGTCCTCTTCTATGGATGTATAACTGAATATAAGTACCAGGCTGTCTCCTCCTGCAGCAAGTCTCAGTAATACCCACAATGTCTACTCTACAACTATAAATAAAATTGAGCCACAAAGCTATCTACTTTTTTCTTATACATCACGCAATCATATTTTTAATTCCCTTACGATTCACCATTAACAACATCCCTATTACATTGGCATCTTCCTAGTCTTTGTGAGCTTCCTTTCTTTAATTTTGGGGTCATTAACCATCCCTTTATCTCTTTCCTGTTAATTCATCTCGACTATCTAATTTGACACACCCCCATTATTCAGTTTAAAACACCGTGTTGTAGCAGTGGCACACCTGCCTGCCAGCGAATGCTGCGTCCCCAAACAGTTAAGATGCAGTCCGTCCTTTTGTACATAACCCCTACTCCCCCTCCTAACCCCTATAACCATTTCACATAATTCTTCTATAAATCCTCCCTTTTAATACAATATTCTAAATACTTCTAT
>CM069134.1:128923010-129253885 GCA_035221665.1 Okamejei kenojei | reverse complement strand
AAAAATATTATTCACACACCCAAAAGACCTACTTTATTGTGTTTATACCCCTCTTATTATTCCTTCGCAAGTGAACCTCGCCTCACTGGACGGATGTCCGGGTCCTTGGACGGTGTTGATGAGAGGAGGTCTGGGACAGGTGTTGCATCTCCTGCGGTTGCACGGGGATGGGTACCTGGGGAGGGGTGTTTGGGTGGGAAGGGAAAAATGTGAAAGGTCACCAGGGAGTTGCGCGAGGGAACGGTTCTCTTGAAAGCGGTGGAGATTGGAAGATGTGACTAGTGGTGGGATCCCATTGGAGGAGATGGAGGTGTCAGAGGGTGATGTGTTGCATGCTGGAGGCGGGGGGGGGGGGGGGGGGGTGGAAAGTGTGAGAAAGGTGAGGACCAGAGGGACTCAGTCCTGATCCATCTTGGGAGAGGGGGAATGAGACATCAGAAAACTAGGACACAGGAGATGAGTTTAAGGGATCCATCTCTTGACAGAAGATGGACAGCACGTTTACAAGAATGATTCCATGTCTGTCCCCAGCGGGGTTAGAATATGATAGACGTTGACGGCACTGGGCCTGTACTTGTGGATTGTAGAAGTTGTGAAGGCCCATTCTCTGACGAAGATGGAATCCTAGAGGGCGGTGAGGTCGGTTACTCTGGATACTTCAAGAGAGAGCATAGATAATAGGGCTCTTAAAGATAGCGGAGCAGGATAGATGGGGAGAAGCAGGCAAACGGGGGGTACTGATTGTGGATGATCAGCCGTGTTCACATTGAAAGGCGGTGCTGGCTGAAGGGCCGAATGGGGCTCATACTCCTGCACTAATTGTCTATTGGTATTTGTGATGAAAAAGAACATCCCAGATATTCAGGTTGGGGACTCAGCATCAGGGCTCAGTTTGTCAAGTTCAGGGCTTCAGAGGGAGTTGGTGCTGATAGGAGGATTCGACGCGGGTTTGGGACAGCAAATGGGAAGGCGGGTGGGAGGGTTGAGGAGCAAGCCCAGGGGGAGGGCGCGGAGGTACTCCAAAGACCAGTACTGGATGACACCACTGACACTGCCAAGCCCTGGGTGGTGATGTGACTATCCTCCTGGGTCCTAGGTCGGGATGTGTCTACAGAGTGAGGGAGACAGGTGTAGATGCTCAGAGTATATCACACACATGAGGACAGGTGTAGAGGGCCCGAGTATCTACACAATTGAGGACAGGTGTAAGACGGCCAGAGTTCTACACACCTGGGGTACAAGTGTTAGATGCAGAGTATATACACACATGAGGAAAGGTGTAGAGGGCCGTGTATCTACCTCACCTGAGGACCAGGTGTAGATGGCCAGAGTATTCTTACACACCTTGTAGGACAGGTGTAGAGAGGCCGAGTATCTACGCACCTTGAGGACTAGAGTAGAGGCCAGAGGATCTACACACCTGGGGACAGAAGTGTAGGAGGCCAGAGTATTACACACTGGGGAAAGTGTATGAGGCCAAGAGTATATACACACCTGGGGACAGGTGTAGAGGCCAGAGTATCTACACAACATGGGGGACAAGTGTATGATGGCCAGAGTATATCTACACACTGGCGACCAAGTGTAGAGGCAGAGTTATCTACACACCAGGGGACGTTGTAGAGGCCTCAGGTCATCTACGCACTTGAGGCCAGGTGTAGAGGCCAGAGTCATGACACACCCTGGGGAAAAGTGTAGAGGCCAGAGTATCTACACACTGGGACAGGTGTAGAAGGCCAGAGTTTCTACACACCTGAGGACAGGTGTTAGAGGCCAGAGTATCTAACAACCTGGGGACAACGTTGTAGAGAGGCCAGAGCTATCTAACACACACTGAGGGTCAGGTGTAGAGGCAGAGTATACTGACACACCTGACGGACAGGTGTGTAGAGGCCAGAGTATTACACACCTGGGGACAAGTGTGAGGCCAGAGTATCTACACACCTGGGAGGACAGGTGTAGAGGCCAGTTCTCATACTCCAGTGAGTAGCAGAGTATCTACATCACCTGGAGGGAAGGTGTAGAGGCCGATGAGTATCCTACGCACTTGAGGACAAGTGTAGAGGCGCCCAGAGTATCTAACAAACATGGGGGCACAGGTGTAGAGGCGCCTGACGTATCTCCACACCTGGGGTCAGGTGTTGTAACGCCAATGTATCAGACACACCTGGGGAACAGGTGTTGTAACGGCTAGGTATCTACACACCTGGGTCCAGGTTGTAGAGGGCCGTGTATCAACACAACACGGGACAGTGTGTAATGGCCAGAGTATCTACACCACTTGGGGACAGGTGTAACGGCCAATGTATCGACACACCTGGGGACAGGTGTAGAGGCCAGAGTATCTACACACCTGGGGACAGGTGTAGAGGCCAGAGTATCTACACACCTGGGGACAGGTGTAGAGGCCAGAGTATCTACACACCTGGGGACAGGTGTAGAGGCCAGCTTATTCACACCTGGGGACATGGATTGTAGCGGCCATAGTCTTCTGCACACCTGGGGACAGGTGTAGATCGCAGAATATTTATAGGTCTGGGCACCTGAGTATTTACGGGGTTGTGAGTGGGCAGAGGACAGAATAGAGTCATAGACACATACAGTGTGAAACAGGCCATTCGGCACCCTACATGCCCATGACGGCAACAATACCCCTATCTACAAAATGCTGCCGTTGTTTCATGAAGGGACATCAGTATAGGATTTCAGTACGGAGTAAAGGGTTCTTCTGCAGTTGTAGAGGGCTTGGTGGAGGACCACATATGGAGCATGATGTAACCGTTTTGAGTACCTAATATGAGGAAGGACATCTTGTGATTGAGGAGTTGCAGCGGTAGGTTCACGAGATATTTGAACCCTGGGATTGGTGGGACTGTCATCATGAGGGAGATTGAAAAGACTAGGTTGTATTTCACTGGGGTTTAGAAGGATGAGGGGAGATCTTACAGAAAACATATATAAATTATAAATGGAACTGAAATGCTAGTTGCAGGAAAAATGTTCCAATGTTGGGCGAGTCCAGAATCCAGGGGCCAGTTCCTAGAATAAAGGGGGAGGACCATTAAGACTGAGGTGAGAAAAAACGTTTTCACCAGAGGTTGTGGAATTTATGGAATACCCTGCCACAGAGGGCACATGGAGGCAACTCACTGGGATGGGATTTAAGAGAGAGTTAGCTAGAGCTCTAGGCTGGCTTTGTGATCGTCAAGGGACTAATATGGGGAAGATAGGCAGGGCGCAGGGTATTGTGAGTGGACGGATAGCATGCTCGTAATGAATGCGGGTGCTGGCTCAGGATAGGGCCGAATGGCACTCCTCCTGCACCTATTTTCTCTATGTTTCTCAATGACTGAGTTATTTTCTCATTGGTGGTACTTCATTATAATCCGTCTGCGCTGCCAGACGCGTGTAATGAAACCAATAGTGCGCTTTGAGCACAGAGGATTTTCTGCACGTTTAACTTTCTCGGGAGTTTTTTTTAATGAGATTTCATTATCGATGTTTGAAGCAAAAGGGCGATCTCTGGAGTCAAGTGTGAAGTGCGGCGGGGTTCGGGAGAGGTCTTTCACCCTCAGCGAGGGGGGTCTGGTAGCGGTGGGGAGGCGTTGTGGCAACTGGCAACACATCGTGCCAAGTGGCGATCAGGTCGCCATCACTCAGCGCCAGCGGTGAGGGTCCGCAATACATACAGGCGGGGGAACCTGAAACTCTTGCAGCTGGGGGAAGAGGGAGAGGTGGGAGAAGGGAGAGGGGGGGGGGTGGGAGGAGAGGGAGGGAGGAAAGCGAGAGGGAGAGGGGTATAGAGGATAGAAGGGAGGGAGGGGAGAGGGAGGGGGACCTGATGGAGACGGACAGAGAGAGAGGGACAGAAGAGAGGGAGGGGGAGAAGAGGGAGAGAGACAGAGGGAGAGACATGAGAGAGAGAGCGGAAGGGAGAGGAGGGGAGAGAGAGGGGAGAAAGAGAGAGGAGACAGAGGGACAGAGAGAGAGACAGAAGAGAGGGAAGAGAAGAGAGGGGAGAGGACAGGGGACAGAGGAGAGACAGATGGGTGTGAGGGAAATTAAGAGAGGGAGAGACAGAGGGAGAGAGAGGATAGCAGCGAGGGAGAAGGGGAGAGAGAGGAAGATACAGAGGAGAGAGAGGGGGAGCGAGAGAGGAAGAGGGAGGGAAGAGAGGGGGAGGGGGAGGGACAGAAGGAGAGAGGGGTGAGGACAGAGGGAGAAGAGAAGGTTAGCAGAGAGGAGAGGGGGGCGGGAGAGGGAGAGACAGAGGAGAGGCAAGTCAGAGGTGGGGGCGACCAGTTCCTGACCGTCAGCAGGGCTGTGAGTGGCTGGCTGTCAGCGTGGAGACGGGGGAGAGGACGGGGAGAGACGGGACGGGCGGGGACGGGACACTTGAAGCTTGTCCATGCATCTTCCGACGGGCGCGGCGATTGAAGCGGCTGCTGCTGTGCTGCTGGTTGGCCCGCCGGTCACTCGCAGGTGAGATCTGGCCGGGTGGGGTTATAATTCCCTGGAGGAGAGAGAGAGGAGTGTGTGTGTGTGTGTGTGTGAAGGGGGGGGGGTTTACTCACCCCACAATTGTTGGGGGGAGAGGTGTGAGTGTGGTATTTGTGTGTGTGTGTGTGCTGTGTGTGTGTGTGTAGTGTCTTTTTGTGTGTGTGAGTGAGTGTGTGTGTGTGTGTGTGTGTGTGTGTGTGTGTGTTGTGGTGTTTGTGTGTGTGTGAGTGTGTGTGTGAGTGTGAGTGTGTGTGTGAGTGATGTGTGTGAGTGTTGTGTGTGTGTGGTGATAGTGTGTGTGTGAGTGTGTGTGTGTGTGTGTGTGTGTGAGTGTGTGTGTGTGATGTGTGTGTATTTATTGTGAGTGTGTGTGTGAGTGTGTGTGTGTGTGTGTGAGTGTGTGTGGTGTGCGTGTGAGTCTGTCGAGAGATCTGTGTGTGTGATTAGTGTGTGTGCGAGTGTGTGTGTGTGTGTGTGTGAGGGAGTGTGAGAATGTGAGTGTGTGAGTCGTGTGTGTGTGTGAGTGTGTGTGAGTGTGTGTGTGTGAGAGAGAGTGTTCAGTGTGTCTACTGTGTGAGTTATAGTGTCGGGTGTGTGTGTGTTGTGTGTGTGAGTGTGTCAGTGGTGTGTGTGAGTTGCTCTGTTTGAGAAGGTGAGTTCTGTGTGTGGTGGGGGGTGTGTGTGTGAGTGTGTGGTGTGTGTGTGTCAAGTGTGTTGTCAGTGTGTGTGTCGTGTGTGTGTGTCAGTGTGTGTGTGAGTCGTGTGTGTGTGTGTGTGTGTCAGGTGTGTGTGTGTGTTTTTCGATGTGTGTGTGTGTGTGTGTTTGTGTGTGTCAGTGTGTGTCAGTGTGTGTGTGTGTGTGTGTGTTTGTAGTGTGTGTGTGGTTGTGTGTGTGTGTGTGTGGTGTGGTGTGTGTCAGTGATGTGTCAGTGTGTGTGATTGTGTGGGTGTGTGTGTCAGTGTGTGTGTGTGTGTGGTGTGTGTCAGTGTGTGTGCTCAGAGTGTGTGTCAGTGTGTGTGTGTGTGTTGTGTACATGGGTGTGTTGTGTGTGTCAGTGTGTGTGTAGTGTGTGTGTGTGTGTGTCAAGTGTGATGATATCTGTGTGTGTGTGACTGTGAGTGCTGTTGCAGTGTGTGTGTGTTGTGTGTGTGTGACCTCCTACTATCACAGAGTGCTGAGTAAACTCTGCGGGTAGAGGCAGCGTTCTGTGGGTGAACATGGATAGGTGACGATTCTGGTGGAGACGCCTCATCAGAACCTGTCATGATAACCTCACTACAATGCAGTTTGGATGATTATGTTGGGGGGGTGAGGGGTGGGGGCGGTGATAAGGGTCCGATCCGAAACCTCGCCCCCTAGTCTCTCTCAAGTGTTAGTGTTTTCAACGTGAAAGGGTATCACGGACCCGGTTCATGGCATCATTTCATCAATTTGTTCAACTTGCCCGTAGGTTTCAACGAAGTGCAAGAATATTAGCGAGTGGTGTTTCCCATCCAGTCGTGTGTGTGTGGCGTCGACACACGGCCTGGTGTTAGTGTTGTATGTGCGTGAGTGGACATATATGGGCGGCAGGTACGGGTCGAGACCCTTCCTCAGCCCCCATCCTATCGGTCTGCCCCCACCCTTCGTCCGTGCGGTGGGACATTGTGAACTGGGACATCCATCGCAGCGGTCTGTTCCAGCGCTCCACTTTACAAGGAGCGCCAGTCACTACTTTAGTACCGGCTGCCGAGTAACAGCAGAAAGCAGTGCCCGTTTGGGGAACTTGCAATTCTGGGTGGGTGCCTTGCAGCAGCTTGTTGGGCGGAGGTGGATGCGGTGGGACTACCCCAATGTTTATGAAAGCAGTGTAGACAGGTACATGGAGGGGACAGGTTTGGGGGGCGACATGGACCAACGCGGCAGGTGGACGGTGTGGCTGGGGCATGTTGGCCAGGTCTGTGGGCGAGTTGGGTGAAGGGTCTGTTTCCACACTGTCTTCTTTCTAAACTAAACTTAAACTAACCATTGGTGGTTTGTCTGTGCTCCTCCCTGCACCGTCATCGGTGCTCGAGACACAAACTGCTCTGCAACAAACCCGCTGTTAAAGAAGGAGCTGTTACCCCGGCCAACACCCCCACTGACACTTCACAACGGTTTCCACTGGAGAGCCAAGCAAAAATCCGGCTGGGAACAATTCTAGCGTTATCAGAAGATCAAATCTCGAACGAGAGCATGGAGCTGGAAAACACACAAAAATAGCCTCAATATGCTGGGACTGAGTCAGCACAACACACAGCTGCCACGTCGTGTCGCCTCTCCCTCCTCCCACCCTCCCCTCACTCGACATTTTCCCTCCTAACCCTCCCACCACCCTATTCCCCACCTCCCCCCCTCCCCTCCTCCTCCCACCCCCAATCCCCCCCACTGCCCCTCCCCACCCCTACTCCTCAGCCCAACCCCTCTCCACCCCCCTTTCCCTTCCCCCCCTCCCCCCCTCTCCACCCTCCCCCACCCCACCCCCTCATCAACTTCCCCCTCCACCCAACCTCACACCTTACCACCCCTCCCCCATCGAACTCTCCCCACCCCACTCCCTCCCTCCCCACTACCTACCCCCGCTCCCCATCCTCCCCCCTCCTCAATCACCACCCTACCCCACCACCCCTCCCACACCCTCCACACCCACCCCTGCCCCACCTCACCTCCCCCTCACCCTCCACCCCTACCCCTCCCCATGACACCCCCAACACCATCTTCCATCCACCACCCCAGCCTTCCACATCCACCACTCCCCCATCCCACCTCACACCCCACCCCTCCAACCCTCCCTAGCCACCCCTTTCCCTATCCACCCCCTCCTCATCCCCCCCCACCCTATCCCCAGAAACCCCCCCTCTTCCCCACCCCCACCTACACCCACCCCACCCCCCCACACCCCCACACTCCTTCCTCCCACACCCCTCCACCCCCACCCGCCATAAACACTATCCTACACCATACGGGACAGTTTAAATTAACCACAAGCCCAATTAACCTACAACTGTACGTCCTTGGAAATGTGCGGGAGGGGGAGGAAAACCGGAGCACCCGAGATGGAAAAGAAAACCCACGCGCGGTCACAGGGGAGAACGTGCCAAAAACTCCGTACAGACAGCGCCTCGGGTCGGCGATCGAACCCGAGGCTCCCTGGCGCTGTGAGGCCGTGATTTAATGTTCTAGACGAGTAATGATGGTCTGGGATGAGGTTGTGTTCGCCCATGCTGCCCGATAACGTTCTAGGGAGATG
Organism: Okamejei kenojei; assembly: GCA_035221665.1. Taxonomy (NCBI): domain Eukaryota; kingdom Metazoa; phylum Chordata; class Chondrichthyes; order Rajiformes; family Rajidae; genus Okamejei; species Okamejei kenojei. Next base: position 129,246,116 of record CM069134.1, on the reverse strand, counting down.
AGACAGAGGGAGGTCCGGTCGGACGCCCACTCCCTCTGCAAAGGGATTAGCTTTCCCGACATCCTTGATTCTCACAGACTCTTGTCAGCCAGGAAAATATATTTCATCCCTCTGGAATTGTTTCTTTGCTTCTGCTCGCAGTCGGCCCTGTCAACAGTGTGTGCAGGTGATGTTTCACTCCTCCGAGAGAGTGGTTCCCAGTGGAGGTGCGGCTCCACGTGCAAGACACATACAAAGACAACGCACAAACCGGCACTTCAGTGGCTCACGGGCCAAATCATGCCTTCAGTAAGAATGACAAAGTCTGTGGTAATGACCACTTTGTTAATAAATCTCTTATTCTCTTTAGATGAATCTTTTCTTTAAATTTAAATTATGGAGAAATGAGCCTTTCTGGCAGCAATCTCAGTACAGCTGCCTCCGCAAGAACCTTTGATCACCCATTACATCCCCCCGCCCCCCACTCTCCCCCTCCCTTCCCTACACTCCACTCCCACCCCCTCCACCCCCCTATCAAACTCTCCCCCCCTCCAATCTCCCTCTCCCTCCCCACCTCCAAACCACCCCCCTCCCACTACCCCCCCCCCACTCTCCCCCACTCACTCCCTCTCCCTCCCTCCCGTCCACACCCCTCCACTCTCCCCCCCTGCCAATCTCCCCTCCCTCCCCCTCCACCCACCCCCCCCTCCATACCCCCCCACGCTTACCCCCCCACCACTCCCCCTCTCCCTCCTCTCCTTCCCTCACTACCACCCCCCCATCTCCCCCCCTCCACTACCTCCCTCCCCCGTCATCCATTCCCCACAAGACCTTTGATCACCCACGCCACCCCCACTACCCTCCTACACCCCTCCATCACCCCCCTCCACTCCACCCCCTCTCTCCCCCACCCCCTCCACCCACCTCTCCACCCCTTCAACATCCCCCCCACATAACCTTTGATCACATCGACTCCACCCTCACTCCCCCCACATCCTCTCATCCCGCTCCCACCTCCCCCCACCTCTCCACCCCCTCACTCTCACCCCTTCCACCATCCCCCACATCCTCATCCATCCTCCACTCCCCCTCCACCCTCTCCCACCCCTCCACTCTCCACCCCCCCTCCACTCCCCCCCCACCCTCTCCAATATCTCCCACCCCCTCCCACTCCCCCCACCCCTCATCCACCCCCTCCACTCCCCCCCACCCTCCTCCACCCCCTCCACTCCCCCCCTCCACTCTCAACCCCCTCCACTCCCCCCCCCCCACCCTCTCCACACTCTCCACCCCTCCACTATCCCCCCCCATCCACTCCCCCCCCCCCCCCACCCTCTCCACCCTCTCACCACCCTCCATCCCCCCCCTCCACCTCCCCCACCCCCTCACACCCCCTCCACTAAACCCCCCCTCCCCCTCACCAAGACCCTTTGATCACCCAGGCGTTGGTCTGAATACAAGCTTGCTTCATATATTTTTCTAAAATCCGCTGTGACTTCTGTTTGTTTCTTCAGTAACATTCAAACCATGTGCGGCAAGGATTGAGAGTTAGATGTGTATGGGCAAGAACCCAGCGAGTTACAGGGCCCCTCAGTCATCTCCACGTGGAGCTTATTGCAGACAGATTACACAAACCTGCTTGCCTGACCTCTGAACAAAGTCAGTGGCAAGCTGCCGGCCCTGCTTGGGGCACAGTGGCATGTACAGGTGGTCAAGGCTGGAGGTGACAGGTTCAAGGTGACAGGGAAAAGATTTAATAGGAACCTGAGGGGTAACTTTTTCACACAGAGGGGTGGTGAGTGAATGGAACGAGCTGCCAGAGGAGGTAGTTGAGGCTGGGACTATGCCAATGTTTAAGAAACACTTGGACAGGTACATGGATCCAGAACAAGGGGTCTCAGTTTAAGGATAAGGGGGAAGTCTTTTAGGACCGAGATGAGAAAAACATTTTTCACACAGAGAGTGGTGAATCTGTGGAATTCTCTGCCACAGAAGGTAGTTGAGGCCAGTTCATTGGCTATATTTAAGAGGGAGTTAGATGTGGCCCTTGTGGCTAAAGGGATCAGGGGGTATGGAGAGAAAGGCAGGTACAGATACTGAGTTTGATATCACCCATGATCATTATTGAATGGCGTGTAGGCGCGAGGGCCGAATGGCCTATTTTCCTATTTTGTATGTTTCTATGGATATAGACAGGTTTGAGAGATATGGGCCCCCGAGAGGAGGCAGTGTAGATGGACATGTTGGCTGGCAGGGACAAGATGGGCTGAAGGGCCGTATCTTCTGTGCTTGGTGAGAGGATGGGCATAGGGGTAGAGCCAGGACACAGCATGGTGTATCTGGTTTATTTTCTCAAGGTATATTCAGCCTTGGATCCACAACACGCCCACCACTTCCTGGAGTTAATGGGGAACAACATCCCGTAGCCCATGTTATTGGAGCTTTCTCTGTGCTGTTTGTTCTCCTCTGTCCGCAGTTAGTTCCGGGCCGGTCCATCCCACAGAACGGGCTGGTCCAGACCACATGAAACCAATGCTGGGCGCACGCGGGACTGGGAGTGCAGGAGTTTATGATCATCGGAGAGAGGAGGGAAGGCCACTGAGCATGGAGACACAGCGGCAAACTACCCTCATGTCCATCAGTCTTATCATTTAGTGTAGAAACAGGGAACTGCAGATGCTGGTTTACCAGAACAGACACAGAGTGCTGGAGTAACTCAGCAGATCAGGCAGCGTCTGTGGGCAACACAGACAGGTGATGTTTCAGGTCTGAAGAAGGGTCCCCATCCGAAACGTCACCTATCCATGTTCCCCACAGATGCTGCCTGACCCGCTGAGTTACTCCAGCACTCTGTGAAACGTCACCTATCCATGTTCTCCGCAGATGCTGCCCGAACCCGCTGAGTTACTCCAGCACTCTGTGAAACGTCACCTATCCATGTTCTCCGCAGATGCTGCCCGAACCCGCTGAGTTACTCCAGCACTCTGTGAAACGTCACCTATCCATGTTCCCCACAGATGCTGCCTGACCCGCTGAGTTACTCCAGCACTCTGTGAAACGTCACCTATCCATGTTCTCCACAGATGCTGCCTGACCCGCTGAGTTACTCCAGCACTCTGTGAAACGTCACCTATCCATGTTCTCCCACAGATGCTGCCTGACCCGCTGAGTTACTCCAGCACTCTGTGAAACGTCACCTATCCATGTTCCCCACAGATGCTGCCTGACCCGCTGAGTTACTCCAGTAATCCGTGTCTATCTTCATGAAATATAAAACTCTTTTGAACCAGTGAAATATCTTCAAACAGGACCCCCTGTCTAAGTTACAGTCTAAGAAGTTCAGCAAACCCTGTGAACAATGGTGAAATCCTGACTGAATCAACCCAGTGATCCACCTGTAGCCATGAAAACTTTTCCCCGTGGAGTCTCCTGGGTTTGGAACAGTGTCAGCGCCGAAACGTCGCCTATCTCCTTCGCTCCGTAGATGCTGCCGCACCCGCTGAGTTTCTCCAGCATTTTTGTCTACCTTCGCTTTTCCAGCAGCTGCAGTTCCTTCTTAAATAGTTTAGCCCAATGCTGGGTGGAGTTAAAGCTGCCATAATCTGCACGGTTATACAAAAAGCTGGAGAAACTCAGCGGGTGCAGCAGCATCTAAGGAGCGAAGGGGATAGGCGACGTTTCGGGTCGAGACCCTTCTTCAGACTGGTCAGGGATCAGGGAAACGAGAGATATAGACGGTGATGTGGAGAGATAAAGAACAATGAATGAAAGATATGCAAAAAAGTATCGATGATAAAGGGAACAAGCCATTTGTGGTGTGAAAATGAGAAGCTGGTGCGACTAGGGTGGGGGAGGGAGGTAGAGATAGAGGGAATGCCAGGGCCCGAGGGCTGAGGGAGAGGTGGGAAGGGGAGGAGACAGCAAGGGTTAACAGAATTGAGAAAATTCAATGTTCAAGCCCAAAGGATGCAGACTCCCCAAGCGGAATATGAGGTGCTGTTCCTCCAGCTTGCGGTGTTGCTCACTCTGGCCGTGGAGGAGGCCCAGGACCGAGAGGTCGGATGTGGAATGGGAGGGGGAGTTGAAGTGCTGAGCCACCGGGAGGTCGGGTTGGTTTTTGCGGACCGAGCGGAGGTGTTCGGCGAAACGATCGCCAAGCCTCCGCTTGGTCTCACCGATATAGATCATCTGGCATCTGGAGCAGCGGATGCAGTAGATGAGGTTGGAGGAGGTGCAGGTGAACCTCTGTCAGACCTGGAAGGACTGCTTGGGTCCCTGAAAGGAAAATTCTAAATATTCTGAAGAAGGGTCTCGACCCGAAACGTTGCCTATCTCCTTCGCTCCATAGATGCTGCTGCACCCGCTGAGTTTGTTTCTCCAGCTTTTTGTGTAACCCTCGATTCTCCAGCATCTGCAGTTCCTTCTTTAACACTTTGCCATAATCTGCACATTGTCTCCATCTGGTGGCCCCGGGTGGCAACAGCAACATCACCAGCCACACTTCACACACACGGGACAGGAACGTGGCCATTGTGACACGATGCTCAGATACGGTTCAGCAATCAGCATCTTATCGTCGCTTATCTCGAGGATGAAACTGTGCCACAGAGCTGCCAACGTGCAAAACCACTGCCGCTGCCAGCAAGCTCCAGGGATGTGGCATCTTGCAGACAGGTACAAGGAACTGCAGATGCTGGAATCCTGAGCGAATCACAATGTGCTGGAGGAACTCAGTGGGTCAGGCAGCATCTGTGGAGGGAATGGACAGGACACAGTCTGGGATAGAGCTCTAGGGACTAGCAGAATCGGGGGATATGGGGAGAAGGCAGGAACGGGGCACTGATTGTGGATGATCAGCCATGATCACATTGAATGGCGGTGCTGGCTCGAAGGGCCGAATGGCCTCCTCCTGCACCTATTGTCTACGTTTCTATGACTTAAATGATCTAGTCTCAGGGACACCTTGGTCAAAGCCAAAGGACATACTTTGACACAAGAGTGAACAAGACTGATATTGTCTCACTATTGAGACAATGATTTACAAGGGAAAGGCTGTAAAACTCGGCTTGACATTGACTGGCTGACCTTTTACCCTCTGGCAGAGTTGGGACTCACAAATCCACAAGGCCATTGTTTTCCTATTTGTTGTATTATAACCATTCAGTTCCCCAGGAAACAACGTCGGAGAGCGATGACCAACCTCCTCCTTCTTGCGTATGGCGTGCACAGCCAGCCTAAAGTTGTAGGACAAGTTGTTCTGTTCGACCTTCTGTTTGTGCTCGCCAGGTTGATTGCATTCGTCGGAACAGGGTGGGCCACGTGCAGGTTGCAACCTCCCGCCCCAGATGACTGAATGAAAGAACACGTCTGGAGAATAGTTCAAAAGTCAAGAGTGGTCATGAACCTTTCACACAGAGAGTGGTGAATCTGCGGAATTCTCTGCCACAGAAGGTAGTTGAGGCCAGTTCGTTGGCCATATTTAAGCAGGAGTTAGATGTGGCCCTTGTGGCTAAGGGGATCAGGGGGTATGGAGAGAAGGCAGGTACAGGATACTGTTGGATGATCAGCCATGATCATATTGAATGGCGGTGCAGTCTCGAAGGGCCGAATGGCCTACTCCTGCACCTATTGTCTATGTTTCTATGAACCAAAAATAGAACATTGCCAATCTTACTTGCAGCGGCCAACAGCTCTGTAAACGGGGTTCACGCAGATTGTTTAAGATGAGAAGGGAAAGATTTAATTGAAACATGAGAAGCAATGTTTCCACACAGAGGGTGGTGGGTATATGGAACCAGCTGCCATAGGAGGCTGTTGAGACAATTCATATGATACGGGCCAAATCTAGGCAGGTGGGACTGGAGTAGACGGAACAGGTTGGGCAAGTTGGGCCAAACCACCTGTTTCCGTGCTTAATGACTCTATGACGTATGAACAAACAAATTCCAATATTAGTACAAAAAAACCTTAGTGCGAGCAAGACAGTTCATAGTTTGTGCAGTTTTGGATGCAATTTGAGGACGGACATTCTTGTTATTGAGGGAGTGCAGCGTAGGTTCACCAGGTTAATTCCCAGGATGGCGGGACTGACGTATGATGACGTCATATGGATCAACTGGGCTTGTATTCACAGGAACTTAGAAGGATGAGAGGAGATCTTATCTAAACATATAACATTCTTAAAGGACTGGACAGGCTCCATACAGGAAAGAAATGTTTCTGATGTTGGGGGAGCCCAGAACCAGGGGTCACTGTTTAAGAAAAGGGGTCGGCCATTTTCGGACCGAGATGAGGAAAAACTTTTTCACCCAGAGAGTTGTGAATCTGTGGAATTCTCTGCCTCAGAAGGCAGCGGAGGCAAATTCACTGGATGTTTTCAAGAGAGAGTTAGATTTAACTCTTAGGGCTAAAGGAATCAATGGATATGGGGAAAAAGCAGGAACGGGGTACTGATTGTGGATGATCAGCCATGATCATATTGAATGGCGGTGCTGGCTCGAAGGGCCGAATGGCCTACTCCTGCACCTGTTTTTCTATATTTCTATGTTCCATGTAGTTTGGTTCAGTTGGTGTTCATGGCGTTTAATAGCCTGATGGCTATGGGGAAGAAACTGTTCCTGGACCTGGACGTTACAGTTTTCAGGCTCCTGTACCTTCTTCCCGATGGCAGAGGTGAAATGGCCAGGGTGGTGTGGGTCTCTGATGATAGCACCTCCTGTAGATCCCTTCGCTGGTGGGGATGTCAGTACCCGTGATAGACCGGGCGGTGTGCGGTGGGGAGGGTTAGTACCCCTGATCGAGCTATAAATTGCATGTTCTAAGCTTCCCGCCCCCAGTCTGGTTTCAGTCAAAACCCACTGAGTCAAATACTTGATCAACTAATCTTTATTTTAACAAAAGTGCATTACAGTTCCCACCACTGTGCCTACACCACCGCGGGTTCGATCCTCGTATCTGCCTGTTCAAGCCCTGTAGGCCTCGCTCAAACAGAGACACTACAGAAGTTCACGCAGTCCTAAACGCTCTCCCAGAAGATCAATGCTGGACCTCGTGGCAGCGGACTTTTATAGGTCCCGGGACCTCGAGGGGTCGAACCACATGGGGGTGGTCTCTTAATAACCCAATTACAGATATCGATTAACCCCATACATGACAGACATTTTCCTAACCCAATAATACAGCAGCTAATACATTGTATTCAAACCGGACTTCTCAAGGAAGCAAACATAGCAACATTTACCCCGATCTGGATGAAACCCAGACACGGCTCAATACCTCATCCAATCAACACTCGACAAAGTCGAACTCTGCACCATTATTTACAACTCTTTACAAAGTGTATGTCCGATTCGCAGCCATCCAATCCATTCTATGCATTTTGCACCTAATTGACGGGGTCTGCAGATGTTCTTATTCTTTTCCTGCAGCTTGTATCTAGGCTGTAGGCACGCTGGCACCTCTCCGCAGCCTGTCCCAGCTCTGCAGAGAGCAATTCCAAATTGGCCAAATCTCCCAGCAGCCCTGAAGCTTTTACCCCATTCTAGCCTCTCCAATCTGGCCAGGATTACAGAGCGGGCAGTGTGGGGTGGGGAGGTCAGTACCCATGATAGAGCAGGCAGTGTTCACCACTCTCTGTCATCTCCTTTGTCGACCTACTGAATCTCCTCAATCTGCTAAACAAGTAGAGGCATTAATGGACTTACTTTATGATTGCAACCACGTGCTGGGTCCAGGAGAGTTGCTCAGAGATAGTCACACCCAGCAACTTGAAGTTTGACAAGGGTCTGAAGAAGGGTCTCGACCCGAAACGTCACCCATTCCTTCTCTCCTGAGATGCTGCCTGTCCCGCTGAGTTACACCAGGACTTTGTGTCCATCTTCGGTTTTAAACCAGCATCAGCAGTTCCTTCCTACACAGGATCTTGGAGTTGTTGGCGCTCTCCACTGATGAAGACAGGTTAGTGGATCCTCGATCTTCTTCTTCTAACGTCAACAATCAACTGCTTTGTCTTGTTGACATTGAGAGCTAGATTGTTGTAGTGGTGGAACCTTGTCCCATCACCTATCCATGTTCTCCACAGATGCTGCCTGACCCGCTGAGTTACTCCAGCACTCTGTGAAACGTCACCTATCCATGTTTTCCACAGACGGGCAGCATCTCTGGAGAAAAGGAATAGGTGACGTTTCGGGTCGAGACCCTTACGGGTCTCAACCCGAAACGTCACCTATCCCTTTTCTCCAGAGATGTTATGTGACCCGCTGAGTTACTCCAGCACTCTGTGAAACGTCACCTATCCATGTTCTCCACAGATGCTGCCTGACCCGCTGAGTTACTCCAGCACTGTGACCTCTGATCATCGTGGGGTTTTTTAGGGATGACCTTTGTTGCGAGTGGAAATCACTGCTGAGTGTGCACGCGTGTAACTGGGACGTTGACCTGGTCGAGCCCAACACGGGTCTGTTAGTGAAGAACTGAGCAGCCAAGCGATCCATCGCACGTCTGAATCTGAAACCTGCTCATCTTTTTGTAAATTTCTTTATGATAAGCTGAAAAGCCCTTTAGTCGAGAGCTGCAGAATATTGTTTTGTGGCGGGCTTAATCTCAGGTTTGGCCTGATGACTGCCAGGATCAGGAGTGGAGGGATTTCGCACGAGCCAAACCTATATGTTGTATTGCGGCCCAGAGTTTGGCAAAACCCGTGAGTTACATAAATCACTGTGAATGCTTAAACACCTGTTTAACTTGGCCAGTTGTAATATTTTAGATTACAACCCACTGGCATTAATTTCCCAATTGTAATGCTAGTCCGTTTAAATTCATTTGAGGAAAGTAGAATTTGCGTATCATTTTGAGTGTGGATATTTACGTCGATATTGAACGTGGAGCGTTACAACACAGGAACAGGCCCTTTGGCCCAAACATGACGCCAAGACCAACTCTCATCTGCCTGCACGTGATCCGTACCCGTATCCCTCCATTCCCTGCACACCCATGTCCCTATACACGAGTCTTAATAACACCACTATCGTACCCGCCTCCGCCAACACCCCTGGCAGCACGTTCCGGGCACCCACCGCCCTCTGTGTAAAAGCACTTGCCCCGCACATCTACTTTAAACGTTGTCCCTTTCACCTTAAAGCTGCGCCCTCTAGTATTTGATATTTCCTTCCTCTGGAGAAAGGTTCTGACTGTCTACCCCATCCACGCCTCTCATCATCTAATAAATTTTAGCGGGTCATCTCTGAACCTCTGGCGTTCCGGAGAAAACAATCCCAGCCTGTCCACCCTCTCCCGAGCTGTAGCTGAACCCCATCTAATCCCGGCATCGTTCTGGTGAACCCCGTCTGCGCCGTCTCCAAACCCCCCACATCCTTCCTGTAATGGGGGCGACCAGATGTGCACGCAATACTCCACGTGCGGCCTGACCAGCATCATGCCTTCTGATCTATATCCGGATCTAAAGCGAGCGTTCCGGACGCCTTCTTCACCACTCTGTCAACGTGTGGCGGCTTTCAGGAAACTATAGACCGAATGCTCGCTGAGTGAGTGAGTGCGTGATGTAAAGGGGAGGTGGGAATGAGTTTGTGAAATACAGTATGTGGCAACAGTATGTGCACGGGTATGTCGCTCAGAAGGTCACTGTTAATATCTGTGTGATGTTCTGCCTGATATTTACTTATATATTTGATAAACCGGTGATTCTGGACTCGAAGGGCCTGAGCTACAGGAAGCGGTTGGGGAAGGCTAGGACTCTATTCCTTGGGAGCAGGGGGACGAGGGGTGACCTGATAGAGATGTACAATGTCATGAGGGGAATAAACGGGGTAGATGCACAGGTCTTTAACCTAGAGTTGGGGAATTAAGACCCAGACGTGGGTTTAGGTGAGGGAGGAAAGATTTAATAGGAACCTGAGGGGCAACTTTTTCACACAGAGGGTGGTGAGTGTCTGGGACGAGCTGCCGGAGGAGGTAGTTAAGGGACTATGACAGCATTTAAAAGCCACCTGGATAGGTACATGGATAGGACAGGTTTAGAGGGATAAGGGGCAAATGCAGGCAGGTGGGACTAGTGTAGATGGCTGAAAGGCCTGTTTCTGTGTTGTATAACTCTACCATGCATGGCGATTGGAGATAAGTTGGAGATTTCGCCGTCATTTGAAGTAATATCTTGCCGGCTTGTCTGGACTTGAGTTGGATCACACCCAGGTCTCTGGCAGTCAAGGCTGAGCATGGCCCATCCACACGTACCCTGTCTTATCCTTGGACCATTGAACTGTTGACCCTTCCTCTCCGGGTGTTGAGCCGGGTGAGAGACAATGAAGTCTGAAGAAGGGTCTCGACCCAAAACGTCACCTATCCATGTTCTCCACAGATGCTGCCTGACCCGCTGAGTTACTCCAGCACTCTGTGAAACGTCACCTATCCATGTTCCTCACAGATGCTGCCCGTCCCGCTGAGTTACTCCAGCACTCTGTGAAACGTCACCTATCCATGTTCCCCACAGATGCTGCCTGACCCGCTGAGTTACTCCAGCACTCTGTGAAACGTCACCTATCCATGTTCTCCACAGATGCTGCCTGACCCGCTGAGTTACTCCAGCACTCTGTGAAACGTCACCTATCCATGTTCTCCACAGATGCTGCCTGACCCGCTGAGTTACTCCAGCACTCTGTGACTGTCTCAGATGAAGATGAAACTTGCAGCTCAGTGAACCGCCACAGCAGAATCGGATCACATGGCCTCTCCATTCACACCTCCCCCATATTCACTGGATCCCGACTGGAATTGTCAATCCTCTCGACTTCCATCCTTTGCAGTCTGAGAGCTCCGGGGTCAGCCAGTGAATGCAGGTGCGCTCTGGTGCACAATGCTGGGAATGACATTAGTTAATGGACACACAGACTGCCCCAGCAACCTGGCACAGTGCCGGGTAAGTGCAGCCCAGGCAGCCGCTGCCTGCGTGCCACAGGCCTCGGGTGCTGTCCGTGTGGAGTTTGCATGTCCTCCCCGTGACCGCGTGGGTTTTCTCCCAAAGACGTGCGGGCGCGCAGGTTTACTGGCCCTCTGCCCACTGTGTGCAGTTGGTGAGGATGCAGGAGGATGAATGCAGGATTAGTTTAAAAGGTGGTCTAGCGGCTAGCACGACATTGATGGGCCAAAGGGCCGTCGGACTCTGCAGTGTGAGCTGCCTCTGTCAGGGCTAACCCCTTTACTAATTCTCTCTTCCTCACAGGCCCGCACCCAGGACTCCAACACAATTATCCAGGGTGTGAGTTGGCCAGACTTTGTCCACCCGAATAACCGAACGCAGCTGTGCCACTGGCCGTGCCAGTGTCCGAGACTCTTGCCCCGATGCCCGCCAGGGGTCAGCTTGGTGCTGGACGGTTGTGAGTGTTGCAGGACCTGCGCCAAGCAGCTGAGGGACAACTGCACAGAGGCGGACGTCTGCGATTACCACCGAGGGCTCTACTGCGACTATAGTGGCGGTGGCCCTCGGTACGAGGTGGGAGTATGTGCATGTGAGTGAAATATTCATCCCCAGTAAACGCACGTCAGTGTGTGAGACCAGCTCGCTCTCTCTCTCCCTCTCTCCATACCTCCCCCACCCGTCACACCAGCTTCTCGTTCCCATCCAGCAATGGCCTGGTTCCTCTATCGTTACTTTTTTGCATTATCTTTCATTAATTTGTTCTATATCATCACTGTCTATATCTCTCGTTTCCCTTTCCCCTGGCTTGTCTGAAGAAGGGTCTCGACCTGAAACGTCAGCCATTCCTTCTCTCCAGAGAACCTGCCTGCCCCGCTGGGTTACTCCAGCACTTTGTCTATCTTCGGTTTAAACCAGCATCTGCGGTTCCGTCACACACACACAAGAAATGTAGAATTATTCGTTATTAGTTAAGGGGAAGGTGAGAAGGAGGCAACATTGACTGTAATATTTAATCAGCACAGTTTCAGAGAGTGTAGAGTAGAGAGGGCAGAGTGCAGTGTAGAGAGGGGCAGAGTGCAGTGTAGAGAGAGCAGTGTAGTGTAGAGAGGAGCAGAGTGTTGTAGAGAGGGGCAGTGTAGTGTAGAGAGGGGCAGTGTAGAGAGGGGCAGCAGAGTGTAGTGTAGAGAGGGGCAGAGTGTAGTGTAGAGAGGGGCAGAGTGTAGTGTAGAGAGGGGCAGAGTGTAGTGTAGAGAGGCAGAGTGTAGTGTAGAGAGGGGCAGTGCAGTGTAGAGAGGGGCAGAATGTAGTGTAGAGAGGGGCAGAGTGTAGAGAGGGGCAGAGTGCAGTGTAGAGGGGCAGAGTGTAGTGTAGAGAGGGGCAGTGTAGTGTAGAGAGGGGCAGAGTGTAGTGTAGAGAGGGGCAGAGTGCAGTGTAGAGAGGGGCAGAGTGGTGTAGAGAGGGGCAGAGTGTAGTGTAGAGAGGGGCAGAGTGTAGTGTAGAGAGGAGCAGTGTAGATTAGAGAGGGGCAGTGCAGTGTAGAGAGGTGCAGTGTAGAGAGGGGCAGAGTGCGGTGTAGAGAGGGGCAGTGTGGAGAGGGGCAGTGTAGATTAGAGAGGGGCAGTGCAGTGTAGAGAGGGGCAGAGTGCGGTGTAGAGAGGGGCAGAGTGCGGTGTAGAGAGGAGCAGAGTGCAGTGTAGAGAGGGGCAGTGCAGTGTAGAGAGGAGCAGAGTGTGGTGTAGAGAGGGGCAGTGTGCAGTGTAGAGAGGGGCAGTGTAGATTAGAGAGGGGCAGTGTGCAGTGTAGAGAGGGGCAGTGTGCAGTGTAGAGAGGGGCAGTGTGCAGTGTAGAGAGGGGCAGTGTGCAGCGTAGAGAGGGGCAGAGTGTAGTGTAGAGAGGGGCAGTGTAGATTAGAGAGGGGCAGTGCAGTGTAGAGAGGGGCAGAGTGTGGTGTAGAGAGGGGCAGTGCAGTGTAGAGAGGGGCAGAGTGTGGTGTAGAGAGGGGCAGTGTGCCGTGTAGAGAGGAGCAGGGGGCAAAGCAAAGGTCCAAGATATCTTCGACCAACATAGACTGGGGGGATCTGCGGGGAACGTTACACTGGCCGACTCACCTGCTCCACAGATACAGCTTTGCTTGTCCAGTGCCTGAGTCACAGCTGTAAATACTTGACCTGCTGAGAGTTTAATGCGAGTGTCGTCCGCGTCACGGGGCTGTGGCCACGGGCGGACTTTACTAAATCATGGATCTGTACACTGTGGACGGATGGATTGTGATCAGGCGTTGTCCTTCCGCTGACGGGTTAGCACGCAGCTTTTCACCGTACCTCAGTACACGGGACGACAAGCCACACTGAAGTAAACTGAAGCGTGATGGGCACTGAGGGGGGCGGGGACAGCGAGAGATTGGGAATAGTGATCACACGAAGCTGGGAATCAGTGCAGCGGGTGGGACAGATGGCGTGCTGGACGTGCTCAGCTGGTAGGATTAATGGGGGCACGGCGGGTAGTGTCGCTGCCTCACTGGCGCCAGAGACCCCGGTTCAATCCTGACTACGGGTGCTGTCTGTACCGAGTTTGCACGCTCTCCCCGTGACCCGCGTGGGTTTTCTCCGGGTGCTCCGGTTTCCTCCCACACTCCAAAGACAAACAGGTCTGCAGGTTAATTGGCTCGGTGTAAATGTAAATTGTCCCTAGTGGGTGTAGGATAGTGTTAGCGTGCGGGGATCGCTGGGTCGGCACGGACTCGGTGGGCCGAAGGGCCTGTTTCTACGCTGTATCTCTAAAGTTTAAAGTGTAACTGGGACCCAGAACTCTGTCACTTTATCTAGACCCGAGCGGTTGACCCGGTCTCTCCATGGTCAGATGCTGCCTGACCGGCTCTTTGTGGGTCAGCTGCTGCCATCTTGTGGATGAGCTCCGAATGGCAGGAAGTCCAACAGTTCCCGGTGGGTTGGACTGGACTATTGAGGGAAGGCAAGTGCGTCCGTGGTTTTTATATGCTGACGGTTCGAGTGTTTGAAACATGAATGAACTCTTTGCCCCTTCAGATCTGGGTGGAGTTGGATGTGAGCTGAACGGAGCGATTTATTCCAACGGCCAGAGTTTCCAGCCCACCTGCAAGTACAGGTGTACGTGTATGAACGGGGTGATTGGCTGTGTTCCCGTCTGCAGACGGTCCCGTCCACCCCTGGTCTGGTGCCAGAACCCCAAACGTGTGAAGATGCCGGGGCGATGCTGCGAGCAGTGGATCTGCGACCAGTCCAACAACCTGCGGAAGGCGGCACCTGCCCAGGTGTCCATGTCAGGTAGACCAGCCCTTACACAGCACCTGCCCAGGTGTCCATGTCAGGTAGACCAGCCCTTACACAGCACCTGCCCAGGTGTCCATGTCAGGTAGACCAGCCCTTACACAGTACCTGCCCAGGTGTCCATGTCAGGTAGACCAGCCCTTACACAGCACCTGTCCAGGGGTCCATGTCAGGTAGACCAGCCCTTACACAGCACCTGTCCAGGGGGCCATGTCAGGTAGACCAGCCCTTACACAGCACCTGCCCAGGTGTCCATGTCAGGTAGACCAGCCCTTACACAGCACCTGCCCAGGTGTCCATGTCAGGTAGACCAGCCCTTACACAGCACCTGCCCAGGTGTCCATGTCAGGTAGACCAGCCCTTACACAGCACCTGCCCAGATGTCCATGTCAGGTAGACCAGCCCTTACACAGCACCTGCCCAGATGTCCATGTCAGGTAGACCACCCTGGTCAGCACGGTCTGAGACTCCTCTCTGTACCGAGCTACCAACTGAGGAGGCAGCGGAGGCTCAGACTGTGGGAATGTGCAAAAGAGAATCCGTTAAATACGTGAACGGTGAAATGTCTTCAGTGATAGGAGCAGAATTAGGCCATTCAGCCCATCAAGTCTACCCCACTAAAGCTTTGTGTCATCTGCAAATTTGCTAATGTTACTTTTAATTCCTTCATCTAACCCATTAATGTATATTGTAAATAGCTGCGGTCCCAGCACCGAGCCTTGCGGTACCCCACTAGTCACTGCCTGCCATTCTGAAAGGGACCCGTTAATCCCCACTCTTTGTTTTCTGTCTGTCCACCAATTTTCCATCCATGTCAATACCCTAACCCCAATACCATGTGCTCTAATTTTGCCCATTAATCTCCTATGTGGGATCTTATCAAATGCTTTTTAGTATTTTAACATTAGCTCCCCTCCAATCCACAGGAACTGATCCTGAGTCTATAGAACATTGGAAAATTATCACCAATGCATCCACGGTTTCTAGAGCCACTTCCTTAAGTACCCTGGGATGCAGACCATCAGGCCCTGGGGATTTATCAGCCTTCAGTCCCATCAGTCTACCCAACACCATTTCCTGCCTAATGTGGATTTCAGGTCACCCAGATCCTCTGGCCACTAGTACATCTGGGAGATTGTTTGTGTCTTCCTGAGTGAACTGAACTAAAGTACCTGTTAAACTCTTCTGCCAGTTCCTTGTTCCCCATAATAAATTCAAAAGGGACCCACATTTGTCTTAACTGAAGCTTTTACTATCCTCCTTTATATTCGGCTTTCGTACTTTATCTTTTTCCCCGTATTTCAGTTATCTTTTGTTGATCTTTAAAATTTACGAATCCTCTGGCTTCCCGCATCATCTGATACACCTTCTTTTATTTTTTTTTTTACTGTCCTTGAACACAATCCATTGTGATCATGGCTGATCATCCCCAATCAGTACCCCGTTCCTGCCTTCGCCCATTATCCCAACTATGCTCTCTTCAAGAGCCCTATCTTGCTCTCTCTTGAAAGTAGCCAGAGAACTGGTCTCCACTGCCCTCTGAGGCAGAGAATTCCACAGACTCACCACTCTCTGTGTGAAAAAGTGTTTCCTCATCTATGTTGTAAATGGCTTACCCCTTATTCTTAAACTGTGGCCCCTGGTTCTGGACTCCCCCAACATCGGGAACATGTTTCCTGCCTCTGGCGTGTCCGAACCCTTAATAATCTTGTATGTTTCAATAAGATTCCCTCTCATCCTTCTAAATTCCAGAGTGTACAAGCCCAGCCGCTCCATTCTCTCAACATATGACAGTCCCGCCACCCCGGGAATTAACCTTGTGAACCTACGCTGCACTCCCTCAATAGCAAGCAACGGAATGAACTGACCCTGCATCTTCTGGATGATTCCCAGAAATACCTTCCATTGTTGTTCCATCATCATTCCTGCTAGGGTGTCTTTCCAGTCAACAGTGGCCAGCTCCTCTCTCATGCCTCCGTGGTCCCCTTTGTTCAACTGCAACACTGACACCTCTGATTTAACCTTCTCCCTCTTCAATTGCAGATTAAAACATATCATATTAAGGTCACTACCTCCTAGCGGTTACTTTACCTCGAGTTCCCTTATCAAATCCGGTTCGTTACACATCACTAAATCCAGAATTGCCTTTTCCCTGGTATGCTTCAGTTCAAAGAATCCATCTCGGAGGCACTCTACAAAGTCCCTTTCTTGGGGTCCAGTACCAACCTTTCTTGGGGTCCAGTACCAACCTGATTTAGAGGAAGTATATAAATGTTGTGATATAAATTGAACAATATTGTGACCCAGTGGAGAATCTGTTTCGACGATGCTTTTGTTGATTTAGCTTACACAGAGGAATCGGAGGTGTGGCATCACAACTGCCTGCTGCAGACGACTCCCTGGAGTCCTTGCTCAAAGTCTTGTGGAATGGGAATATCGACCAGGATTTCCAATGAAAACAACCAGTGTGAGGTGCTGCCAGAACGACGCCTTTGCTATTTAAGGCCCTGCAACGTTGACATCACCAAACACATCAAGGTAATTTTCTCCGGCTGGAATCCTTCACCCAGAGCCTCACTGTCAGCCGCTGAATAAACCAGGAGAACATCCTCTTGTTCCAGTATTGCTGTCGTTCTCAAACCACAGCTGGATACAAAACTTGGTTCATTTCTTACCCTTTCCAAAGACCCAAGGGCTGGTGGATTAAACACCATGGGAACTTCCCGCTTGGGATAAAGGGAAAGGGTTGTCTTTTCTTCACTGAAGGTGAGCGAACATTCAGGGCTGGATAATGTTAGATCTCAGGCAGCTCCCAATCCAAAACTGGTCTCCCGTTTAACACCTGCAGGTACTAATGCAGGCTCCATCTGTACCCTCAGAATTGCCAAGAATTACATTTAGGATTTTCAACGCCAGTAAAAAATGTAGCAGGCCTGGATAGCGTGGACGTGGAGAGGATGTTTCCACTAGACTGATCAGTGGGAGAGTCTAGGACCAGAGGTCACAGCCTCAGATTTAAAGGACGTTCCTTTAGGAAGGAGATGAGGAGGAATTTCTTTAATCAGATGGTGGTGAATCTGTGGAATTCTTTTCCACAAGCAGCTGTGGAGGCCAAGTCAATAGATATTTTTTTAAGGCAGAGATAGATAGATTCATGATTAGTACAGGTGTCAGAGGTTATGGGGAGAAGGCAGGAGAATGGGGTTAGGAGGGAGCGATAGATTAGCCATGATTGTAGACTTGATGGGCCGAATGGCCTAATTCTGCTCCAATCACATGAATTAGTGAGTCTGCATAGAGTTAATATACAAGGCCTGATTGACAATGTCGGGCCTGTTCGTGGATATTCGGTTTTAGAATGCATTCACAGCTTTATTTTATTCCAATAAAACCCTTTTATTCATGAAAATGTAAACTGGAGATACAACAGAAGCAAAACATTCTGTGTGTTTACCCGCATGATTCTGTACACCTCTATAAGGGCAAACCTCTCCTCCACGAACATTGTCGGCTGAAGAGCCATTCTTGTGCAGTAGTGTTCTATGTTCTCACTAGTGCTGTCATAGGCACAATTAATGATAGGACATGCCCCAGTTAGAACATGGCTAGACGTGCCCTTACTGAGGGTGTGACAAAATGTATCCCCACAAAGCCTGCCGCTCACACACCCTGCAGCTTGGGATGTCTGCGCAGACTGAGACGGCATAACAGAATGGTGGCTTGTCCTGCTACACTTTTAATATTTATTTTTGGTTAAGACAGGATTTTGGTAGGTTTACACCAACCACTGGTTTATTGATCGAACATTGAACACAAGGTCATCTTGTGCCCATGAAGGTTATTTTGAATACCATGAAGGTGACTAAAAATCCTGAAACCAAAATGTTCTTTGAAAACAGTGACTTCCAAACGATACAACTGAGATTCTCGATTAAGAAAGAACTGCAGATGCTGGAAAAATCAAAGGTAGACAAAAAGCTGGAGAAACTCAGCAGGTGAGGCAGCATCTATGGAGCAAAGGAATTGGTGACATTTTGGGTCAAGACTTTTCTTCAGTCTGAAGAAGGGTCTTGACCCGAAACGTCACCCATTCCTTCGCTCTAGAGCTGAGTTTCTCCAGCTTTTTGTCGACCTTCAATAGAGACTCTCTGACATTTCCATAGGTCGATGATATTGAGGACAACTGCCCTTGTCCAGTTAGTTTAGCACGTGTCCGTTAGTTATTCACGCGTCCAGGGCAGCAGAGAAAGGAAAGTGTTGGAATGATATTTGCGTGGTGCGGGCAAGTAACGAACATGACCATAACTTGTTCGCTTCCTCGTGCAGGAGGGGAAAAAGTGCCGCAGCGTGGTGAAGCAGGTGGAGCCCGTGAACTTTACCCTGTCAGGATGTGTGAGTAGACGAACATATCGGCCCAAGTACTGTGGTGTTTGCACGGACAATCGCTGCTGCACTCCCTACAAGTCAAAGACCATCCAGGTGAACTTTGACTGCCCCGACGGTCTGGCCTTCTCCAAGAATCTAATGTGGATAAACTCCTGTTTCTGCAACTTAAAGTGCAAGAATCCCAATGACATCTTTGCAGATCTATTGTATTACCCCGACTACTCTGAGATCTCAAACTAAGTCTGAAAGATGGATGGCACTTGTTGGATATATATGCACAGCTGAAGTTACGATGGAAATATTGTACCTTTTATCAATTGCCTGAAAGATGCAAGTTGTGTATCTCAGCTCTGAGAAATTATTGTTTTTGTCAAATTAAGATAAATTTATTTAATGAATGAAAATATTCAACAAAGGTTTGAAGATATTATTCACTGAGATGTCACTTTAATTCAAGGTGCAGCATCCATGGTTAATTTCATGATGCACTTGTCTGCATCTTCCAGAGATAATAACCCAAGTCTGCCCAATCTCTCCATTTCATCATCGTTGAAAATATTAGCGATGCAGTGGCGGTGGTTTCCGACGGGAACGGTGACGGACGCACCACACATCTCTGTCCTCTAGTTCCTGCGGACCTCCGCCGCTGGAAGTACAGGATTTTAGTGTGTGTGTGTGTGTGTGCTTTATCATCATTCCTTACACGTACGACAGTGATCGCAGCTTCTGTTGGAGTGTGGATGGCCGTTTGCTCGTTAGAAGCTCATCCGCCCTAGTTTTTGGTCCTGCTGGGGGTCCACAGCCCCCTCCTCACCTGGCAAACCAGGTGGGGGAGACGGTTTAGTCGCTGACTATCTGACCATGGAGCAGGTAGCACGGGATTACATAGTACCCGTGGCGGGGGGAACTCCCCCCAACCTGACCAGTAGCTGATACCCTCGAATGCAGGCTCGACCTGCACCCTCTCCACATCCTTCATGGAATGGGGTACATCCACACAATACTCTAAATGTGGCCGAACCAAAGTCCTATAGAGATGATTCATGTTTTACTCAACGCCTCGATCAATGAAGGCAAGTAATCTACCTACTTGAGTTGCTACTTTCAGGAGCTCTGCACATGAATGCTGCCCTTACATTTTGACTTTCGAGCTCATACTTGCTCGAATTAAACTCCACCTGCCATTCCTCCGCCCATTTCAGTGGCTGTTCCATATCCTGTTGTATGTTTTAACAATCTTCCTCACGATCCGCTCCCCCAGAAATCTTGGTATCATCTGCAGACTTCCTACATTTATGTTCAAGCTCTTTATATTTCAGAGGTCCCAATCCAGATCACATCCACAACCCACCCAAAGGCAGTTAGTTCCTTTGTGTTGTGAACTTGATAAACATAATCCGTATTTTTTCCAATGACAAATGCAAACTTCAGACATGATGTGACTTCCATCCCTCACCTCTGGGAGATGATAATCTGTAAATGAGAGCACGCTACACAGTGAAGAAAGGTGAATGAATCAGGTAATGAACAGGAATTCGGGTGAATGAGTTTTGACTGTGGCCTGTTCTCACTCTCACTGTGATCTTCTCACAGACAATACAAATTAGTCTCAGCGCACATCAAAGTGAAATAAGAAACTGTACGATTTGTTATCAGGATCACACTAAAGAAACGCTTTAATAAAGAAAATGTATTTAATTCTACTGTCCATGTCTCCATGATACCAAAAAGACAATTAGAAGATAGCATGATGCGGATATTGAGTATAGAATGGACACAAGGAACTGCAGATGCTGGACTTGAGTAAAACACAGAGTGCTGGAGTAACTCAGCGGGTCAGGCAGCATCTGTGGAGAACATGGATAGGTGACGTTTCACAGAGTGCTGGAGTAAAGGTCAGGCAGCATCTGTGGAGAACATGGATAGGTGACGTTTCACAGAGTGCTGGAGTAACTCAGCGGGTCAGGCAGCATCTCATGGATAGGTGACGTTGCACAGAGTGCTGGAGTAACTCAGCGGGTCAGGCAGCATCTGTGGAGAACATGGATAGGTGACGTTGCACAGAGTGCTGGAGTAACTCAGCGGGTCAGGCAGCATCTGTGGAGAACATGGATAGGTGACGTTGCACAGAGTGCTGCTCAGCGGGTCAGGCAGCATCTGTGGAGAACATGGATAGGTGACGTTGCACAGAGTGCTGAGGCAGCATCTGTGGAGAACATGGATAGGTGACGTTGCACAGAGTGCTGGAGTAACTCTGCAGGTCAGGCAGCATCTCTGGAGGACATGGACACGTGAAATTTTGGGCCCTTCAGACCGATTGACAGGGGGGGGGGGGGGGGAATTTGAATAGAGGTGAGAGGGGGACCTGGAAAGTTTAGTTTAGTTCATGATACAGCGAAACAGGCCCTTTGGTCCACCAAATTCACACCAGTTCTATTTTATCCCACATCCTCCTCCACGTCTTTTACCCAGAGTAGGGGAATCGAGAAGCAGAGGTTTCTGAGAGGGGAAAGGTTAAACAAGAACCTGAAGGGCAACTCTTTCACACAGAGGGTGGTGGGTATATGGAACGAGCTGCCAGAGGAGGTAGTTGCAGCATTTAAAAGACATTTGCACGGTACATGTATAGGAAACGGTTAGAGATGGGCAAAACACAGCCAGGTGCGACATCTGGGGTAGTTGGGGCATTTTGGTTGGCGTGGGTTGTTGGGAGGAAGAGCTGTTGTTTGCGCTATATGGCTCTAGGTTAGTGCTTCTTAAACTGGTGAATGGTTCATCCAACGGTGAATGAAACTAGAGGGGTGAATGAACAGTGAATTACCTAATTTATTCAGATATTTATATATTTTTCTCTATACTTAAAAAAGGCATTGCCATGAAAGTGGTTAGTAAGCTCTTATTGGTTTTAATGGCAGTTGGTTGAAAATTTGATATGTTTTTTTCTCTTTACATATGGTTTTCTAATTTCAAAGTAGCAGGATATTTCCCAAATTTACCGTAATATAACCTTTTAGGGAAGACCAGGCGAGCTAGTGGAATCATAAATGTATAAATGGCAACACTGGTGGATCGCCGTAGGCAACTGTTGAACTGTAACTTTACTTTGTGTAGCAACTTAGCTCCCAAAGTTGATATTTGGTGGTATTGTCAGCTTTCGTCGGGGAGAGTTATAGATGCTTATATTAGTTGGATACTAATATATTAAATCACATACTCCATGGTTTTTCTGAGCCCGTTTTCCAAGAAACAAACTGCAGTAATCAAAGCCCGAAATGGTAGGATGGGGCTGAAGTCCAGTGTTTACATGTTGGAATGGGTTTTTATCATTCTAATAGAATGATTTTCCAACTCCAGTGGTAATCAATTTTTCTTTTCACCTCTAGTTTTCTTTACATTTTTTAGGATGTTCAAAAAGTTGAATAAAATATAAAATTATACACGTTGAAAAAAATATTAAATTATACACAAATGTGAAAATTACCCCCCAAAAAAAGAAATTTTAGTCGCGGGTGAATGAAATGTTGTGATGAAGGCTCAGGGATGAATGACACTGAAATAGTTTAAGAAGCACTGCTCTAAGTGACAACTTGTTAAGCGATATACCAAGCTCAAATATTTCATGGGTACAAAAGGCTGGATAAACTCAGCGGGTCCAACACTATCTAAGGAGTGATGGAGATAGGCGACGTTTTGGGGTCGAGACCCTTCTTCAGACAATTATTTCATTCTGGGTTCGAACCCCATCCTATCCTGGGTCTGTTGAAGTTCGCTTTCCACACCCCCAACTGAATGCTGTTGATGTTTCTGGAATACCTATTCATTTATCAATCAGAATCCAAATAAGAAATTCAGAATCCACTCAGTAAAGGCGTGCAAAGATACATTTTGTAGTTTCGAGAATTTATTTTGAAAATAAATACAAATGTGCAAGTCATTGTCAATTTAACTGTTCAAAGCTGTTCCACGCTGTCCTTTGCAAGATCAAAAAGGATCACAACCTTTAAAGCTAAAACCTATTGATAAATTGAATGTATAGATGTTGGCAAAAACAGTACAAGAAATGTTTTAATATGGGTAGCAAATCCGGTTTGAATACGCTGAAACCTCTTCACCCCTCATGTCATTTCCCATACTTTAATGAAGCAAATGTCGGTGGAAGCCTGGCACCTGATGCCCCTATTCTCAACGTTTAATAAAGATGCAACAATACATCTGCTGTAATGTGAAGTAATCCAACTTGCTTGTAGGTAAAACTGAAATGGTTAACCGACTAAATACTATTTGAAATGTATCTTTGATGTCGCTGTCCTTTATAATCATTATTGAGCAGCATTTATTCCAACCCCTTTAGCATTTCACACTCTGCTACATTGCAGTTGTAATAATATTTCCAGGCTGACGGAGGCATCTTGACCGGGTTAAGGAGGGCATATGGTTCTGTAACTTGTTAAAATGAACAGAACTAAGCTTTCTTGATACTAGTGTTTGAACAGGCCTCTAGTGTGTTTTTAAGGACAACAGAATAAGTAATCACATTTGGACAGTATTCTAGGATAGTACAACTTAAGACTACATAACATTGTAAAATTTAGTTCAAAAGCTGTAAGATTGAAAAAGTAAGGATGATACAAATATCTAATTAAGCAATGAGCAAGTGATTAAGTGTCATGTTTACATAGCAGTTGCACACCCCCATAGCATGTTTCGTATTTGCAACTTCCCACAGCATTCATTGCACAAAATTACAATTAGGAGGAAGTTCTTGTTTGGAAACTTTGAAAAACAAAATAATGAAAGCAGTACGCGGGTCCCCTCTGAGCAGAAACATGTCAACAATGTGAAATGTTCATTGTTTCTCTCCAGCATTTTTGGGCGTGGAATTTTACAGCTCGTTAAATGGATTATACGCTGATAACCTGCCTTGTCTGCTGCACAAGAGCCAGTAGTATCAGGTCGTATGCTTTATGGTGGCTATGTTCTTATTGATCCACAGATTGCAGGATTATGTAAACTGGGTTTCTGCTCAGAAAAGATTCCAGATGAAGAAAAATCATGGAATATGAACATTTACATCGCATCACTGAGCACCCAATCAGAATTTGGTTGTCTGACCCCAAAACATACACATTTGCTGGAAATCTCAACGCCATTCAAAGAGAGATTGGGAGGGAATCCAAAAATACAAATTTGGTAGAGTATAAACACTTTAGAATCATCAAAATCTATCAAGTAAGAATCTAAGCACAATTTAAAATCAAAATTTGACTTGCCCAGTTCCAAATCTAAGCAGACTGAAGTAAGTTTGCATCAGGATGCAACGGCGACATTAAAACAATGTCATCTTTATACTTATGGTTTAAAAAGCAACAGTACATCAAGGTAGAAAAGTCAATATTCAATTAGTTTTACAAAAAGTTACAGCAACTAAGATATAACCTCTCATGAAGAAATTATCAACTATTTACATATCTTAAAATTTAACCCAGGCTTCGCAAGTCGAATGGTATGTCGAGAATAGTGTTACCCACAATGCACTGCTATGCATTTTGTCATAAGGTCAAATCTTGGAGCCTTTGTGTTCAAATCTGGCACCAATTAAAAGTACCATGCAGGAAAAGTATGCACAAAACGATAGTAATTTCTACATTTGTTTCCATGTGTGTTTATTGGTCCTTTGCCATCCCCGTAGAATGACAAGCGGCGTGAGGTGGTGCGAATGGGCTTTAGCAGGAAATCTCTGCAGACTGAGGGCCAGAGTGTTCAACACCTCCGACGTTAGCATTGGGGTTAGCATTCTTGTTTACGTTCTGTAGGCCCAAACTGGGGTGACTGTAAAACTTGGCGGCCTCACCGGTGGCAGAGCGGCTCCTGTTGCCATCCAGAGATACTACACTGGATCCAGATGCGGAACGAGATCGCATTAGACGGGTCATGCTGGCTGCAGGCACTGTCAATGAACGATGGCAAAGACACAGCGTTAAGCAAGTACGTGACTACACACTGCTGTGTCAGACTCATCAGTAATACTCATTCTACTTACTGTAGCCCATTCCTTGCACAAAATATTTAATAGCCTCTGTAAGTTTTGCTGGCTGTGAGAGACAGAAAAAGCTCAAGTTTAAACGGATTTAAAATGCTGCATTTAAATAAACACCATCTGTGTCATAGACTGAATATTTTAATAATGCTGCTAATTTCATTACGCGGGACGGGTGCGAGCCGAATGTTGTTGAGCGGTTTGAGAATGGTAATGAATTAGTGTAAAGGAGTCACCACATGTGCCAAGAAGCTGGCGTAACACTGGGCTGCCTACTGCTGCACCTGGCGCAGTGCTCAGTGCTGCAGTAACAGTGGTGAGCACGTCACTGTAGATACCATGCATTTTATCATCAGGCTCCGCAATCATGTGCAAGTAGGAAACCTACTGCACTTGCTTCTGCCTTCAAAAACCATCGCCTGAGCGGAGGCAAATCCAGTAAATGCAGCCCCAGCGCGAAGGCAAAGAAGAACAAATCATTGCAAGAATTACATTAAACACACCTGGACAACTTGTGGCAGTCCTCCACAATCAGACATCTATGTTAAATAGAAGAGAAAAGAGTTACTCCACAACGTTACATCAGAGTTTAAGGCCAATTACCAGTGTCATTGTGTCATTATGCTGCAGGGAGATTGGTCAGGCAAGGGGAGTGCAAGAGGTCCAGGGACAAACCATGAGGGGAATAGATGATGCAGTCTTTTACCCAGGGTATTGGAATCAAGAACCAGAGGAAGCAGATTTAAGGTGAATGGGGTAATATTCAATAGAAACCCGTGTAGCACCTTTTTACACACAGGGGAAGTGGGTATATGGAACAAGCTGCCAGAGGCATGTACTGAACAGCATTTAAAAGGCACGGATAAATGGATAGGAAATGTTTAGTGCGATATGGGCCAAACGTAAGCAATCTAGCGTAGGTCGGCATGGATGAGTGGGGAATGTGAGGCCTTTTTCCGTGCTACACGACCCCAGGACACAGGAAATGCACTTGCTACATTTAAAAAGCTATTTATTTAATTAATTTGCCATTGTTGCACAAATATTCAAATCTACAAATTCAAAATGACTTAATTTGGAGAATTCTCTCTGGAAATTACTAATTGGCCAAAAAAATGGTGTCTAGCTATGGTTAGAGCTCAGTTGCTGCGGATGCCCATTTCACTCAAGCTAACTAACCATGACCTGCATTGTTCCACGTGGCTTCTCTTCCAAAGTTCCCTTCTATTCCAGTCAAGTGCTAGTCAGGAAAAATCTTATCAAAATTAAAGTCATTGAGTCATACTTGCCCACACTGGTCAACATGTCCCAGCTACACTAGTCCCACCTGCCCACATTTCGTCCGTATCCCTCCAAACCTGTCCTATCCAGGTACCTGTCTAACTGTTTCTTAAACGTTGGGATAATCCCAGCCCCAACTACCTCCTCTGGCAGCTTGTTCCATACACCCACCACTCTTTGTGTGAAAATGTTACCCCTCAGATTCCTATTAAATCTTTCCCCCTTCACCTTGAACCTACGTTCTCTGGTCCTCGATTCCTAGATTCTGGGCAAGAGATTTTGTGGATCCACCCGATCTATTTCTCTCGTGATTTTATACACCTCTATAAGATCACCCCTCATCCTCCTGCGCTCCAAGGAATAGAGACTCGGCCTACTCAACCTCTCCCTGTAGCTCACACCCTTTAGTCCTGGCAACATCTTCGTAAATCTTCTCTGAACCCCTTCAAGCTTAACAATATCTTTCCTATAATATGGTGCCCAAAATTGAACACAATGCTCTAAATGCAGCCTCACCAACGTCATATTATTTAATTATTTCCCCCCTTTTTTTCGCTCTCTCATTTGTCACATTGTTTACAGAGTACTATGTTTACATATACTGTTGTGCTGCAGCAAGTATGAATTTCATGGTTCTTTCTGGGACATATGAAGATAAAGCACTCTTGACTCTCTTATACAACTGCAATATGACCTCCCAACTTCTAGATTAAGTTAGTTATCAACCCATCTGCTACCATCAGCTCAACTACCGGTTTTGACTAAACAGGCTATTTATCCACACTACTCCAAGTCAGCTCACACATTTTGTACATTTATAACTCCAGGAATTATTCCATTCATAACTTTACCTGTTTGGATGAAGGATCGCTGTTTCAATACATAAGCTCTGCTTCTGATCTGCTTAATATTTCTTACATTTTCTACTTTTATTTCACCTTAGCCTACTTTCCTGGAATTTATATGGAACATTTGGCAGTGTTTGACACTCGAAAATCATTCAAAAACGGACACCATTGGATAGTCAATCTGAGTGAAGCAGCAGGAGATTTAGATAAGATTGAACAAAAGGTGTATGAGAGCAGCTTATTGGGAGTGGCATGAAGGGAGACTGCCGAGGTAGTCCTTTATTGAGGGTAAATGCTGATGGTTTGGCGAGCAGGCTGAGCGCAGAGTAATGGCGGGTTAAGGTACGGTCTATTGGTTTCTGTGTGTCGTCTATCCATGTCCTCCAGAGATACTGCCTGACCCGCTCCAGTACTTTTCGTTTTGTTTTACTCCATACTTTTTAAGTTTGCTCTGAATGGAGATAAATCTGGACCTTGGGGGAGGGCAGTTTATGATGTTATTATATTGGAGCCAGGGAGAGTAAATTAGGAGCCGTTGTTATTGGGTAAAAGGGTATCTGACAAATGGGTATCATTTATAGGCCAATTGATCAGTCAATGTCCAGCATGTTCCAAGAAGGAGGGAGGATACGAATGGCAAGATAAGGGAACCTTGGGCGACCAAAGTGTTTGTAAATTTGGTCAAAAAAAAAAGGAAGCACATACAAGGTTTATTTAGATGATATCAGACAGGACTTTTGAAGAATATAAAGCAAATAGAAAATAACAGAATAGAAAATAAGTGGGTGATTAGAAGGACCAAAAGGGAACATGAAATGGCTTTAGTGAGTTGGATTAAAGAACATTAAAAACAAACGGCCAACAAGGGAAAATATGAGCACTCAAGGATAAAAGATGGAATTTGTGCTTGAGGGTCTGGAGATATAGGCGATGTACTAAACAAATACTTTGCATCTCACTATTCATTGGAGCACAGGAGGACTGAGGTGATCTTGTAGAAGTGTACAAAATCATGAGAGGAATAGATCAGTAGACGAACAGAGTCTTTTGCCCAGAGTAGGGGAATCGAGGAACAGGTTTAAGGTGAGGGGGAAAGATTTAATGGGGACCTTTACACAATGCATAACTTTTTTTACACATCGGGTGATAGGTGTATGGAACAAGTTGCCGGAGGTGTTAGTTGAGTCTGGTCCTATTGCAATGTTTGCAACATTTAGACAGGTACATGGATAGGGTTGGTTGGGAGGCATATGGGCCACATGTAGGCAGGTGGGACTAACTTGGATGGGGCATGTTGGTTGGCAAGAGACTGTTTCCTCACTGTGTGACTCTATGACTTGGATATAATTGCTATTGGGTTGGTTAGTGAGTTTGCAGGTGACACCAAGATTGTTGGAGTTTTGGCCAATAGGCAATAGGTGCAGGAGTAGGCCATTCGGCTCTTCGAGCCAGCACCGCCATTCAATGTGATCATGGCTGATGAGATGACTGTGAGGACGGTTGTCAAAGTATACAACAGGACATAGATCACCTACAAATTGGCCAGAGGAATACATCCATTTCTAGTGGCCCCATCACAAGCAGGTTGTTAAGGCTTTGGACAAGGTGCAGAAGACGTTTATCAGAAACCCCCCTGGATAGGAGGATATTAGATATAAGGAGAGGTTAAACAAACATGCATTGTTTTCTCTAGAGCATCAGAGGTTGAGGTAAGACCTGAAAGGAGTACATCAAATGATATGAGGTATAAATGGGGAAGACAGCCAGAACCTTTTCCCCAGGGTGGAAATGTCAAATACTAGAGTTGGATTAAGATACGATAGTGATTAAGAAGCTTTTAGATAGGTGCATGGCTGGCTATGCTGGGAATGGGGAGAATGGATCATATGAGGGCAGATGAGATCATGTTTGACGCAGGCAGACCTTGTGGACAAGAGTCTGATCATGTGCTGTATCCTTGACTGTACTTCCAAAAACATTACCCAAAGATCAAAACTAATGGATATGATTTTGCAAGTCGCAAGACGTTCCTATCTTACACAGAGGAGAACGAGCAATTAGGTTGAAATGGTCGATAATAATAGTCTTCTGTAAACTGATCTTTTGCAGCAAGGAAAACTTTACTTGTCTCTACTAGTTGCGTTTGAACCCACACTGTATTACCTTTAACAGAGTAGTCTTTGTTGGATCAAGTTTAGTATTGCAGTCAACCTGAAAACAAAACATTTCATATTTAGCACTCTATAACAGTGCAACCAACCAGGAATGGGTCCTCATTTAAATACGTTTTGCCCAATCTCAAGAGGTGAAAATCTGGGTGTTGAAACAGAAGAAACATGTGCATGAGTGATGACCTACTTTGTGTAGGAAGACAAGTTAAATACAAATTCTGTTTGACAATAGTTTCTTGCCAAGTTTAGGGCCTGTCCCACTTTCACGTCCTAATTCACGACCTCTGCTGAGCTTGCCCTTGACTCATACTCGTCATGAGGTCGTAGGTAGGTCCTAATGCTAGTCGTAGGTACTTGTGGCATCAAGAAGGTCAGGGCGTTTTTTCAACTTGATGAAAAATGTCCATGAGTAAAAAAGGTCATGAATTAGGTCGTGAAAATGGGACAGGCCCTTTTCTCTGTTCAAAACACCACTGGTAAACATTTGCAACGGTCATATCTGCTTCAATAATACATTCAATTGGGAACCATACTTGCACCAGTTAGCAAGTTACCCCAGCAATGAAAAGATCGTTTCAAAAAACTCCACCAAAATAAGCGTTACACAAATTGTGTCTTGGCATTAATAATCACATGCCTAACTGGAACCTTCTTGGTCCATTGAATAAGTGAAGTGACTTAGTAGGAAGCATAATAGGAAAGATTGCTCTTAATAACCATATAACCATATAACAATTACAGCACGGAAACAGGCCCTCTCAGCCCTTCCAGTCCGTGCCGACCATTTGTTTTCCCCTAGTCCCATCTACCTGCACTCAGACCATACCCCTCCATTCCCTTCCCGTCCATATACCTATCCAATAAGTTTCAGGGCCCTATTCCTCACATTAAAAAAATAACATAGAAACATAGAAACTAAGTGCAGGAGTAGGCCATTCGGCCCTTCGAGCCTGCACCACCATTCAATATGATCATGGCTGATTATCCTACTCAGTATCCTGTACCTGCCTTCTCTCCATACCCCCTGATCCCGTTAGCCACAATGGGCCACATCTAACTCCCTCTTAAATATAGCCAATGAACTGGCCTCAACTACCTTCTGTGGCAGAGAATTCCAGAGACTCACCACTCTGTGTGAAAAATGCTTTCCTCATCTCGGTCCTATAGGAATTCCCCCTTATCCTTAAACTGTGACCCCTTGTTCTGGACCTCCCCAACATCGGGAACAATCTTCCTGCATCTAGCCTGTCCAACCCCTTAAGAATTTTGTAAGTTTCTATAAGATCCCCCCTCAATCTTCTAAATTCTAGCGAGTACAAGCCAAGTCTATCCAGTCTTTCCTCATATGAAAGTCCTGACATCCCAGGAATCAGTCTGGTGAACTTCTCTGTACCCCCTCTTTGGCAAGAATATCTTTCCTCAGATTTGGAGACCAAAACTGTATGCAATACTCTTGTCTTCCTATTTGAAATCACCCATTAGATGAAATATTTCACTGTCAATAGAGTACTTACTGGTCTTGGATAGTTTAGTGAACTAAATTGGATGCAATATTCTTGGTGAACAAAATTAATATTTGACAGATTGAACACATGGTGAAGGCCTCAGTGGAGGTGGATGGAGAGAACAGAAACCTGCACTGTTTTCAACACTTAAAGTCGTAAATATATTCTTATGTTTTCTCAATTTGACCCATTAACTTGCCCAGCAATCCTATTTTCCCACTCTTTATAGTATTACTTGCTCTCAACACTCTCAATTCTCCAAACACCCACCTAAATCAAGTGTAATTTAGAATAGTAACTGAAGCTACCTACCAGCATGGCTTTGGGAGGTGGGAGAAAAACTGAATACTCAGGGGAAACCCACTTAGTCCTATGGAGAATGTGTAAAAGTCCACAAACGGCAGCACCCGAGATCAGGATCAACCTTGGTTTGCTGGAGTTGGCAACAGCAAAACTTATATGCCATATCATTGGATGAAGTTATTATATGATGACAACATTTCAGATACCCGAACATGAATTTTTTAAAATAATGCATATTATGGCAAGGATTATTTTATCTATAAAAGTACTGCAATATTTGAGCCATTAAATATTTTTAAGAATAAATTCTCACCAATTAGAGTATTTACACAAATAGTTCAAAAATCTGGACAACGTCACACAGATACAACTGAATGAAATATAAACATGCTCCACTTCCCATGTAACTAAGAGCTCTCAATGACATCAACTTACCACAGCATCCACTGCCGGTGAATTGTCCCCAACCACCAACAAAGTAGAGCATCTACAGGCAAAACCAAAACATGTTCATGATTTCAGCCACACCAATGTAAAGATCATCATTTCATTAATAATGAATGCATTAAAAGAGCAAAAAATCCAGTTTGAAATCTGCAAGGATGACAGTATGCCCTGAAATGTAACTGCATGATGTTAACCTCCTCACATTACCCCACCAATCCCAAAACACAGACTGACACATAGCAATAATTTCTCAGCACTGTTTCATGTCACCACAGAAATTAGGAGGAATTTCTTTGAAGAAGAAATGTCTGAAGAAGGGTTTCGGCCCGAAACGTTGCCTACCTCCTTCGCTCCATAAATGCTGCTGCACCCGCTGAGTTTCTCCAGCATTTTTTGTACCGAGGAATTTCTTTAGTTTGGAGGGTGGTGAATCTGTGGAATTCTTTGCCACAGAAGGCTGTAGACAATAGACAATAGGTGCAGAAGTAGGCCATTCTGCCCTTTGAGCCAGCACCGCCATTCAATGTGATCATGGCTGATCATCCCCAATCAGTGCCCCGTTCCTGCCTTCTTCCCATTTCCCCTGACTCCGCTATCTTTAAGAGCCCTATTTAGCTCTCTCTTGAAAGCATCCAGAGAACCGACCTCCACCGCCCCGAGGCAGAGAATTCCACAGACTCACCACTCGCTGGGTGATAAAAGTGTTTCCTCGTCTCCGTTCTAACGGCCATCAATGGATATTGTTAGGGCAGAAATAGATAGATTCTTGATTAGTACATGTGTTAGGAGGTATAGGTGACAGGAAAATGGGGTTAGGAGGGAGAGATAGATCAGCCATGATTGAATGGCGGAGTGGACTTGATGGGCCAAATGGCTTAATTCTGCTCCTATCACCTATGACCTTATGACATATTTACATCTCTAAATGTCTAGCCAGACTTGGAGTCACAGATTCATACATCATGGAAACAGACACTTTGGCCCAACTTGCACATGCCAACCAAGATGCCCCATACATGACCAAGTTGTCAACCAAGATGCCCCATACATAATCACGTTTCATACACCATTTGCATCTTTAGCCTCAGATGTTATAAACGGACTTTGACACTGTAAAATACCTCTGTGTTTATAAACGGACTTTGACTTAATAGACAATAGGTGCAGGAGTAGGCCATTCGGCCCTTCATTCAATATGATCATGGCTGATCATCCAGTCAGTACTCACTGTAAAGTAGATCTGTGGTTGTGTTGTCCAGGAAAAGGGCGCCCAATCTCCAAGTCTCTTCGACTGCAGAAAATGAATGAATGGAGTGAATTAGTCAGTGCATGCAACACCGGTTAGTTCTCTGCCCCCTTCCCCCCAAAATGGGTGTAAGGTACAATGCATAAGTACCTTCTTCACATTTAGTGTAAGATAGAGGTGACACAACTTTACCTTAGATAAATTCCACTGGCATTGTCCACAGGAGAGGACTTGCAGCTGAGTAATTAATACCAGCCAAAGCCACTGTATTATATTCTCCAGCCTTCTCTCTCCTACCTGAACCCTGACCCGATCCACCTATCACTAACTCTTGCCGCATCCTTTCCCCTCATTACTTTCTACCAATTATATTCTCTCTACTCCTTGAAAAGGGTCCCAAACCAAACCATTGTCTGTCGACTTCCTTCCTGATCCATTCAGCTCCTCCAACTGTTGAGTTTATTTAACAGTGCTGTGTGTCATACAAGAGGGTTGAAATAGGATTGAAAAAATGTTTCCAGACAATTCACAGGCCTTGGTAGTAAAAAGTAGAAACTAGGACAGGCAACCTGACATCCCAGGAGAGCAGAGAGAGCATAAAACAGTTTGGAGGTCAGTGGCATGCTGCACCTAGAGATGGTCCTGACAGCATCCTCATTGTATGTTCAAGGTCAGGAAATGCCTCATCAAATGTTACAATGCATTCACAAATTATTCACACCCCTTCACCTTTTACACATTTTGTTACGTTACCGCCGTATTTTAAAAATAATTAAATTCAATCTACACACAATACCGTGAATCCAATGAACTGTGAAGAGGATGTTAGGAGGTTGCAGGCGGACCTGGACAGGTTGAGTGAGTGGGCAGATGCGTGCAGATGCAGTATAATTTAGATAAATGTGAGGTTATCCAGTTTGGCGGCAAAAACAAGGGGGCAGATTATTATCTCAATGGGGTTAGGTTAGGTGAGGGGGAGGTACAGCGAGACCTGGGTGTCCTTGTACACCAGTCACTGAAAGTTGGCATGCAGGTACAGCAGGCAGTGAAGAAAGCTAATGGAATGTTGGCCTTCATGCAAGAGGTTTTCAGTACAGGAGTAAAGAGGTTATTCTGCAGTTGTATAGGGTTCTGGTGAGACCACATCTGGAGTATTGCGTACAGTTTTGGTCTACTAATTTGAGGAAGGACATCCTTGTGATTGAGGCAGTGCAGCGTAGGTTCACAAGATTGATCCCTGGGATGGCGGGACTGTCATATGAGGAAAGATTGAAAAGACTAGGCTTGTATTCACTGGAGTTTAGAAGGATGAGGGGGAATCTTATAGAAACATAGAAAATAGGTGCAGGAGGAGGCTATGCGGCCCTTCGAGCCAGCACCGCCATTCAATATGATCATGGCTGATCGTCCGCTATCATAACTCGTGCCTGCCTTCTCCCCATATTCCTTGACTCCACTAGCCCCTAGAGCTCTATCCAACTCTCTCTTAAATCCATCCTGTGATTTGGCCTCCACTGCCCTCTGTGGCAGGGAATTCCATAAATTCACAACTCTCTGGGTAAAAAAGTTTTTTCTATCCTCAGTCTTAAATGACCTCCCCTTTATTCTAAGACTGTGGCCCCTGGTTCTGGACTCGCCCAACATTGGGAACATTGGGACTCGCCCAACATTGGGAACATTGCAAACTCGGGAGAGCTCTTGGAATGAACTCGTACCGTGGGACAGGTCTTTTAGGTCCCACAGTTGACAGTGCACGTCAGAGCAAAAACCAAGCCATGAAGACAAAGGAATTGTCCATAGACCTCCAAGACAGGATTGTGTCGAGACACAGATCTGGGGAATTTATGCAACATTGCAGGTCCCGAAGAGCACAGTGGCCTCGTCATTCTTAAATGGAAGAACTTTGGAACCACCAGGACTCCTCATAGAGCTGGCTTACTGGCCAAACTGAACAATCGGGGGAGAAGGGCCTTGTTCAGGGAGGTGACCAAGAACCTGATGGTCACTCTGACAGAGTTCCAGAATTCATCTGTGGAGATGGGAGAACCTTCCAGAAGGACAACTATATCTGCAGCACTCCACCAATCAGGCCTTTATGGTATAGTGACCAGACAGAAGCCACTCCTCAGTAA
Source organism: Okamejei kenojei (assembly GCA_035221665.1). Lineage (NCBI taxonomy): Eukaryota > Metazoa > Chordata > Chondrichthyes > Rajiformes > Rajidae > Okamejei > Okamejei kenojei. The sequence continues at coordinate 129,211,546 of CM069134.1, read as the reverse complement.
AAGGCACATGACAGCCCGCTTGGAGTTTGCCAAAAGGCATGAGAAACAAGATGCTCTGGTCTGATGAAACCAAGATTGAACTCTTTGGCCTGAATGCCAAGCGTCACGTCTGGAGGAAACCAGGCACCGCTCATCACCTGGCCAATACCATAACTACAGTAAAGCATGGTGGTGGCAGCATCATGCTGTGGGGATGTTTTTCAGCGGCAAGAACTGGGAGACTAGTCAGGATCGAGGGAAAGATGAACGGAGCAAAGTACAGAGAGATTCTTGATGAAAACCTTCTCCAGAGCATTCTGGACCTCAGACTGGGGTGGAGGTTCACCTTCCAACAGGACAACGACCCTAAGCACACAGCCAAGGCAACAAGGAGTGGCTTTTGACAAGTGTGTGAATGTCCTTGAGTGGCCCAGCCAGAGCCCAGACTTGAACCCGATCGAACATCTCTGGAGGGATCTGAAAATAGCTGTGCATCGACGCACCCCATCCAACCTGACAGAGCTTGAGAGGATCTTCAGAGAGGAATGGGAGAAATTACCCAAATATAGGTGTACCACGCTTGTACCCAAGAAGACTTGAGGCTGTAATCGCTGCCAAAGGTGTCTCACCAAAGTACTGAGTAAAGGGTCTGAATACTTATCTAAAAGTTTAAATACTTTGCAAAGATATCTAAACATCCGTTTTCGCTTTTTTATTATGGGGTATTGCGTGTAGATTGATGATTAAAAAAAATATTTTAATCCATTTTAGAATAAGGCTGTAACGTAACAAAATGTAGAAAAAGTGAAGGGGTGTGAATACTTTGTACACTTATATACACGGCTGATCTTACTGGGCCAAGAGAATTGCTCAACCTTACAAATCCCTTATTATTTGTCCACCAACCAAAACGTGGATTCATGCCTTTAACGCAGTCTTACCTGAAACTGCTGCAAATATGATACCTACATCTTAGCTTAGTCACAAGGGCATCTATTTTATTTCGGAGTCACGTGAGTGACTACATGAAGACCCCGTCCAGCACGCATGCGCGACATTAGCGTTCATGCAGTGCACCCGCGACGAACGGGAGTTCAAGGCGCTTCCGCTACAATTTGAAAGTCGGGCCGACAAGTAAGTTTTACCGTGGCTGTATGTATTTTCTCTGTGGTCTGCTTTATGTTCCAGGAGAATGAGCAAGACCAGAGGAAAGAAATCTGTAGCTCGCCCCCATTCGTCTCCTGTTGAGGAGCGTTCTTTGGAGGGGGGGGGGGGGGCGAGAGGCGGCAGGATTAACTACCGAGCCAAGCCCAGCACCGCTAGTGCAGCCTGAGCAGCGGGCTGGAGGTACCTGCAGCCAGAACCGGGCGGTAGTATCTGACGATTCGGATGAAGATGCCTCACAGCTCGAGAGCGGCAAAGGCAGCCGCCTAAGCCGAATGGAACGGCTTATGAAGCAATTGCTCCAGCGAGATCTGCTGAGAGCAGCAGCAGACTCGCCTAGGGAGCTCAGGCACTCCCGCAGTGCCCTTTACGGCACTGACCATTGATTCACCTTCTATTGAAGGCAGCATTGACGACCAGGTCTGGGCTGGTCAAGAAGAGGGGTCGCTGGCTGAAGATGTCCGGAGTACGCAGGGTGTACAGTTTCAGGAAGAGCTGCTGGGTGTGGTCAACCGCTACGTGGCCACTCCACGAGCGGGTCGGCCTTTAGAGCCGAATCTTGCAGCCAGCATTGACCACCTGTCCTCAAAACCCCTATAAGAACGGGTGGTCAGTGAGGCTCTTGAATTATATACAGCCCCAGAAAATTGTACATCATTGAATGTACCAGCTGTAAACAGCCAAATTTGGGGACATTCAACTCCATAGGAACCTGGAGTTGAAGCTCCAGAAAACCCTAAAACTCCTGATAGCAGGAATATCATATGCTCGGTCTATAGATGGTGTGGACATCACCACAAATCAGAAAGACATATTAGCTCTGCTGTGCACCACTCAATATGAGATTAACAATTTACAGAAGGAAATTATCAAGTCTGCCCTCAACCCTAAGTTTGCAAAACACCGGGTTCAGAACCTCCAATTCTGCTCTTCGGAAAGGACCTTCCAAAAAAGGTGAAAGACCTGGAGGAAGAGTCCAAGACCTTTGGTCTCGTGAGGGCAGGTTTGGGACCGAGCAGACCTAACAAACCCAGGCGGCAGTACTTTAGAGAAGGTACACAGACACCTTAAAGTCGTCAGTACTTTATTAAGCATACATTATACATAGCCCTGGCTGTACGTGGTCTGTCACGAACACTAGAGAGAGAGCTAGGGGCGTGTGGGTTACAATTATACTAACTGGTGGGGGAGTGGTTAGTATGGACATCGTTACTATCAATTAAAGGTGTACACACATATCATCTACATCCTTCCTCTACCAAAACAAACAGTGAGTGACAGGGCGACCACGTCTCATGCGCCAGGGTGAGTGCAAACAGTAAAGCACAGGGATACAGGATCACACGTAATCGCCGTAACATATCATCTACAAGTACCCCACGGCGTCTACCAGTCGTCGACTACCATAATGGACTGGTGAAAGCTCGGGGTCCGCAACCATTCCCCCCCGTAAGCCTTTTTTAGGCCAGGGCTCAGAGCGGAACCCATGGAAAATGCGCCACCCCCAACATCAACAGCAACATCAACAGCAGCCCTCTACAGCCCAGCAGACACCTCATCGTCCAGCGAAGAGGCAGAAGAAGCTCCAGTAACCATGGAGGTAGGTGGGTCTGGTTCCTCTCAGCATATGAGCAGTATGGGCTCTATACTAACAGGGCGGAGATTGCACTTGTTTTTGGATGCATGGGAGTCTATCACTAATGACAAATATATACTCAGCAGCATTCATGGCTATAAAATTGACTTTGTTCATGAAAACATGCCGGCAGTTCAGCATATACCCCAAAGGGTATTGACCCTCTCAGTCAAAGAGAAACAAGAAGGTCAAGCTGAACTGATGAGGCTACTAGCAAAAGGTGTCATTGAAAGAACAAAACATGAACCTTTGGAATTTGTGTCTAATATTTTCACTAAAACTAAAAAAGATGGTGGATGTCGCATCATCATTGACTTAACTTCTTTAAACGAGTCTGTTAAGTATATACATTTCAAGATGGAAACTTTTGAAACAGCCAGACAATTGATTTCTGGAGGATTCTTTCTGGCAAGCATTGATTTAAAAGATGCCTACTACTCAGTACCCATACACAAGGAGCATCGTTAATACCTAAAGTTTATCTGGATGAAACAACTATGGCAATTTAAAGCCTTACCAAATGGCCTAACCTCAGCTCCAAGGCTGCTCACAAAAATCTTAAAACCTGCCTTGGCATTATTGAGGAAACAAAAGCATATAGTCATGGCGTACTTAGACGACATTTTAATAGTAGGGAAAACCTTGGAGACAGCCATTTGGGCAGTAGCAGCCACCAAACGTTTGTTTGAAACTTTGGGGTTTGTCATACATCCAGATAAATCCAATTTGACACCATCCACAACCATAGACTATCTTGGATTTACGATTGACACTATTCGCATGATTGTAACCCTGCCGAAGGGGAAAGCATCAGAGTTGGCACAATCATGCAATGAACTAATGGTTAATCATCAGCCAACCATATGGCAGGTAGCCAGTGTCATTGGGAAAATGGTAGCAGCCTTTCCAGTTGTACAATTTGGGCCTTTGCACTATCAAAATTTACGAAGAGCAGAAGTGCACGCACTAAAGAAAAATGCAGGTCACTTTGACCGACCTATGAATTTAACTGCTGAATCCATTCCAGAGTTACAATGGTGGACAAGGAACATTAGGCTTAGTTCCAGTCCCATAATAATCACCAACCCAGTATTAACCATTCAAACAGATGCCAGTGCTTTGGGCTGGGGAGCAACTGACATGCAATCCAGCACAGGGGGCAGATGGACTAATTTTGAATCATCTTGCCTACAGACACGGGGTATTAACTACTTAGAAATGTTGGGTGTGTTTTATGTATTAAAAGCATATTCATCTAATACGCATCACGCACATGTCCGGTTGCAATTAGATAATACCACGGTGGTGGCTTATATCAACCACATGGGTGGTGTAAAGTCGATATCATGTGACAATTTGGTCAACCTAATCTGGCAATGGTGTGTTGAAAGACATATTTGGTTATCAGCAACTTACCTACCAGGTAAGCAAAATACAGTGGCAGACACCAGGTCACGCAAATTTAACGATAACATCAAATGGATGTTAAATTCCAAAGTATTTGCTGAAATTACTAAGCAATATGGCACGCCAGATATCGATCTATTTGCATCTAGGCTGAATCACCAGGTAGCAACGTATGTCGCTTGGGAACCAGACCCTGAGGCAGCAGCAGTTGATGCATTCACGCTGCATTGGGGGAAAATGTTCTTCTATACTTTTCCTCCCTTCTGCCTCATCAGTCTGGTATTACGCAAGATTCAATTGTATTCCGCTTCAGGATTCTTGATAATACCCGACTGGCCTACACAGCCATGGTTCCCAGTGGCCCTCGACATGGATGTCGAAACACCATTGGAATTCCCCAGCAGTCCAGTATTATTAATTCACCCAGTGTCATGCATTAGTCACCCGTGTCATGACAGAGTCAATCTCCTGGCTTGCAGATTCTAAAAAGACCTCCACTGGGCCTGGGACTGTCTGAGGACGCCATCAACATGATGACCGCATCCCACCGGGAGTCCACCAGGAGACAATACCTGACCAACATAAGGAAATGAGAACGGTATTGCTCCAAAACAGGAACTACCTACTTAACAGCTACAGCCACCAGTGTTGTGGAGTTCCTGGTTGGATTACAACGGGATGGACTCAGCTACAGCGCCATCAATACAGCCAGAAGTGCGTTGTCAGCTTATTTGGTTCCAGCAGCAGGACAACAGGCTTTGGGGTCCCATCCACTAGTGGTCAAATCATGAGGGGTATTTTTAACACTAATTCCCCCAGACCAAGGTACACTCAGATCTGGGATGTCAACATTGTGCTGACGTACCTTAGCGGATGGCCACTACCCAGGTCACTCACGCTGGAACAACTTACCCTGAAATCAGTCATGCTCATGGCACTAGTGTCAGCTCAAAGGGTACAGTCCTTCCACCTTCTGAGGCTGGACAGCATGAGTCATTGTATCAGAGACTGTATCACATTCCATATTCAGGGTCTGGTCAAACAAACTAGACCAGGTACCAGCCTCCAGTCATGGAGTTCCGGGCATATTCATCTGACCCACGGCTGTGTGCCAAAATCCATCTCACCATTTACATAGACACAACATACAACTTAAGAGGGAGAGAAAAAGCCTTATGGATAAGCCACAAGAAGCCCCATGGTCAGGTGAAGAGCCAAACCATTTCAAGGTGGCTCAAGCAGGTGCTTAAGTCCGCGGGAGTCAACACCAATGTTTACAAATCTCACTCCACCAGGTCTGCATCCACGTTGGCGGCTAGGCGGATGGACGTGCCTATGGACCATATTCTGGCCCGAGCAGGATGGTCCTCGGAAAGAACTTTCCAAAGGTTTTATAATAAGCCGCTGGCGGAACCTGCTACATTTGCAGACAGAATTTTAGAGTCTGCAGATAATATTTAATTTAAGCCTGGGGGAGCTCTCTGTTATTTGTTGTTATTAATAAACCTTTTTTGTTCACAAACAGGTTATTGTTGATTGTGATAACATACTTCCTCCCTCAAAGGTCTTCAGACAGTGAGTGAAGCATGAGCTGGTATACGATTCGGAATCACAGAGCTTTGAAGTCTTCACGTAGTCACTCACGTGACTCCGAAATAAAACAGTAAGATTAAATGAGAACTTACCAGTTCGAAGTTTGATCTGTATTTTATGAGGAATTACGATGAGGGATTACGTGCCCTCCGCTCCCACCCTCTATTATACAGATCAACTGGTAATTAAGTTCTTATTTTTTCTTTACTATATTTATTTCAATCGTTGTGTTTTTTCTGTGAATCCACACCGCTGCTTTGAAGAATGCCGCGCATGCATGCTGGACGGGGTCTTCACCTAATCCCTCATCGTAACTCCTCATAAAATACAGATCAAACTTCGAACTGGTAAGTTCTCATTTAATCTTACTATTAAACATGACAGCAAATTACTTAAATAGACTAAAAATTGTTCATTTTTAAAGGACAAGTTAGCTCTGATGTTAGCTCTCCATGTCCTCGATCTCTACGAGAGATACCGTTAACTATTATTGTAGCATCTACCACCTAGACCATGACGCCATCAGAAAAGGTGGAAGCAGAGAAAAAATGAAAAGCTGCATATGCTCCGCAATATAACATTGATTTCCTCATCCAAATCGTTAACATATATGAATGAGTCCCGCCACTGATTCCTGTAGCTGTCGGTGCTCTACTGGCCACTGCCTGCTACTAAGATCGTTATTCTTCCTCAGTAACCAGCTCTCTACACCGATCAGCAGCTTTCCTCAACCAGATAAGCTTCATTTTGGCGTGTAAATTCCTTACAGGGGATGTTATGGAAAGTATTTGATAGCCTAAATACACCACATTGGCCAATTATCTTTCAGCTATCTTATTATTACTCCCATATTCCAGTAGATTTGCAAAGCACGATTTCCCTTTCACAAAACCGTGCCAACTTTGTTCATTGCAGTCACTCTGCTGTTAAATCTTTGATGATCAACTCTAGCATTTCCTCCCCAATCACTCAGGCTAAACACACTGCGTGCCGCACCCGGTTTCCTCTCTACTTTATGTATTGGGGTAACATTAGCTACCCTCCGATCGTCTGGAACTGTCCAAAGCAAATGTTTATACGAAAATGAACGTAAGGAGAGATCCAATGGTACTTTACCTGGTGTATGAATTAACAAAAAGCTGTAGATTGTGGTGATTAAGACCAGTAGAAATGTGATTGCGGTATGTGTGGATCAAATTAGGATTGGTATGTATTTCGTCCTAAAATGGATTACATACATGTTAAATAGATGCACAACCATTATTGTAATATATCTAAATACAGGAAACGTATCTTACGCACAATGTGAGGATTGGTCAAGGATTAATAAATTACATATAAAACAATTGCAATGAACAGCAACCAATGTTTAGGTTTGTATGCCTGCAGGTACAGCAGGCAGTGAAGAAAGCAAATGGCATGTTGGCCTTCATACAGGATTTGAGAATAGGAGCAAGGAGGTCCTACTGCAGTTGTACAGGGCCCTGGTGAGACCACACCTGGAGTATTGTGTGCAGTTTTGGTCTCCTAATTTGGGCAAGGACATTCTTTCTATTGAGGGAGTGCAGCGTAGGTTCACGAGGTTAATTCTCAGGATGGCGGGAGTGTCATATGATGAAAGAGCAAAGCGACTGGGCTTGTACACACTGGAATTTAGGATGAGAGGGGATCTTATCGAAACACTAGACCAGGTGCGGACCCGTTGGGCCCTGTCCCCCAAGACAATATTTCACCACTGACCCATAGCCCCCAACTGTGCAGGCACGGCTGGCGGGCACCTGATGTGACGCTAGAGATCTCTGTTGTGACGCGAGTCACGGCAACCCTCCAACAGCGCCTCTCCATCCCTCTTCCAACCCCTATCCTCCTCCATTCCCCCTCATACCCCAGAACTCCCTCCCTCCTCTTCACCCTCTCTTCTTTCCCCGTCCTCCTCACCTCTCCATCCCTCCTTTCCCCAACCCTCAGTCACTTCCTCCCTCCAAAACCCTTCTCCCCTCCCTACTCCTCCTCTCCCTGCTCCCCCACTCCTCACCTCTCTCCTATCATACTCCCCATCAATCCCCCACTCCCTACCTCCCCAACTCCCCCCTCGTCTCCCTCCATCCTCCTCCTCCTCCACTCTTCCTCCTCACCTCCCCCACTTTCCCTTCCCTACTTCCCTCCTCTCCCTCAATTCCCCTGCTCCCCCACTCCTCACTCCCCACCTATCCCACCCCCCCACAATGAAAATCGCAATCAAAATTGCGATTTTTCTTTAAAATAACCTAAACGCAATGTTAGTTGTTAATGAAAACGGAAGAATTTGATTAAAACGGATTTTTTGGAGAGAAGGAATTGGTGATGTTTTTCATCGAGACCCTTCTTTAGATTTAAACCCTAACAATCTTGGCTGTCATTTCATTCTAAAATTGGATGGTGCCAGAGAAAAACTAACAAGTGTTCTGGGCCTCAGATACCGTGCCTCAGTTTTGGCAGGCCCAGTACTGTTTTTTGTACATCTTTCTGCAGCAGTCCAATACTCCATCTATACTTTGATGCAATTGAAATATATAAACTTACCTTACTGAACAGATGACTGATTACAATATCTGTCAAGTTGGAGGTCCAACCGGTAAGCTGGAAGAAAAGCAAAATCAAAATCAGTAACTTCATCCTCACTTTACATCCCAATTATTTTCACCTCCAAAAACCAACCGTTGACAGTTTTTTTGCAACACAGTTATCTTTTCATGAAACAATGAAAGTGCGGGGAATGGCAGTAGTAAATTTCAAGAGGATGATCATCTGATGTACACAAAATACTTGTGCATTTGGAGTCTTTATAAACAGATGGCAAATAAGTTAACCTTTATTGTCTCGAGGTTTAGTGTAAATGTCGATCAATCTGTTATTTTTCACCTCTCAGCATAACACTTCACAACAATATCATGTCTTGAGTAGTAAAATGATTTACTAGAATCATATCAAATGTAGGCATCTTTAGTCATCTGGAGAGTTTCCATAGAATACTTTATGTAACAATTAAACATCTACAGTGTACTTTTTGTAAATTGACAACAAAGTAGACAGCTGGTTGGTTTACTCGGTAATCATCCTTTCACCAATTGCAAGTGGTGTTTACAGGTATTATAGGTTGAGGGACATGGGTCAAATGCAGGCAGATAGGCCTAGTGTAGATGGGCATGTTGGGCAGCGTGGGAAAGTTGGTTCCAAAAGGCCTGTTTCCACGCTGTAAGACTATTGCTCAATGCAAACAACTGATTTTGTCATGTTACCCGCAGGAAATTAAACCCCCATCTCTCTGGTGAGTCAAATCTTCATATGCACACCAAAATCTTGGATCTTTCATCTGTTTAGTTTAGAATGCCAGAGAGAACACAGTCAACAACTTCTGGCGTCACATTTCAATCTTTATTGTAAAAACATGAACTGTTACCAACACCCTTGAAGAATCTTCAAGTGTTGAAGATTTATATGCTCAGCGAATTACTACTTACCTTCTGTCATCAGTCTGAAGAAGGGTATTGAAACGTCGCCCATTCCTTCTCTCCAGAGATGCTGCCTCACCCGCTGAGTTACTTCAGCATTTTGGGTCTACCTTCTGTCATGCTTGGACGACATCTTATTTAGGTTAACTTCCTTTTCTAAGTGTCAAAGAGTTAAAATGCATTGCTCGTCATTGAATAAACAGCTTCCTTTACCTTGGTTGCTGCCCAGTCCATCCATCCTTCAGCATTGCAATTAATATTAATGAGGCACAGTCCCTCAACGAGATCATTATAATTCAACTGGAATAGAGAAAAAAAGAGATCAGGTAAATTATATCATGCATTTTTGCTTTAGTCAAAATTTTAGACTCTTTGGACCTCCCCTGGGACAGAGGTGACTTGCAGGTGTAATCGGAATTGGAGGGAAACCATTATCCTTGTAGAAGAACAGAGCCTGGATCAGTTCTTTGTAACCATAGCGTGGCCATTGCGGAAATGTGGTTACAAGTCAGATGGAATTGGCAGCTCAAATCGTCTAGGATTTGGATATTTCAGACATGATAGACAGGGAGAGAGAAAGGTGAGGGCGGTGAATCTGTGGAATTCATTGGCACAAACGGCAATGTGGGCGAGTCCGGGTATTTTTAAAGTGGATTTTGAAAGGTTCTTGCTTAGTAAGAGTGTCAATGGTTACAAGGAGAATGCGGGAAAATGGGGTTGAGAGTGAATGATAGATGAGCCATGATTGAATGGCAGATCAGACTTTTGCATAGGAACATGATACTCAGAGAATGGAGGGATATGTACATGCAGATAAGAATTGGTCTTAGCATTATGTTTGACACACACATTGTGGGCCAAAGGACCTGTTCTCATCTTGTGTCATTCTATGTTCGGTGGTGGGGAAGATGCTGGAGTCAATTATTAAATAAGTAATAATGGTCCATTTGGATAGCAGTAAAAGGTCAGCATGGATTTATGAAGGGGAAATCCTACTTGACTAATCTTCTGGAATTTTTTCAGGATGTGACAAGTAAAATAGGTGAAGGCGAGCAGTGGATGTAGTGTATCTGGACTTTCAGAGAGCCTTTGATAAGGTCCCACACAGGACATTAGTGGGCAAAATTAGAGCACATGGTATTGGGGGTAGGGTCTTGACATGGATAGAGTTGATTGGCAGACAGGAAACAAAACAACTATTTATAATATATATTAATGATTTAGATGATGGGATTAAAAGTAACACTAGCAAATTTGCAGATGACACAAAGCTGGGTGGCAGTGTGAATTGCGAAGAAGATGTTAGGAGGTTGCTGGGTGACTTGGACAGATTGAGTGAGTGGGCAGATGGATGGTAGATGCAGATAAACGGGAGGTTATCCAATTTGGCGGCAAGAACAAGGAGGCAGATTATTATCTCAATCGTGTCATATTAGGAAAAAGGGAAGTGTAACGAGACCTGGGTGTCCTTGTACACCAGTCACTGAAAGTAAACATGCAGGTACAGCAGGCAGTGAAGAAAGCTAATGGCATGTTGGCCTTCATAACGAGAGGATTTGAGTATAGGAGTAAAGAGGTCCTTCTGCAGTTGTACAGGGTCCTGGTAAGACCACATCTGGAGTATTATCTGCAGTTTTAGTCTCCTAATTTGAGGAAGGACATCCTTGCTATTGAGGTAGTACAGCATAGGTTCATGAGGTTAATCCCCGGGATGGCGGGACTGTCATATGAGGAAAGATTGGAAACACTAGGCTTGTAGTCACTGGAATTTAGAAGGATGAGAGGATATCTTATAAAAACGTATACAATTATAAAACGACTGGACAAGCTAGATGCAGGAAAAATGTTCCCAATGATTGGGGAGTCCAGAACCAGGGGTCACAGTTTAAGAATAAATGGCTGGCCATTTAAAACTGAGATGAGAAAAAAAAATCACCCAGAGAGTTGTGAATTCATGAATTCTCTGCCACAGAAGGCACTCAAGGCCAATTCACTGGATAAATTTAAAAGAGAGTTCGATGGAGCTTTGGGGGCTAGCAGAATCAAGGGATATGAGGAGAAGGCAGGCACGGGTTACTGATTGTAGATGATCAGCCGTGATCACAATGAATGGCGGTGCTGGCTCGAAGGGCCAAATGGCCTCTTCCTGCACCTATTTTCTATGTTTCTATGTTCTAATTACTGAAATGAGAAATAGAATAAATATAGAAGAATCCCATTGACACCCGAGTTTTACAGCTGGCACACGAGCCTTTCTCTGGCCGAATAGACCTACAAAGTTACCATTAGAGCATGTCATGGAATTAGAAGTCGTGTCAAACTTACAGCAAATCTAGTCAGGATATTTGCACCAGCTCCAACTCCTAATCCAATAACGCTCTTCAAACTGGAAGACAAATCAGGCTATTTTAGGCAAAGACCAGGCAAGGTGCTTGCTCCTAACAATTGGTCTTACATTTTTTCTCTTTACAAAGACATAGTTAAAACATTGTATCAATTCATCAAATGTAAGAAATGATTGTATGATGAGAAACTCACACAATATAAAGCCAGGTTTTGAGAGCAGGCTGGTGATCTCTCTAAAAGCAACTTTTATAATGAAAATATTGGGCAGAATTGTTGCCACTGTCCCACGGTGCGAGTTCATTCCAAGAGCTCTCCCGAGTTATTAAAAAAAATCAAACTCGTGGTAATCATCGGAGCTCGGAGCTTATGAGTCTCTTAGCGGCTCGTAAGATTCGTGAAGATTTTTCAACATGATGAAAAATGTCCACGAGAGCTCCGAGTACCGACGAGTGGCCATTACCATAAATCTCCGAGTTCGAATCAGGGCAAACTCGGGAGAGAGCTTGGAATGAACTCGTACCGTGGGACAGGGGTTTTAGCGAGAAGTTTGTCGGCTGCTTTTCCAGCATGAAACAACCATTTTTCTGAATGTATCGTTACAAAACCTTTGAACAAACTACAGCTGAGATATTGCAAATTGGTACAATAAACTTCCAAATAACAATATTGTTTAAAAATTACTGGATGTTAAGAGTAGAATTTCCCTGTGGCATTTCCCTGTGACTTGTCATCACCTGTCATTCGGCCAAACACACAGCTGTCGTCAGTGAATGGCACTGGAACAGTGCTGAGTCACTTGCTCGTGGATGTAAAGACAGTACATGAGGGGGCTAAGCAAGACAAGACAAGAGAGTTTTATTGTCATGTGTCCCAGATAGGACAATGAAATTCTTGCTTGCTGCAGCACAACAGAAAATGTAAACATAATACAGAACAGGAGATAAAGGTTCAGTGTGCCATAGATCTCATATATACACAATAAATAAACAGATAAAGTGCAATAGCTGTTATTGTTCAGAGCTTGTTTGATGTCGTATTTAGTAGCCTGACGGCTGTGGGGAAGAAGCGTTCTTGAACCTGGATGTTCCAGATTTCAAGCTCCTGTACCTTTTTCCCGATGGCAACGGAGAGAGGAGTGTGTGGCCAGGATGGTGTGGGTCTTTGATGATGTTGGCAGCCTTTTTGAGGCAGCGACTGCAATAGATCCCTTTGATTGAAGGACATTATTGCCATAGAGGGAGTGCAGAGAAGGTTCACCAGACTGATTCCTGGGATGTCAGGACTGTCTTATGAAGAAAGACTGGATAGACTCGGTTTATACTCTCTGGAATTTAGGAGATTGAGAGGGGATCTTATAGAAACTTACAAAATTCTTAAGGGGTTGGACAGGCTAGATGCAGGAAGATTGTTCCCGATGTTGGGAAAGTCCAGGACAAGGGGTCACAGTTTAAGGATAAGGGGGAAATCTTTTAGGACCGAGATCAGAAAAACATTTTTCACACAGGGAGTGGTGAATCTCTGGAATTCTCTGCCACAGAAGGTATTTGAGGCCAGTTGATTGGCTATATTTAAGAGGGAGTTAGATGTGGCCCTTGTGGCTAAAGGGATCAGGGGGTAAAGAGAGAAGGCAGGTACGGGATACTGAGTTGGATGATCAGCCATGATCATATTGAATGGCGGTGCAGGCACGAAGGGCAAATGGCCTACTCCTGCACTTATTTTCTATGATTCTAATAACACTGGGAATTGAAACACATTTGATTGCATTCCGTTATCAAACATAGTCAATGTTCGTCTGAAGGCATTTCCAGCGCAGTAGGGTCAGGGGTGTGTGTGTGTGTGTGTGTGTGTGTGTGTGCGTGTGTGTGTGTGTGTGTGTGTGTGTGTGTGTGTGTGTGTGAGAATCAGTGCGGGATAGATAGATTGGTGGGGGGGGGGGTTGAGGAGGCAATCGGTGCGGGATGGATGGATTGATTGAGGCAGGGGAATTAGTGCGTGTTGGTTGGAGTAGGTAAAATTGTGAGGGGAGAGCGCGGGGGATGTCAGTGGGGATTGAATGGGGGGGATCAGTACGGGATGGATGGGGGGGTCGTTACAGGATGGATGGGGGGGATCAGTGCAGGATGGATGGGGCGGATCATTACAGGATGAATGGAGGGGTTCAGTGCAGGATGGATGGAGGGGATCACTACAGGATGAATGGGTGGGTCAGTACAGGATGAATGGGGGGATCACTACAGGATGGATGGGGGATTACTACAGGATGAATGGGGGGATTGCTGCAGGATGAATGGGAGATCAGTATACGATGAATGGGGGGTCAGTACAGGATGAATGGGAGGCCCAGTGCAGGATGGATGTGAGGGGGTGGCAGGAAAATCAATGCGAGGTGGATAGGGTGATCAGTGGCAGGATGAATAGACGGGGAGGGGAGCACGGGGGATGCCAGTGACGACTGAATAGAGGCCGGAATGGGGATCAGTGCAGGGAGGAGGAGGAGGAGGAGAGAGAGAGGGAGGGAGAGAGGGGGAGAGGGAGATGGAGAGAAAGAGAGAGAGAGAGAGACATCCCTGTCAAAAGGGGAGGCAGTTGGGATCTTTTGGGTGTGGGAGGAGGAGGTGGAGCAGCTGTCCCTGCTGCTGTGCGGGCCCGTCATTCGCTCTGGCCCTCCGTCACCCCGCACTATATCTGTCGCCGCTGCTGACCAGAAATGTCACTTATTCCTTTCCTCCAGAGATGCTGCCTGATCCGCTGAGTTACACCAGTTTTTTGTGTCTATCTTCAGTATAAACCAGTATCGGCAGTGTCAAGCCGGGCAAAATGACCAGGCTTTTAGGTTGCCCGGCAGGACTTTAGATGGCCATTAACACCTGGGCAACCGTTAATTTCGAGCCCTGTGCCAGTCTTGGGAAAAATTATAACTGGAACCAGGGGGTAAAAAAAAGTGCTCTTACCCAATTTTATGCAATTACTGCTCAAGTAAGCATTGAAATTAGGGCAAGAATAGGGTTAACCTCAGAAACGTACCTTAAGGACAAGTGGATGCAAAATTGGATAAATGAATAAATCTGGACACTAGCAAAGTTCATAAATTTTCCCTTGCATTTCATCTATCTAATGATTGATGTTACATATTCAAGGCACAGCTTGTGAGTATAATGAAACACCCTCAACTTGCCGAAATGAGTATACCTTCATCATCAATGAAGCAACCTGCCACTATACCAAGAAAAGCAACTTTCGCGAATGGCACTCCATTGGAAGAATGGAGCGGACATCAGATACATGGGAATACAACCCAATAAAGATTCTGCTCCTACTTAGAGTTAGAAATACATAGCCATTCCTTCAATACTGGATTAAAAATCCCAAGCAACCACTGTGCTTTCAACAAGGACTATTGTGACTCAACATCATCAATGATAATAAATTCCAACCTTACCATATTTATTCCATCCCAAACAAAAGTGCATGAAAACAGTTGCAAAGTCAGTTGCTAAATAGTTTTTTTTTCATGAAATCACAGACAGTTGAGAACTGCAGCACATTATTAGGTTGCTGCTAATTCTGTTTTTGATTAAACACATTGTTGACATTGTAAATCTTACTTAAAATGCTTTAAAACAGATGGAAGTAGTTCAGCCATTTGGTCCAATGATGGATATTCATATCTGCAAATCAAATGCAAAGTTGGAAATTATTTTGGGATAAATTGTTAAATGATATAGATATAAGATATAAAGATATAAATAATACTAGCATCTTATAAGATCACCCCTCATCCTCCTGTGCTCCAAGGAACAGGGTCCTAGCCTGATTAACCTCTCCCTATAGCTCAGGCCCTCGAGTCCTGGCATCCTCATAAATCCTGTTTGCACCCTTTCCAGCTAACAACATTTTTCCTATAATGGAGTGACCAAAACTGAACTGAATACAATACACTAAATGTGGCTTCACCAATATCTTGTACAGCTTATCCCAACTTGTATACTTAATACGCTGATGAAGGCCATTGCGCCATAAGCTTACTTGCCAACCTATCTACCCGTGACGCCACTTTCAAGGAACTATATACCTGCACTCTTAGATGCACTTTCAAGGAACTATATACCAACACTCCCCAGATCCCTGCTATTCAGTTTAGGTAGTGCCCATGTTAAGACTTCCCACAATGCAACACATCCCAGTCCCTGCCATTCAGTTTAGGTAGATCCTATAGCGGAGCAAGATAGACCACTCCTTCTAAATGCAACGGGCTGACGTGTAGTACGTAACAGAGCGGAACGTGGGCTTATTTTTCATCCATTTCAGTAACCAGACCCGACCTGACCCGACCCGCAGTGTAATCAACGTTGCGGGGGAAAAGTTTGTGTTAATAAATTATAATTCTGATAATGAGAATATTATTGCCGAAGAACTATTATTTTTACGAGGATGTTTCCGTAACCGGCTTCCGCCTCCGCTTTGGGATCTTTGGTGCAGAGACGGAAGCCAGTTACGGAAATGGGGCCGATAATTACCCATGAATCTGCCCGTACTACATCTTTTTCGTCGAGTGATCTATCTTGCTTGCTATAGGATCTTTGGTAGTGCCCAGGTTAGACTTCCCACAATGCAACACCTCACACGCACATCTCTGTATGAAATTCCAACACCAATTACTCAGCCCACCTGCCCAAGCAATCAAAATCCTACTGCACTGTTTGTAAACCATCTTCACTATCTACAATACCACCCACTTTATTGTCATCTGCAAACTTGCTAATCATGCACTGTACGTTCTCATCAAAATCATGGATATAGATGAAAACAGCAAAGAGCTCAGCATTGAACCCTGAGGCACACCACTTGTCACAGGCCTCCAGTCTGAAAAATAGCCTTCCACCATCACCCTCTGCTTCCTTCCATGAAGCCAATTTTCTACCTGGTCAGCCTTCTCTCCCTGGATCCCCATGTGATCTAATCTTCCAGAGAAGCCTACCATGTGAAACCTTGTCAAATGTCTTACAGAATCCATTTATGGTCTACAGCTCTGCCCCTCATCAACCTTTGTGGTCACATCTTGAAAAACTCAACAGGGTTTATTTTGAGGCATGATCTCCCACTTTTCAAAACCATGCTGACGATCCTTCATCAGCTCTTATCCAACTACGTGTACCATAGCTTTACACATGGCAGGTCTTATCTTATGAACTTGTAATTTTTTGAGGAGGTAACAAAGGTGATTGATGAGGGTAGGGAGGGTAGAGAACATCTACATGGATTTTAAAGGTATTTGATAAAGTCCTGCATGGCAGGCTGGTCTAGAACATTAGGATTCACAGGATTCATAGTAATGGTCATATGGATTCAGAACATTCTTACTGATAGAAGACTGAGGATTATGGTGCAAGGGAATATTCAGGCTGCCTATATACGATCGTGCCAGTTACAGCCTTTTGGATAGGCATAAGAATATGCAGGAAGTGGAGGAATATGGATTATGAGCAGACAGTTGGTCTTGGCACTATGTTCAGCACCAACATTGTGGGCCAAAGTTCCTGTGATGTACCGTTCTAGGTTTACACTCTTGAAGGCAGCCTTTTCCCAATTAGACCCTGAACTTGAGGTGATTTCTTTACTCTTTCCATAATTACCTTGAAACATTGGGTCAGATTTGGACAAAAGACATTTGGACAGATATATGGGTAGGAATGATTGAGAGGGATATTGGACAAATGCAACTATATGGAACTTGCCCAGAATTTCAACTTGGTCTGGAAGAACAAGCTGGTGCAAAGGGCCCATTTCCATGCTGTATAGCTCTGACCCTGATCTCAAACTCCCCAGCAACATTTACACCACCTTCAGTTTCATTTTTCTAATGCAAAGTACAGCCCCATATCCAATATATTCTCTCAAATAACCCGAGGTGAGAGCACTGACATGCTTGCACTGAGACAATCCCAGGCAATATTATGAATATTAAAATCTCCCACCATTTTAACTATATTTCTCGAATATAATTTTACAATGTTCTTATATATCTGTTCCTCTACCTCCAACGTTATCAGTTTGCCAATCAGGTGTGTAACAGCAACAACCTCCATTTTCTAATTGCACAATGTCATTGGACAATCTCTCCAGGATGTTGTCTCAGTTTGGAAACATCTTCCCGTTCAGCCTGGTCAATCCATCATCTACTCGCTGCATGCTACTCGCAGCAATACATTAATGAGCTAGTAATTATATTACATATGTTGAGATTATTAGTATGTACAGTTAACATGCTCAACCTTACCCATGTGGAAAAGATGGAGCTCTTTCCTGCTGACCTGGTAAATCAATGTGGTAAATTGCAAAATGAAGTATTATTTCTTGCATGTCTTCAGAGTTGAAGAGGGTGTCAAAGCATGATTTGTCTGTAAAAAGAGGAACATACTTCAAAAGGCTAAATGAACAAGATGATGCAGCCAATTTTACAAGCACTGATTACTAACAGTGAATATCATCCAGTGTCTCCCTGCAAATTGTAAATGGAAAGCTGCAAATTATTTCCGTTTCAAAATCACTGGATAAAGGAAATCCCTGAGCGCATTGTACCTGGAATCTTCTTAACTGCAGACCGTTTGCGACAATCGTCAACGTTTCATGAAATTTTTCCATATTATACACAACTGTCAATTTACAGCTTAGTTTAGTGATACAGCAGGACCTTCGGCCCACCGAGTCTGTGCCGACCAGCGGTTCCCGCACATTAACACTATTCTACACACACTAGGGATAATTTACATTTTACCAAGCCAATTAACCTACAAACCTGTACGTCTTTGGAGTGTGCGGGGGAAACCAGAGCTCCCGGGGAAAACTCACGCAGGTCACGAGAACATACAAACTCCGTACAGACCCGTAGTCAGGATCGAACCCGGGTCTCTGGCCTGTAAGACAGCAACTGTAGACTCGTATACATCAGCGAGACCAAATGCAAACTGGGTGATCGTTTCGCAGAACACCTTCGCTTAGCCCGCCTGATCTCCCGGTTGCTGGACACTCTCATTCTCCTTCCCATCTGTCCTTTGTCTCCTCCATTGTCAGAGTGAGGCTAAACGCAAATTGGAGGAACAGCATCTCTCACTTCAGGTAGCCCCGGCATTCCCTCTCTCTCTCTATCCCTCCCCCACCCGTCACACTAGCTTCTCATTTTCACCCTACAATCAGCTAACAATGGCCCGTTTCCTTTATCATCATTACTTTTTTGCATATCTTTAATTCACCGTCTATATCTCTTGTTTCCCTCATCCCTAACCAGTCTGAAGAAGGGTCTCGACCCCAAACGTTACCCATTCCTCTGTCCAGTGATGCTGCCTGTCCCGCCCGCTCGCTTACTCCAGCTTTTTGCGTCTAACTAGACAGTTACCTCACTTCCCATTTTCCCCACACTAAGTCTTGCTTTACACAATAAATAAGTTATCAATCTATCTTGAATATACTCTTGCACTGACTGTCTACTGCTCTCTTGGATTTACCATTCTCTGAGTGAAGAATTTTCTGACCTCAACCATACAGCACAACCATAACTATACCCTACCTCAGTAAAGCTACTCTAGACCTTGTACATGTACTTCAGCTGACGCTATTACAGCCCAGCTATCTCATAATTATTGATAATTCATTGTATTATTGTATGTTTGTGTTCTGTTGTTGCGTCAGTGTGCCTGTAAACTGCAGCAAGAAAATATTTCATTGTCCATTTCTGGTGCATATGATAATACTCTTCTTGACTCTTGACTTGAGCTGACCTCGTGGAGACACTGCTTTCTCTGGTTGTTGACACCAGTCTTTTTAATCAGGAGTCATAGAGTGATACAGCGTGGAAACAGTCCCTTCGGCCCAACTTTCCCTCCCCGGCCAATAAGTTACATCTACACACGTCCCACCTGCATACCTATGGCACTTATCCCTCCAAACCTGTCCTATCCATGTACCTGTCTGTTTCTTCTCTGGTGATGCTCTGCCAGGCCTGTATTGCAGCCATCTTTAGCTTATGCTTGTTTTGGGGGCTAGTCCCCTTCATTTTTCTCTTCAGCATATAAAAGGTATTCATAACAAGAGGATTTCAGTATAGGAGTAGGGAGGTTCTTCTGCAGTTGTATTGGGCTCTGGTGAGACCACATCTGGAGTATTGCATACAGTTTTGGTCTCCTAATTTGAGGAAGTACATCCTTGTGATTGAGGCAGTGCAGCGTAGGTTCACAAGATTGATCCCTGGGATGGCGGGACTGTCATATGAGGAAAGATTGAAAAGACTAGGCTTATATTCACTTGAGTTTAGAAGGATGAGGGGTTATCTTATAGAAACATAAAAAATTATAAATGGACTGGACAAGCTAGATGCAGGAAAAATGTTCCCAATGTTGGGTGAGTCCAGAACCAGGGGCCACAGTCTTAGAATAAAGGGGAGGCTATTTAAGACTGAGATGAGATAAAAGTTCTTCACCCAGAGAGTTGTGAATTTGTGGAATTCCCTGCCACAGAGGGCAGTGGAAGCCAAATCACTGGAGGGATTTAAGAGAGAGTTAGATAGAGCTCTAGGGGCTAATGGAATCAAGGGATACGGGGAGAAGGCAGGCACGGGTTATTGATTGGGGACGATCAGGCATGATCACAATGAATGGCGGTGCTGGCTCGAAGGGCCGTATGGCCTCCTCCTGCACATATTTTCTATGTTTCTATGTTTCTATGTTTGCTTGATTTTGGAAAAAGGGGCCATAAAGATAAAGGGACACAAGGATGTCAAATAAGGATGTCAGATAAGGATGTGGTTTTTGGGCACTTGATTCAATAAGACAAAGTCAGCATGGTTTTGTTGAGGAGAGATCTTGCCAGACAAATGTGTTGGAATTCTTTGATGAATTCACAAGGAGGATAGACAAAGGAGAGTCAGTGGATGTTGTTTACTTGGATTTTCAGAAGGCCTTTGATAAGGTGTCTCACATGAGACTGCTAACAAGATAGGAGACAATAGTATAAGAGGCAAGATACTCGCATGGATAAAAGATTGGCTGACTGGCAGAAGACAAAGAGTGGGAATGAAAGGAACCTTTCAGGTTGTCCGCCAGTGAGTAGTGGTGTTCCGCAGGGGTCAGTGTCGATGGCGGTTCCAGCTACTTCTCATGTTATATGTTAATGATCTAGATGATGGAATTGTTGGCTTTATGTAGCCTTGTCTAGGACCAGAGGTTGATAGATTTTTTAGTAAGGGCGTCAAAGGTTATGGAGAAAAGGCAGGAGAATGGTGTAGAGAGGGAAAAGTAGATGAGCCATGATCGAACTGGCGGAGCCATGATCGACTCGGTGGGCCGAATGCCCTAATTCTGTTCCTATGCCATATGAAGCGACAAGGAATGCAATGTAAAGCTCGGGGGGGGGGAATCTAGGTGGAAGGAGAGGGAGGTCACTTTCCTTGCTTTTGTTGGTTTTGAACAAGAGAATATTGTTGCCGCAACACTCGACCAAGTGTTCTGGTTGCCACGACTCAAGGGACCGAGTGGATGGGAGAAGCTGGGCAGGCTAGTACTGGGGTGCAGGAAACTGAGGAATGTTCTTCTAGTATCAAATCATGTGAGTCACACAGCTCCCCACCCCCACCTACCTTCCCACCCCCCCACACCACCCCACCTCCACATCCCCCTCACCACCCCCTCACCTCCAACCCCACCTCACAACCCCCCGACCTCTCCACCCCCCCCTCCCCCTCCCCATCACAGCCCCCACCCCCCAGGGTTGGGATTTTGAAGTAGATAGACATTCTTGGTTGAAGGCGAGAGAGGAAAGATTGAATAGTAACCTGCGGTGCAACTTGGATGCAGTAACATTTTGGATACATAGCTCAAGTTTGATAAACATTAAATTAAGTTGGATATTCAGAGTAATCTTTCTCAAAGATAAGCATATTCAGAATTGTGACCTCAAACTTCGTGTGGATTTGCTATCTAAAATATCACTTTCGGCTAAAAGCCCACATATAAAGTATTAACATTTGACAACTCACTGAAAATTCCACAGCCTAAACATCGGTTTGGACAGCCACAATTACAATTGGCTTATCCATAACCATATAACATATAACAATTGCAGCACGGAAACAGGCCCTCTCAGCCCTTCCAGTCCGTGCCGACCATTTGTTTTCCCCTAGTCCCATCTACCTGCACTCAGACCATACCCCTCCATTCCCTTCCCGTCCATATACCTATCCACTTTACTTTTAAATGTTAAAATCGATCCTGCCTCCACCACTTCTGCTGGAAGCTCATTCCACACAGCCACCACCCTCTGAGTAAAGAAGTTCCCCCTCACGTTACCCTTAAACTTCTGTCCCTTAATTCTCATGTCATGCCCTCTTGTTTGAACCTTCCCTACCCTCAATGGGAAAAACGTATCCACGTCAACTCTGTCTATCCCTTTCATCATTTTAAAGACCTAATCAAGTCCCCCTTAACCTTCTGCGCTCCAAAGAATAAAGACCTAACTTGTTCAACCTTTCTCTGTAACATAGTTGCTGGAACCCTGGCAACATTCTAGTAAATCTCCTCTGTACTCTCTCTATTTTGTTGACATCCTTCCTATAATTTAGTGACCAAAATTGTACACCATACTCCAGAATTGGTCTTACCAATGCCTTGTACAATTTTAACATTACTCCCCTACTCCTATATTCAATGCTCTGATTTATAAAGGCCAGCACACCATTAAGAAAGAACATGTTAACTTTTTAGCTGCAACTACTACATTTCAAAAGTTTGGAAGAATCATTTACAGAAGGTACCTGGTGGTACAAAACAGCAATTTTATATATACTACAACACAAAAAATTTACATATCTTGCAAATATTGAGAAGAGCATATCCTCGTCAATATAAATAGTGTGCAAACCAAAGAAAAAATGTTTTGATCTGCAAATTTTTAAACAAGAGTATGAGATATGCAGTCTATATACTTACGATTCATTCCAATATCATGAACAGTGAGTATGACTGGCCGAGCTCCTTTAGATGAACCACGTACTGCGACGCGTATAGTCCCATAAGGAGTTTCAAGATCATACTCCTATGAAAGAAAAATGCAATAGAAGCCATTTATTACATGTCAATGTCCATACAAATGTTAATAGATCACATATTTGTTTGTGAAAACTTCTCCCAACAGCTCTTTTCAATTTTGCCCCTTTCACTTTAAAGCTATGCCCCCTGGTCGATGACATTTCCACATGGGGAAGAGCTTCTGACTTTATTTACGCCTCTCGTAACTTTATATATTTTATCGTATCTTCTACCATCTCCAATGCTCCAGAGAAAACAATCCAAGTTCATCTAATCTCTCTTTATAGCCAGTACCCATTAATCCAGGCATGATTCAGGTAAACCTCTTCTGCACCCTCTACAAAGCACTCACATCCTTCCTGTAATGGGGCTACCAGTACTGCACAGAATCCTCCAAATATAGCCAATTCAAAGTCCTGGAAAGCTGCACCATGACTTCCTGACTCTTATACTCAATGGTCTGACCAATTAAGACAAAATATGTCTCCTTTATTATTTTATCGATTTGTGTTGCCACTTTTAGGAGGCATGGACTTGTATCCTAAGATCCCTCTGTATATCAATGCTGTTAAGGATTTGCCAGCAACTGTATACTTTCCCTTACATGTTAACCATATAACCATATAACAATTACAGCACGGAAACAGGCCCTCTCGGCCCTTCCAGCCCATGCCGATCATTTGTTTTCCCCTAGTCCCATCTACCTGCACTCAGACCATACCCCTCCATTCCCTTCACGTCCATATACCTATCCACTTTACTTTTAAATGTTAAAATCGATCCTGCCTCCACCACTTCTGCTGGAAGCTCATTCCACACAGCCACCACCCTCTGAGTAAAGAAGTTCCCCCTCACGTTACCCTTAAACTTCTGTCCCTTAATTCTCATGTCATGCCCTCTTGTTTGAATCTTCCCTACCCTCAATGGGAAAAGCTTATCCATGTCAACTCTGTCTATCCCTTTCATCATTTTAAAGACCTCAATCAAGTCCCCCCTTAACCTTCTGCGCTCCAAAGAATAAAGACCTAACTTGTTCAACCTTTCTCTGTAACATAGTTGCTGGAACCCTGGCAACATTCTAGTAAATCTCCTCTGTACTCTCTCTATTTTGTTGACATCCTTCCTATAATTTGGCGACCAAAATTGTACACCATACTCCAGAATTGGTCTTACCAATGCCTTGTACAATTTTAACATTACTTCCCTACTCCTATATTCAATGCTCTGATTTATAAAGGCCAGCACACCAAAGGCTTTCTTTACCACCCTATCTACATGCGATTCCACCTTCAGGGAACTATGCACAGTTATTCCTAGATCCCTCTGTTCCACAGCATTCCTCAATTCCCTACCATTTACCAAGTACGTCCTATTTTGATTTGTCCTGCCAAGATGTAGCACTTCACACTTAACAGCATTAAACTCCATGTTACCTCCCAAAGTTCAACAACTCACACTTGTTTAAGACGCAGTGGAGCAGACGAAATGTTTAAGAACAGTGGAGTAGACAAAATGTTTAAGAAGGGTCTCAACCCCAAACGTGACCTATTCCTTCGCTCCACAGATGCTGCCTCACCCACTGAGTTTCTCCAGCATTTTTATCTACCTACAACTCACACTTGCTTCTTTTAAACTTCATCTGCCATTCTCTAGCCAATCTATATCCCAAAGTATACATTGACAATCTTTCCGCTGAATGGAATTCCACCATGAAAGTCAAATACATATTTTCAGTAATGAGAGTCTAGAACCTGAATGTACAGTCTCAAAATAAAAGGACACATCTTCCAAATGGAGATGAGGAAGAATTTCTTTAGCCAGAAGATGGCAAAATCCGTGGAATTCATTACCACAGATGGCTGTGGAGGCCAAGAATCTGTGCCAGAGCTACTACACTCCAAACTTTCCGAATTGTCTGTGCCTGAACCCCTCTGTCAGTGGATCATCAACTTCCTGACAGACAGGAAGCAGCATGTGAGGCTGGGAAAGCACATCTCGGACCCGCAAACGCTCAGCATAGGAGCACCGCAAGGCTGCGTACTCTCTCCTCTCCTCTCTCTACACCAACGACTGCACCTCCACAGAGATCTCTGTCAAGCTTCTCAAGTTTGCGGACAACACAACCCTGATTGGACTGATCCAGGATGGGGAGGAATCTGCCTACAGACAGGAAGTGACACAGCTGGCGTCCTGGTGCCGTAGCAACAACATAGAGCTCAATGCTCTTACGACAGTTGAATTGATTGTAGACTTTAGGAGAGCTCCCCCTCCCCTCACCATCAATAACTCCACAGTCACATCTGTGGAGTCTTTTAAGTTCCTGGGAACCATCATCTCGAAGCATTTTAAGTGGGGGGCTACCATCGACTCCACAGTCAAAAAAGCACAACATAGGATGTACTTCCTACTGCAGCTGAGGAAGCACAATCTGCCACAGGCAATGATGGCCCAATTTTACACGGCCATCGTAGAGTCTGTTCTCACCGTCTCCATCATGGTCTGGTTTGGCTCAGCCACCAAGCACGACACCTGGAGGCTGCAGCGAATTGTCCGATCAGCAGAAAAGGTTATTGGCTGCAACCACCCCTCCATTGATGAACTGTACACTGCAAGGGCCAGGAAGAGAGGGGGGAAGATCATCTCTGACCCCTCTCACTTTGGCCACAAACTCTTGGAATCACTTCCCTCTGGAAGGCGACTCCGGATTGTCAAAGCTGCCACAGCCAGACATAAAAAGTTTTTATCAACGAGTAGTTGCTCTACTGAACAGCCAAAAATCTGTAGCCTCCCTTTGATCTGGTATTTTGTTGGTCCACATGCTTGATCAATGGTATCTTATTGAAACATAGAAAATAGGTGCAGGAGGCCATTCAGCCCTTCGAGCCAGCACCGCCATTCATTGTGATCATCCGCTATCAATAACCCGTGCCTGCCTCCTCCCCATATCCCTTGACTCCACTAGCCCCTAGACCTCTATCCATCCAGTGATTTGGCCTCCACTGCCCTCTGTGGCAGGGAATTCCATAAATTCACAACTCTCTGGGTAAAAAAGTTTTTTCTCACCTCAGTCTTAAATGACCTCCCCTTTATTCTAAGACTGTGGCCCCTGGTTCTGGACTCACCCAACATTGGGAACGTTTTTCCTGCATCTAGCTTGTCCAGTACTTTTATAATTTTATGTTTCTATAAGATCTCCCCTTATCATTAATGTTTTATTATTATTAATGTTTAGTTTCTTCTGAGTCATTCGTAACTGTGACTGTATGTCATGTTGTCACTTGTGGATGGAGCACCAAGGCAAATTCCTTGTATGTGAATACTTGGCCAATAAACATACTTACTTACTCAAGGCATTGGAAGGTCTGTCTGTCTGTCTGCTTACCTACCTATCTATCTATCATTAAAAGTCTCTTCTTGTTTCTATCTATATGTGTGTGTCTGTCTGTGATTGAGATTATATCTACGCCAAAACGGTACACGGTAGCACTAACATTTCTGGAGAACCTTACTCAGCTTTTTCCCATCGTCAGTACCCAGTTCCTGCCTTCTCCCCATTCCCGCTGACTCCGCTATCTTTTCTTCGGAGTTCTGGTTTCCTCCCACATGCTCCAGACATACAGATTTGTAGGTTAATTGGCTTTGGTAAGGATTTTAAATCCCTAATAAGACAGCATATGAGGCAGGTACAAAAGCAACATTTAAACACCTGGACTTTCAGAAATATGAATAGGAACTGTTTCGAGGGATGCGAGCCAAATGCAACAAGATTAGATTGGCCAGCTTGGTCAGCATGGATGAGTTAGGATGAAGGTCTCGTTTCCACGCTTTATGACACAAAGACAGGGAGGAGATAGGGACCTTAGTAACTTGGTGTCAGGCCAACCTCTCCCTCAATGTCTTGCAAAACGAAGGAGCTAGTTATCACTTCAGTTACTCCAGCTTTTTGTGTCTATCAACTTCAGGAAGCATGGTGGAGTACATCCTGCAATGCACATCAATGATGCTGAAGCAAAAATGGTTGAGAGCTTGAAGTTCCTTAAAATCATGCAGGACCAGCTTCTTCCCTTCTGTTGTCAGGTTCCTGGACAGTCCTTCAAAAAGCTAAGCTACAGTTCCGATTCTCCAACCTGCACAATTGTAAACATTGGACTTTGTCCCTGCAACTGTTATGCCTTAATGCTGAGAAGCATATTCTGCACGCTGTGTCTCTGCCTTTGCTCTACCTATTGTACTTGGTTGTTTTCCTGTTTAACATTATCTGCAAAACAAAGCTGTTCACTGTATCTCAGCATATGTGACAATAATAAATCTAAACTTTTGTTTTGGTTTTGTAGTCTGATTCTTTCTTTTTTGTGAGTGTCTGAATTGATGTAGGTGTGATCCTGCTGGAAGATTGTCATGGTACCTGTACCTTGCTGTACATGCATATGACAATAACCTCTGGTAGACAAAAATGCTGGAGAAACTCAGTGGGTGAGGCAGCATCTATGGAGCGAAGGAAATAGGCAACGTTTCGGGTCGAAACCCTTCTTCAGACTCAATAACCTCTACTTGATTCTACTTGAGTGGTATCAGAGGGACTGAGTATTAAGCTGCCCTATTCTCACCTCCACCTTAAATGCTTTGGTCACCCCCTTCCTTGCCTAGCATTTTGTCCAGTTAAATAAAATGGTAGAACATTCAAATGATAATAAACAGTTGTACTTGGTAGTTCCTGCTAAATGTATAATAGGCAGCTTAAGCTACTTACAAAGGGTAGGCAGTATCACAGATACCAAGTGTTGTCTGTCTGGGTTAATTAAGGATCTGTAGCTTTTGCTTCCCAATTCTTCTCCCATCTAACCATCCCATGAAATCAGCTTACAGTTTGCAATCTCATTAGTAAATTATAAATGATCGCGTTGTTTACATACAAGGGAGGGTGAGCATATGGTGGCAGCTGTGTCAGGCAGTTTACCACATGTATCATTATCAGGCACTGTCCTGTTAGCAGGAAGTGTGAAACACAATAATCCAGGGAAAAGGAAGGTCACCAAGTGGCATTAACGCACTTCCATCTGTTGCTTCATTCCTCAAAAATATTAGCTGCAGCCCAATAGGTAGATAGAAAGTTTCAAAAGGCTAAATTAGCATTAAAAAAATCCACCTTTTGGGAAAGGAAATGTCATCAAAACAACATATCTGCATCAAAATTAACTCTAATCTCAAACTCACCAATTACATTTTTTTTTTAAATTCCCAATCTCTGATTGCAAAATGAGGCCAAGTTCTGAAGAAGGGTCTCGACCCGAAACATCACCCATTCCTTTCCTCCAGAGATGCTGCCTGTCCCGCTGAGTTACTTCAGCATTTTGTGTCCATCTTCCGTATGAATATTGATTTCTCTAACCTCAAGTAACCCCTGCATTCACACTCTCTCCATCGCTCTCGCACCCATAACGCACCAGCTTCTTGATCTCATCTAGCAAACAGCTAACAATGGCAGTTTTCTTCCTCATGGTTACTTTTTAGCATATCTTTTATTCATTTGTTCTTTCTCTCCCTACATAACTGTCCGTATCTCTCATTTCCCTCTCCCCGACTCTCAGTCTGAAGAAGGGTCTTGACGCAAAATGTCACCCATTCCTTCTCTCCAGAGATACCGTCTGTCCCATTGAGATACTCCAACATTTTGAAACTATCTTCAGTTTAAACCAGCATCTGCAGTTCCTTCCTACACCTTCTATCTTAATATCATTTTGTAAATTAGAAAGATGAAATCAGTCAGGACGAGGAAAATAAAATAAGCAGGAAAGAATCTAAATAGCCAAAACATTTTATCGGTGAATCAGAATAAAGAAAATCCCAAAGCTTTTTACACGTGCATTAAAAACGTGATGGTAGTCAGGGAGAAGGTCGAACCACTCAAGGATAAAGGTGGGAATTTGTGCTTGGAGTCCGAGGATGCAGGCGAGGAACTAAACAAGTACGCAGCATCTCTTCACCAAGGATAAGGAAATGGAGGGCAGCGAGATCAGTATGGGGCATACTAATAGCTAAAGCTGTTTGACATCATGAAGGTGCTGGTATTGGAGCTCTGGAACATTTCCCTTAATGCCCAGGGTCCTTTGGGATCTGTGCCAGGTTACTGAGAGAGACTAGTGAGGGGATAGTAGTGGACTCGACAAAGATATTTGTATCTTTTCTAGCCATCCCAGAGGACTGAAGTGTAACCAATGTTGTCCATTTGTTTACAAAGGAAAGTACAAATAACCCAGGAAAGTATGGGCCAGTGAGCTTCATGTTGATGGTTGGGAAGCTGTTGGGAAAGATATCTTCAGGATAGGATTTACTCACATTTGGAAGAGAGTGGGCTAATTAAGGACAGTCCACTTGTTGTTGTCTCAAGTAGGTCATGACTCCAAACTTGATTTAGTTTTTTGAGAAAGTCATTATAGTAATTGATGAAGGTGGATTTTAGTAAGGATTTTGATAAAGTTCCTCACAGTAGGCTGATTCAGAAGATTAAAATGCATGGAATCCACGGCGACTTGGTCATTTGAATTTTGAACTGGCTTACTGATAGAATACACAAGGTTGTGGTTGAACGTTGTGTTATTATGGCTGGAGGTCTGTGACCCAACGAAGTTTCACAGGGATCTGTGCTGGGATCTCTGTGTTTGTGAAATACAAATATCAACGACTCGAAGATAAACGCAGACGGGTTGGGTAGCAAGTTTGTAGATCACTAAGATTGGTGGGGTCCAGGCAGAAGAGGGCTCTGCTCGAGCTGGATGGCTGCCCCTTTTCCGGGGTTACATCCGCACCCGGGTGGTTTTAGAGAGGGTCTACAAGCTGTCCAAGGGCGCCCTGGGGGATTTCCGGGTCTGCTGGGCACTGCGGGGGTGGAATGAATCCTTGACAACGATTGTAACAGTTGTTTAATACTCAATACATTTGATATTTAAGAGTTGTCCTAAGGTGGTGGGTTTGTTGATATTTGTAGATTAGTGTGTCGACACTATATATGTTACCACACAGATTATGCATGCTGCACATTCCTTATGTCACTCATACTACTGGTCCGCCCACTTACTTGATAGTGAGCTTTCTCTGTCTCTAAACTAGCTGAATGCATGGAGACGAAAGCACCTTGTGTTTCCTCCGCAGAGTTGCTAATAAAAGACTATGGA
Organism: Okamejei kenojei; assembly: GCA_035221665.1. Taxonomy (NCBI): domain Eukaryota; kingdom Metazoa; phylum Chordata; class Chondrichthyes; order Rajiformes; family Rajidae; genus Okamejei; species Okamejei kenojei. The sequence continues at coordinate 129,181,680 of CM069134.1, read as the reverse complement.
TTCTAATCACAATGTGTAAGTTTGATGTTCCCACACGTGTTCCTACATGATGTTCTCGCATGTGTTCCATCAGAAGTCCAGACTACAACAAAACCTACAACACTCAGAAACGGTGGTATGACAAGACAAGCAGACCCCTTCCACCACTAGCCGAGGGACCGGTGGTGCGTCTGCAAACTGGCAAAGGTCACAACCGCCTCGGTGTAATTTCTGGAACTGCCTTCGAGCAACGTTCACACTTGGTCAATGCCGATGGCGGCACCTACAGACGTAATAGGCAACATATCCTGCCTGTGAATGACCCAGCACCACCTCCGTACTATCCTGACCACATACGTGTACTTCCATCCACATTCAGCGGCATCGGCCCGACTGCACCAGCATGACAACCTGTTTCTGATCTGCTTACTTCGCCGATGGCCACGCCGCCTCCACCTGTGCCAAGTCTCCTGTTTCGTCCCCGGAAGTGCCGTTTCAATCTCTGACTCTTATTTCACCACCGATTGTGTCCCAGGTGACAGGAGGAGGTGCAGGGCTGTACCGTACGCATGCTGGTCGTGTTTGTAAGCCCACCATAAAGTACCGGCAGGGCTCGAAATTAACGGTTGCCCGGTTGCCAATGGCCACCAATAGTCCCGCCGGGCAACTTAAAAGCCGTGTCATTTTGCCCGGCTCGGCCTCACTCTCTATCTCTCTCTGTCACTCTCCGTCTCCGCCCACCGTGTCTGGGCCGCCGAGTCTCCGCTCTCCGGGCGCTCCTCATCCAATTCGGCCGCCTTGCACATGCGCACAACCACGGCCTGCACATCCTCCCCCTGCACATGCGCACTGCCACAGCCAGCACATCATCCAGAGCCCCGACCGCAGGGGGGGGGGGGCAAATTCCACCCGCCAATCGGCTGAGGCAGTCCCGATGAAGTCGAGACCAGCCCTAGGCACATTTTTTGGGGGCTTCCAGGTGGGTTGTTAAGGGCACTCTCATGTCTGGATTAAAGAAGGTGCCGGAAAATTTGTGGTCAGCGACTGCCAAATGTTACTCATGTGGATCATGCATTGTAAGGTTTATATGTTGAATCAATTGCATTGTTCATTGTATGAGACCAGCAATACGGATCCTGCATTCAGATGGAGCTGGCTCTGTTTGACATTCATTTATATCCAAGATCTGCAGCTTTATATACTTTATAAATGAGCACATGCTCAAGATTATTCATTAGTTTCTTGGTTCTAACATTCAAGCAATTTGTTGCAGCAGCCCATTTATTCAAATTGTCCAGTGTATGAAACTGCTTTCCTAAAATCGGTGGTGAAAATACTGCCGTGGTGGGCTTTTGCAGTGTGATCTTTTTAAATTGTGGTTGTATCGTGGGTTTAATATTGGTCAGGATTAATAGTAAGATTAAATGAGAACTTACCAGTTTGAAGTTTGATCCTTATTTTATGAGGAGTTACGATGAGGGATTTCGTGAAGACCCCGCCAGCACGCATGCGTGACATTCTTCAAAGCAGCGATCACAGATAGCAGCACTGACTGGAGATAGTAAGATTAAGAGACGCTAATATACCAGTTGACCTTATGATGGAGGGTTGGGAGCGGAGGGCACAAAATCCCTCATCGTAACTCCTCATAAAATAAGGATCAAACTTCAAACTGGTAAGTTCTCGTTTAATCTTACTATTTTACTTCAGAGTCACGTGAGTGACTTCGTGAAGATTTCAAAGCTCTGTGATTCAATGCCCTGGACCACGTCCATGCTCACACACTGCCGTAATTACTGATGGAGGAAGTATGTTAACGTATTTTAGACTTGAACAAAGCTGAAAAAGAATAACGTATTTATTAATACAAACAAAAACCCCTGAATTCGGGGAAAAACGTTTAGGGGACAGCACTTAAAACTGAATCTGCAAACGTTGCGGGAGCGGCCACAGGTTTATTATAGAACCGTTGGAATGTTCCTTCATTGGCCCAGCCCGCTGTTGCGAGGACATCATCCATGGTCCTCGCCGCTGATGTGGATGCAGCCCTAGTAGAATGAGATTTAAAAATGTCAGCATCTACACCTGCTGCTCCCAATACCACCCTGAGCCACCTGGAGATAGTCTGCACCATCACCCTGTGATGTGGGTTTTTGAAGCTGATGAACAGTCCTGTCTCCATTCTCCTGATGTTTTGAGTGACATTAATGTAATGTCGGATATAGGTGGTTATGCAGAGTCGTACATCAACGGGATATGCTCGGAATTCCAATTTCAGACCTGTTGTTCGAGGCCTGTGATGTTTTAGTAACCCGTCTATAATGAAAGTTACTTACTTTGTTGGGGTCGAGACCATCCTTTCCAGTTTTAGTTTGTGGAGGGTCTGGACTCGTTGTGCTGTGATCAGTGCCATTAACATCACCACTTTGAAGATGAGTTTATCCAGTGGTAGATCTGGAACTGGTGACCAGCTCCTGAGTGGGGACAACACAACCCCAATGTCCCAGATTATGTTATAGCGTGGTCGTGGAGGGTTCGAATTGAATATACCCCTCATAAGTTTTGATACCAGCTGGTGGGATCCTACTCCGATAATGAGATAGGATGACAATGCACTTCAGGCACTGTTGATGGCACTGTAGCTAAGGCCCTCATCATAGTGAAGGCCTGCGAGGAATTCCAGCACATCAGTGATCGTTGCAGAGTCGTAGGTGGTCTTGGTCCGAGTACAGAAGGTCTCCCATTTTCTTATGTGGGTGAGGTACTGCTTCCTCGTGGACTCTCTGCACGATGCTGTGATGATATCCATGGTCCTCGTTGACAGCCCGAATCCTACTAATGGCCTCTTCAGAACCTGCAAGCCAACAGGTTCAGATGACCATGGCACGGATGACCTTCTCCTGTTATAGGATGGGTCACTAGATTCGGGCATTTAGGGACTTGCACCCATGGTTCTTTCACCATGCCGAAGACCACCGGGTACCATGGTTGTGTGGGCCAGTCGGGTATTATCAGAATCCCAGATGCAGAATCAAGCTGGACTTTCTGCAATACCCGACTGATGAGGCAGAAAGAGGGAAATGCATAGAAGAACAATTTCCCCAATGTAGCGAGAACGCGTCCATCCCCACTGCCCCAGGATCTGGTTCCCAAGAGACATATGTTGGTATCTGATGGTTCAACCTGGACGCAAATGGTCGATATCTGGTGTTCCATATTTGGCTATAATATTAGCAAATATTTGGGGGTTCAACATCCACTCGGTGTTGTCATTAAATACTTGTGACCTGGTGTCTGCCACTGTATTGAGCTTACCCGGAAGGTATGTAGCTGAAATCCAAATATTTCTTTCAATACACCTGAGCCAAATTATGTTTGCCAATTCATCGCAAGATATCGACTTGATACCGGCCATATGGTTTAAATATGCCGTCACTGTGGTATCGTCTATCTGTAGACGGACATGCGTATGATGCATAGTTGTGCAGTAAGCCCGCAGCCCGTGAAATGCTCCCAGCATTTCCAAATAGTTTATACCTTGTGATTGGAGTAAAGTAGATTAGTGCAAATCCCATCTGCCGCCACAACTTGAAGTGGTGTCGGTAGCTCCCCAGCCCTGGGCGCTTGCGTCGGTTTGTAACATGATTGACGGGTTTACAATTATGATGGGATTGAAACAATTACGAATGTTGCGAATCCACCATCGTAGCTCAATTTGTGCCTTGTTTGGCAGCTGCATAGGTCTGTCAAAATGTCCAGCATTTGTTTTTAACGCTAAGATCTTAGCTCTTTGCAAATTTTGATAATGTAACAGCCCAAATTGTGCAGCTGGAAATGTAGCTACAAGTTTTCCAATCACCTTGGCAGCATGTCTGATAGTTGGTTTCCTGGCGCAAGCAAGGCTGTTACACGCTTCTATTATGTCTGTTGCTTTGTTCTCTGGGAGAGTGACAATCATATGATTGGTGTTAACCGTGAATCCCATGTAGTCCATAATCAGAGAGGGGTTGAACTTAGATTTGTCTGGATGGATGACGAACCCCAGTTTTCCGAACAGTGACCTGGTAGCTGTCACAGCTGATTTAGCTAACTCTATAAAGTTTTTCCCACAATTAAAATGTCATCAAGATATGCCATGACTATGTGGTTTTGTCTTCTTAGAAACCAATCCTGGTTTTAGTATTTTGGTGAACAACCTGGGGGCTGTTGTGAGTCCATTAGGTAAGGCTTTGTACTGCCATAGTTGCCCCATCCAGACAAATTTTAAGTATTTACGGTGATGTTTCCGTATAGGCACTGAATAGTATGCATCTTTTAGGTCGATGCAGGCCATGAATCACCCTCTGGAAATCAATTGTTTAGCCGTTTCAAATGTGTCCATTTTGAAATGGGTATATTGAACAAAAGTATTCAAGTGGGTTAAATCAATTATGATACGACATCCACCATCTTTTGGTTTTAGTAAAGATGTTAGATACAAACTCAAGAGGTTCATGTATCGTTTTTCGTATAACCCCCTTAGAATATAATCCTAATAGTTCTGCATGTCCTTCCACTTTCTCTTTGTGAGAGAGTACGAATTTCCAGCTAGCACATGCTGAGCTGGGGGAAGTTGTCTGTTTATGAATTCGATTTCGTACCCATGAATACTTCGTAATATAAAAGTATCAGAAGTTAAAGAACTCCATGCATCCCAGAGCAGACGCAACCTTCCTCCTACTAGGGAGGTTCCGCATGCAGCACCCCCAAGAGAACCAGACCCTCTTACCTGCATGGTTACCAGTGGGGCCTGATCTTCTGGTCTTTCTTGGGTAGTGTTGCTGGGATGTGGGGTTGGCACATCTTCCAGGCTGGTCGCTGTGGGCCCTGGCCTAACAAAGGCCTCTGTGGATAGGGCGCAACCTTAGGGAAAGTTCCCGTTGCTCTGTTGGGTTGATCCCGAGGCCTGTTTGTTGTTGCATATGGATGTTGCCTATGGTATGCCTGTGGTCTGCTCGAGGAAGGCGGTTTAATTAATCTAACCGCTTTGGCTTCCTCGTCCAGGTCTTTAACCTGTTTAGGCAGATCATCACCAAACAATTGTCTTGGTGGTGGCGTAACATTGGCCTTACACAAACCCACAAACTTGGGGTTTAGTGTAGGACAGATAGAGCTCTTCCGAAAGCAGTTTATTTCGTACTGTGTGTTGCATAGCAAAGTTAATGCATCTTGCTGTTCTTCCGTCATGTCTGTACCGTCTATTGACCTGGTGAATGCTGTCACGCGTGCTGGCAGGGTCTTCACAAAGTCACTCACGTGACTCTGAAGTAAAATTAACTTGTTTTGTCTTTGGCTAAATTCCACACTTTATATAGCACTGGCTATTAACCTGTAGGGAGGAACTGCAGAAGCTGGTTTAAACCGAAGATGGACACAAAAAGCTGGAGTAATTCAGCGGGACAGGCAGCATCTCGGGGGAGAAGGAATGGGTGACGTTTTAGGTCAGGACCGCTCCTCAGAGCAGTCTGAGGAAGGGTCTCGACCCGAAACTTTACCCATTCCTTCTCTCCCGAGATGCTGCCTGTCCCGCTGAGTTACTCCAGCTTTTTGTGTCTAGATTCTGGATATTAACCTGTCATTCTGGTATTAATGAAGGCTAACACACTGTTGGAATCAATGTCTTAACTCACTTACAGTGATTAAGATGCAAAGACTTTTATTAGCAATGCAGCAATAGGTAACTTCATCTTAAAGCGCTTCTCAAGTCTTGGGAAGAAAGGGAAAAGGGCTTTCGATTAAACTAGTGGGCGGAGCCACAGTATAACTCATAGCATGAATGACACCGATCTACATCCTTCCTCTTAAAGAATTAAATGTCAGTAAAAAACCATTGACTAAATCACTGTAATGAGTTAAGACATTCCAACATGGTGTCACAAAACTCGGACTCACTCCTTGCCTAATTCTATTGCTTTTATTTTAGGATTTTTTTTGTCGAGTATATGTTTTACTATGGCTTCTGCTCTCAGAAAGCCAGAGATCCTGGTGTTTGAGGAAGACCTCGTAGAACGGTGCCGCATAATTGAAGAAGGTTTCACCATTTACATAGACGAGGCTCACCCGGCTGCTGCTCCAGGTGTTCGTGCCTCAATTCTCCTCAACCTAGCAGGTACAGAAGCTGCCTGACGTGCCAGAAGATTTCATTATGAACCAGCTAGGTTTGACCTGGCTGGTGTCCAGATTGCTCCCACCGAATGCATCCGGGACCCCGACTGCTAACTCCAACAGTTATGTGAGTTACGTACTGTACTAACTTAGTCATGGAGAGATACATATTTTTTTCACGGAGCCAGACACATGGCGAACCTGTTGAAACGTATGTCAGTGCTTTGAAACACATTGCCTGTCGGTGTGCTTTTGGTGAATTATATGACAGCTTAGTCCGTGACCGTCTAGTCTATGGTGTCCGCAATGATAACTTACGAGACAAATTACCATGCGATATTGAACTTACTCTAGAGGCTGCTGAAAACTGCTGCCGTGTTGCTGAAATGGCTGATACTCATGCAAAGGTTTTGGGTCATGGCCCCTCCCCCCTCTGCTCATGATATTAATGTTTCCGGCACATTTTATCAAGCCTCTCGCCGCTCTCCTGAAGTACCCAACAGTACTGTTGCTAAACTCTTAGACAATTGTTTTAACTGTGGGGTTCGCATGTTGCAGCTCGTGACCGTTGCCCTGCCTATGAGAAATATTGTCATTTCTGTAAGAGAAGGAACCACTTCTTCAAATACTGCCGATCTCGTAGCAACAGAGTTCAAACAAGACAATCTGTCAATTCACTTGACCATGAGAACATGCTCTCGGAACGCTCTTAAACAGCTCCCACGGACTTCCAGTTTGCTAACGAGCATCTTGATTTGGATGTACACTCCCTGTCTGACTCCTCATAAGCATCAACATACCTGCCAACTTGTGAGATTGAAAAATCGGAATCCTATTAGTCTGACGTCAGTGAGGGCGGGGCACGTGACGTCAGTAAGGGGCGGGGCAGGTGACGTCAGTAAGGGGCGGGGCAAGTGACGTCAGTAAGGGGCGGGGTATGTGACGTCAGTGAGGGCGGGAAAGTGACCTCAGGGGGGGTTACACAAAATGCTGGAGAAACTCAGCGGGTGCAGCAACATCTAAGGAGCGAAGGAGATAGGCGACGTTTCGGGTCGAGACCCTTCTCAGTCTGAAGAAGGGTCTCGACCCAAAACGTCGCCTATCTCCTTCGCTCCTTAGATGCTGCTGCACCCGCTGAGTTTCTCCAGCATTTTGTGTAACCCTCGATTCTCCAGCATCTGCAGTTTCTTCGTCAACTCTCAGTTTGTGAGTGTTGGTGAGGCGGGAACGGGCTGGCCCCGACCCGACCTGACGCGCTCGCGGTCACTCACCGGGCTGACAGTCCCGGCGGCGGCGGCGGCAGCGGCGCTGAGGTGAGGTGACCGGTGAGTGTTGCCCGTCTGGGCCGGACCGGACCATCTCTCCCTGCCCCCTCATCGCCTCTTCCCTGCCCCTGAAGTGATAATGAACGTATTTGGCTTACTACCCCACGGGATGATCGTTGATTTCCCCCTCTCCACCCTCCTCCCCGGTGCCCACCTGACTCGCACCTACTTCTCCCCTGCGCTTCTGAGTCTAGACGCTCCAGCCGTTCCATCCCAATTCCGATTTTTTTGTCTCAATATTCCGAGAAAAAAAATCGGAAAAAAAAACACATAGAAAGTTTCTGTGTGTTTTTTTTTCCGATTTTTTTTCTCGGAATATTGAGACAAAAAATCGGAATTCGGAATTGGGATGGAAAAATCGGAAGAATTCCGCCCAAATCGGAATGGTTGGCAGGTATGCATCAAGATCCCACTTCTGACACCATGTAGGAATGTCTTAACTGACGTACAGTCATTATGATCCAAATATTTTTATTAGCAATGCAGTGTAGGTAACTTCATCTTAAAGCACTTCTCAAGACTGGGGAAGAAAGGGAATAGGGCTTTCTATTAAAACAGTGGGCGGAGCTACAGTATGGCTCATAGCATGAATGACACTGATCTACACACACCATATGCCTTTTTTTAAACCAATAAAATCAGATGAAAGCTTTGACCCAATGGCATAATTTCTCTTTCTGCAGATACTGCCTGATGTGTTAAGTGTTTACAGCATTTTTTGTTATTATTTCAGATTCCCAACACCAGTTGTTCTTTGATTTTCATTCACAGTTGATATTCAACTTGGGCTCCTACGAGGTACGATTATTTGAACAAAGTGCTAAATAAAGACAGATATCAATGGAACCAAAAGAAAGGAATGCAAGAAAGGTAAACTTCATGAATTGCCTAATTGGTTATATACATTATACATAGATTGGGTTTTTTTTTTTTTTAATCACACACCACTGCAAAGCAATCAGCAAAGAAATGATAAAATATTGGAAATACTCAGCAGGAATCTGTGATGAAATGTCATTTATCTGAATTTGTTAATTGAATGTTGCTCTGTACAGATGCTTGCCTGCCGAGTATCACAAATATTTCCAGTTTCATTTCAGATTTCCAGCATCTGCAAGTTCATGATTTTCAATTACATTGAATGTAATAATCCATTTGATTCACACAGATTTCAAACGTAAATGTTACCTTCGTATCAAGCGCTTGGATGCTGCTGGCATTTGCCTGTTGCAAAAGAAAAAATAAATGTAGAATTCATAAAAGATAAACAAAACAACAAGGCTCCTGGATGAAGTAACTTGGTTATTAGAACCAACTCTCCTAGATTCAATCCTGGTCTGCGCTGATCATCTGCGATGCAAATAGTTCTGTGCTGGACCGAATGTGACTCTTGATTGGTTTTCCAAGGCTGTCCTACTCTTCAAAGTAAAATCTTCTTCATTTACTTTCTAATAGGATTTATCTTTTTGCTGCTGATTGTTTTCTTTATAATATCAACTTTCGTTGGATTGTTTGCTCTCAGCTCATGGCAGCTTTTCTAGCTAAAGAACAGCAGAATCACTACAATTTGCTCCATTAATTGTTCAAAGAAGAGCCACTTTTTTCCCTTCAATTTGTTTTTTGATAACTTAAATGAATATGCACATTAGAGGCCGCACAATCCAGAACCTTCACCATGATTCAATAAGTACATGGTTGACGTGACTAACTCCAACACATTCCTGTTCATCCCTGCCTCCAGTAATTGTTCAATCATCTGCAAATTCAGAAACCAATATACCTATGAATTAAAAATATTCAAACTCTGCTTCCCTCACATTTTGAGGAAGAGAACTTGAAAAGTAGTTCATTGTAGAACATCCTTGCTCTTGCCATGTGTTTTATCTTCAAAAGAATGATTCCGATCATAAAGTTTCCTTCAAGTAGTTTCACTCTCAGTATTAATTCTTGAAAAATTGGGAGTTAATAGCCGTGATCCAATTTGGAAATCTGTTCCCAGCCTAGAAATTCTCTTGCAGCAGTTCAGGATTATGAAGCCAACCAAAGTATCAGCACCTCGAATTCTGCTGCATTCCGACACTTAGGTCAGCGTATGTTTATTGGTAGTGCTTCCAAAGTTTCTCCTCATCTGATTTTTAAATGTGATGCTATCTGTGATCTTCACTTCACTCAAAATCCAAGTGTTGAAATTCACATTGTTCTACAATTTTATTCTCCTGAAATCAAAACAGCTCGACAACTCATCTTATTATTAGCAATGTTTACTTTTTTGTATAAACATTACTTCTTGATTATCTTTTTTTTGCCACTGGTGAAGCTTTCAATTCTGTGCTTTGTAATACAGTATAAATTCATTCTTCAAATAGACCAATGCTTTTCAAACATCAAGCTTTTAGTTGGAGGGTCTTTACATATTGGCGAGCAAATCCTACAGGTTCTCACTACAAAGCAAATTAAATGCCATGTTTAAAACTATTTCCATCTGCCAATGCACAATGCTTGAAAAGACCCGAGAAAACTACATTGGTCTCATTGAATTTCTAGAATCTTAGTAATTTCCATGTTCAAATGATGTCTTACGACAAGCTTCATCAGCAGAACATACAAATAAAAACCAAGTTCTACAAGTTAATCAGCATTTGATATGACTAAAAACTGGCATTTTATCAGCAGGACTTTTAACACTAATGGTAGGGGTACTAAAACACAAACATGAAAAAAAGTTGGATATTCAAAAAAACAAGATAGATTTAGCAATACTTGTTTTAACACAAATGTTCCAGAAATAAAATTAATGAGCAAGGTGTAAAAGCACTTGAAGGCAAGACATCATAGTCTGAAGAAGACCATCAGACTGTAGAAGGGTCTCGACCCCAAACATCACCCATTTCTTCTCTCCAGAGATGCTGCCTGCCCCGCTGAGTTACTCCAGCATATAATGTTATCTTAAACTTCCTGGCTATTTCTTCCCATTCTTTGAACTCAAAGACCACTCTCTCTTGGTCCCACTATCCTTGGGCAAGGAGACTAAATTGCACACAATAACCCAGTTGTTGTGCCCGTCAAGGACCTGTATAATAAATAACATCTTACCCTCTGAGAAAAGAAACAGTAACAATCCCATTCAAAGGAATAGGTTCACACTACGTATATATCATCCACCCATGGTATGAAGTCAAGGAACTGGATACCAAATGAGTCTGGCTCCTCAGCTCAGTACACCTGCACAGGTATTGGATCTGCAACTCATCTTTGACTTCTGCATGTCAACATACATGTTCTTGCACACACCCAGTGGCTCTCTACAGGGTTTCAAACTATAGATAGCTCCTAACTGCAACATTGCTATAGGATAAGGGCACAGAATATTACAGGGTTCAATATGTTTATCCTAAATTTCCATGTTTGGAAAAATGGGTTCGTAGACCAAATCTTTGCAATAATTTAAAAAATTCTGTTAGCAAGTTCAGAGAAAACAAATTGAAAAGGAATAGCAATCAACATGGTGATCAACGTGCAATTCACAGTGCTAAGTTTCTGCACAGTAGATTCATCAGCGAAATAAGAACGCAAGGAAAAGTGTATTGAATTCAAGATTTGGGCAGCAATAAGGTTTTACAGGTTGTTGTGACTCAAACAGTGGTTTTGAGGTTCGATAAGGCTGTGTGATAGGCCCTATCCTTGCTCTTTATGGTCCTGGAAAATAAGGTTTAGAGATAATATATATAAGCATCTGGATAAACAGGGTCTGATCAGGAACAGTCAACATGGATTTGTGCCTGGAAGGTCATGTTTGACAAACCTTCTTGAATTTTTTGAAGCGGTTACTAGGGAAATTGATGAGGGTACAGCAGTGGATGTTGTCTATATGGATTTCAGTAAGCCCTTTGACAAGGTTCCCCATGGAAGGTTGGTTAAGAAGGTTCAATCTTTGGGTGTTAATGGTGGAGTAGCAAGATGGATTCAACAGTGGCTGAATGGGAGATGTCAGAGAGTAATGGTGGATGGCTGTTTGTCAGGTTGGAAGCCGGTGACCAGTGGGGTGCCTCAGGGATCTGTGTTGGGTCCACTGTTTATCATGTACATCAATGATCTGGATGATGGGGTGGAAAATTGGATAAGTAAGTATGCAGATGATACTAAGATAGGTGGTATTGTGGATAATGAAGTAGATTTTCAAAGTCCACAGAGAGATTTGGGCCATTTGGAAAAGTGGGCTGAAAGATGGCAGATGGAGTTTAATGCTGATAAGTGTGAAGTGCTACATCTTGGCAGGACAAATCAAAATAGGACGTATATGGTAAATGGTAGGGAATTGAGGAATGCTGTGGAACAGAGAGATCTAGGAATAACTGTGCATAGTTCCCTGAAGGTGGAATCGCATGTAGATAGGGTGGTAAAGAAAGCCTTTGGTGTGCTGGCCTTTATAAATCAGAGCATTGAATATAGGAGTAGGGAAGTAATGTTAAAATTGTACAAGGCATTGGTAAGACCAATTCTGCAGTATGGTGTACAATTTTGGTCGCCTAATTATAGGAAGGATGTCAACAAAATAGAGAGAGTACAGAGGAGACTTACTAGAATGGTGCCTGGGTTCCAGCAACTATGTTACAGAGAAAGGTTGAAAAAGCTAGGTCTTTATTCTTTGGAGCGCAGAAGGTTAAGGGGGGACTTGATTGAGGTCTTTAAAATGATGAAAGGGATAGACAGAGTTGACGTGGATAAGCTTTTCCCATTGAGGGTAGGAAAGATTCAAACAAGAGGGCATGACATGAGAATTAAGGGACAGAAGTTTAGGGGTTACATGAGGGGGAACTTCTTTACTCAGAGGGTGGTGGCTGTGTGGCATGAGCTTCCAGCAGAAGTAGTGGAGGCAGGATCGATTTTAACATTTAAAAGTAAAGTGGATAGGTATATCATACCTGCCAACTTGTGAGAATGAAAAATCGGAATCCTATTAGTCTGACGTCAGTGAGGGCGGGGCACGTGACGTCAGTAAGGGGCGGGGCACGTGACGTCAGTAAGGGGCGGGGCACGTGACGTCAGTAAGGGGCGGGGTACGTGACGTCAGTGAGGGCGGGAAAGTGACCTCAGTGCGGGGGGGGGGGGCAAGTGACGCCGAACGCCACCGTGGCGGGGCGGGGTCATGCGGCTGCGTGCTGACGTACACCCGTGCGTGCCCCCATAAGCGGCGCAGGCGCGGTGCGCTCTCTCGCTGTCTCCTCGCCGCCGCCGCCGCCATGGGTCGCATGCACGCTTCCATCCCGATTCCGAATTCCAATTTTTTTCGGAATATTGAGGAAAAAAATCGGAATTCGGAATTGGGATGGAAAAATCGGAAGAATTCCGCCCAAATCGGAATGGTTGGCAGGTATGGTATATGGACGGGAATGGAATGGAGGGGTATGGTCTGAGTGCAGGTAGATGGGACTAGGGGAAAACAAATGGTTGGCACAGACTGGAAGGGCCGAGAGGGCCTGTTTCCGTGCAGTAATTGTTATATGGTTATATGGTTATATGGTTTAAAAATGTTTGCAGAATGTACAAAAAACTAATCATGTGATTGAAACTGAAGTATGCTGTTATACACTACAAAATATGAACCAAGGACACAACAAAGAGGATTCAATTCAGAGGACAAGACATTTGAGGAAAGAAAAAAAGGACAGGCAAACGGTGAGAAGGTCGAGACATGCAGAGAGAAGTTAGGGGGACATATCCAAAATCACAGATGGCAGCAGACTGGTAGATTTAAAAGGCAGCACTGGATAAAGGATTTGTCTTTATTGACAAGAGCACAAAATAATAGAGTAGAGAGTTCATGAAAAACCTAGAAAACATGATTAGGTCATTTTAGGGAATACTCTGCACAGGAAAAGTGTCATAGTACAAGGAGGGTGCAGAGCAATTTGCGGATGTTGCTTTGAGAGGACTTATGGTCAAAGAAGTGTAGTTACCACAGAAAAAGAGTTTAGTTACCACAGGAGATATTTTCTTCAGTAGTAGAGGCCTTGAGCAAGGTATGTGATGTGAGCAATCTGAGCACATATTTCAAGGAACAGGGGAAGGATGACATTGTAAGGAAATATTTTAACCAGAGAACAAAGTTCTATAATGTAATGGGTAGGAAAGAACTGCAGATGCTGGTTTAAATCGAATTTAGACACAAAATTCTTGAGTATCTCAGTGGGACAGGCAGCATCTCTGGAGAGGAATGGGCGAGGTTTCGTGTCATGTCTAAAGAAGGGTCTCAACCCGAAACATCACCCATTCCTGCTGTCCAGAGAAGCTGCCTGTCCCACTGAGAAACTCCAGCATTTTGTGCCTACCTTCTACAATGTCATGCTTATTTAAAACAATTGTTAGCAGTTGAAGATTTATTTATTGATACATTTAAAATAAATACCTGGACAAGCATTTAAGGTACTGTGATAACATGACCAAGATCTGAAAAATGGGATTAGCCTTAAAGCACGATTTTTTTCAGGGTGGGACAACAGCATATCTGGTAGAGCAGCTGCTTCACAGCACCAGAGACCCGGGTTTGATGCCAACCTCGGTTGCTGTCCCTGTGGAGTTTGCACTCTCCCCCTACTCTGACTTTGATTTTGAATTGAATACTTTATTGTTACATGTGACAAGTCACAGTGAAAGTCTATGCTTGCATATCCAAGGTATGCGAATAGTCACCCATAAAGGGCACTTACAGTTACTAATCCCCCCCACCCACGGTCCCCCTTTGTTCTCCCCCCCTCCATCACAACAGTCTCCCCCAGGCCGGGTCCTCCCTTGTCTACTGTTCTTCCCCCTTCCCTCACAGTGGTCCCCCACACTGTGTCCCCATTGTTCCTCCCCTTCCCTCACGGCAGTCCCCCATGCCGGGTCCTCATTGTTCCTTCCCTCAGCAGCGGCGTCCTCACTTCTGCGTGTTTGACCTCGTCCGTTGGTCAGCACCATCATCAACCACCGCAGCGACTTCTGCACTATCCCTGCAGGGTCCTCTCCGGACGCATCTGTGGTGCAGACCCAGGCCCCAGCCGTGGGCTCCGCAGACCCAGGCTGCGAGGCTGTGGCAGGATAGCATAACTAGGGTGAGTGGGTTATCGACAGGTGCCATGGACTTGAATGGGCTGAAGGGCCTTTAACTTTCAATCATTTAATCAATAACCTTTCGGTGTTACATGACCCTATGGTTCTGTACATATTTAAAAGCTCCTGTTGAAAAGCATTTAAACCGCACTTTTGGTGTTGATTGAAAGCCACTTAATTTATCATTTCAGATTTTCTCCACCCAAAACAGCTGTCAGAAAGAAAAACTTTCTTACCGTTTCAGAGAAACCAGAATTCTCTACTAGGAGACGTCTGACTTCTGAGATGATGATATCTTGTTGAGCCATCATGCACGCTTTCTAGGGGGCACACAAAGAGGCACAAAGAGGATGACAATGAAATGAATGGAAATATTTACGTTCCTATACGTATTTTGTCATATCAATGCAAAGATTAAAAAATGGAGGCTCAATGTAAAACCTTTCACAACCCGAGTTGCTGATCAGTTACCTAGATCTAGTTGCTCTAAGATTGTCCATGACGGTCCAGAACCAGGGGCCATAGTTTAAGAATAAGTGGTAAGATATTTAGAATGGCGATGAGGAAAAACCTTTTCACACAGAGAGTTGTGAGTCTGTGGAATTCTCTGCCTCAGAGGGCGGTGGAGGCTGGTTCTCTGGATGCTTTCAAGAGAGATGTTAGAAAGAGCTCTTAGGGATAGCCGAGTTAAGGGATATGGAGGGAAGGCAAGAACGGGGTATTGATTGTGGATGATCAGCCATGAATGGCGGTGCTGGCTCGAAGGGCCGAATGGCCTACTCCTGCACCTATTGTCTATTGGCGTGGGGACCCTTCTTCAGACTACCTTCTACCCTCTCTAGATCTTTATTCCTATTGCCGGTGCATGAACCGACTCGACTTATCTATCCCCTTACCCACTCCAACCTCACCTCCTCTGAATGGAATCCATACTGGATTTCTTAATTACTTGGATGTTTAATGTTGCAGATTGGCCGGAGCTTTACTGTTGAGTATATTGTATCTTGAGGAGTCTTGAATGTTCTACACAAAGAAAGTAGGTGCAGGAGTAGGCCCTTCGGCCCTTCAAGCTAGGACTGCTATTCAATGTGATTATGACTGATCAAACACAATCAGTAACCCGTGCCTGCCTTCTCACCATATCCCTTGATTCCGCTAGCCCCTAGAGCTCCAACAAAAATGATCTTTTAAACACATCCAGTGAACTGGCCTCCGTTGCCTTCTGTGACAGAGAATTCCACAGATTCACAACTCTCTGGGTGAAAAGGTTTTTCTTCATCTCAGTCCTAAATGGCCTACCCCTTATTCTTAAACTGTGACCCCTGGTTCTGGACTCCCCCGATATCGGGAACATTTTTCCTGCATCTGCCCTTAAGTCCAATCCCTTAAGAATTTTATATGTTTCTATAAGATCCCCTTTCATCTTTCTAAATTCCAATGAATACAAGCCCAGTCGATCCATTCATCATATGAATGTCCCACCATCCCGGGAATTAACCTGGTGAACCTACCAGGTTCCATACAAGCCCTCCCTCAATAGTAAGAATGTCCTCCCTCACATGAGATCAAAACTGCACACAAAACTCCTGGTGCACCAGGGCCCTGTACAACTGTAGTAGGACCTGCTTGCTCCTATACTCAAATCCTCGTGTTACAGGTAGAAACAGTTTAACTTCAGCACACATCAGTCACTGCCAACCACATGCACCTCCATATATTTGGCATGAATCAGAGAATCAAAGCAAAGATTCATTTTATAATGTTGATTTGTGGCAATAAGTTTCCTAATCAATAGAAAGGTCTGTGTTGGAATGGGAAGGGAAACTAAAGTGTCCGACAACCAGGAGATCAGGAATGTTCAGGAGGGCTGAGCGAAAGTGTTCCATGAAACGATCGCCCAGTCTGCATTTGTCTCGCCGATGTATAAGAGCTCACATGTTGAACAACGGATCCAGTAGATGAGGTTTGAGGAGGTGCATGTGAGTCTCTGTCTAACCTGAAAGGACTGTCAGGGTCCCTGGACAGAGTCAGTTGCAGGGGAAGGTACCTGGGGAGGGGGTGGTTTGACTGGGAAGGGATGAGTTTAACCAGGGAGTTGCGGAGGGAATGGTCTCTGTGGAAGACGGAAAGGGGTTGAGATGGAAAAATGTGGCTAGTGGTGGGATCCCGTTCACAGATTCAGCTGGAGGAAGGAAAAACAAAGGCAAAGGCAGCTGAAAGATATACGAGATCATTCGGGATTTTAATGGGGTCAGTGAAAATGGAAATGAAATAACAACCAAATTTGGTTTACAAAGCAAATGAATGTGCAGAGGGTGTGGTAAATAGTTTCATAAACAACAGGTACAGATAGTCAAATGGAAATGATGTGGTGGCTTTAACAGAAAAAATATTCCTGGATGCAAAGTGTTTAGGATGGAAAGGCAAGGTACAGCAGTTTTAGGAAATGAGTGTGCTAAAAAATGAAATCAGGAGGGCAAAAGAGGGACAGAATATGGCTCTGGCAGATGACATTACGGATATCCTAAGAGATGTTATATGTACATTAAGGAAAAAAGAGTAACCAGGAGGAGAAAGGGAACCCTCAAGAATCAAAGCCTTCAACTGTGCGGAGCCATAGGATTAAGGCAAGGCAAGGTCCTTACAGTATTTCTCCTTGGTTTTAATGCCAGTGGACGCTCCATTGGTGTCCTGGATCACCGACTACCTGACTGGATGACCACAATATGTCAGGCTACAAAACTGTGTCTCGGGCGTGACAGTGAGCAACACAGAGGCCCCACAAGGTATGGTCCTCTTTCCCTTCCTGTTCACCATCTGCACCTCGGACTTTAGATACAAATCGGACTCCTGCACCTGCAGAGGTTTTCGGATGACTCTGCAATTGTGGGCTGCATCAGTGAGGGGAGGGGAAGTTGAATACAGAGGTGTAGTCAACGATTTTGTTGAGTGGTTTGGCCTGTATCACCTGCAGTTCAACACTGACAAGACTAAGGAGTTAGCGGTGGACTTTAGGAAGAGAAGAACACCCCTGTGCCCGTCTCCATCAAAGGTGTGGATATGCAGTTTACCAAGGAGTACAAGTACCTTGCAGTTTACCTGGACGGTAAACTGGCCTGGTCCAGGAACGCTGAGGCACTGTATCAGAAGGGTCAGAGATGTCCCCGCTCTTTCAACATCTGCAGTAAATAAAGTTCTATTGTATCGTATTGTTTTATCATGGAGAATGACATGAGGACCAGGGAGTTCGGGGCAGTTAATGGGAGTATCTTGAGGGTAGAGTGTATTATGGTCAAGGAGCTGTTGAAGGTCCTTATGTGCATGAAGGGAGACAAATCTTCAGGGCCTATCGGATATATCCGAGGACATTGTGGGAAGCTAGAGAGGAAATTGTAGGTGCCCTGGCTGATATTTACGAGTCTTCATTAAATACAGGTGAGGTGCTGGAGGTCTGGAGGGCAGCAAATTTTGTGCCTCTATTTAAGAAGGTATGCCTGGGAAAGTAGTGAGTCTTTCATGTGTGGTCAGAAAGTTACTACAGAGTATTTTGAAGGATAAGATATAGGGACAAGGGCTGTTTAGGGATAATCAGCATGGCTTTGTACGTGTGAGATCATGTCTCAGGAATCTTATTGAGTTTTTTTGAAGATGTGACCAAAAAGCGTAATTGCTGGGCCCATTGCTGTTTGTTATCTATATCGATGATTTGGATGAGAATGTAGAGACATGAAGAGCAAGTTTGCAGATGACACTAAAGAGGATGTACTTCGGTGCCGTCAATGCCAACTAGGGTATGTGTAGATAGGTTGTCAAAAATTGCAGCAGGATCTTGATGAGTTGGTCAGTTGGGCTGAGTAATGGATGATAGAACTTAATACAGAGAGCGAGGTGTTACACCTTGGGAAGGACCTACACAGTGAACGGCAGGGCTCTCAGGAGTGTTGTTGAGCAGAAAATTCTAGGAGAACAGGTACATAGTTTGTTGAAAGTGGAATCACAGGGAGATGGGATGGTCAAGAAGGTTTTCAGCACATTGGCCTTCATCAGTCAGAGAGTATTGAGTATTAAAGTTAGGAGGTCATGTTGTAGTTAAATAAGATGTTGATGAGACCGCATTTAGAGTATTGCGCTCAGTTCTGTGCAACGTGTTATAGGAAAGATGTTGAGCTGGAAACGGTAAAGAGAAGATTTATGAGGATGTTGATAGGACTCGAGCCTAGAGGTTGAGCAGGCTAGAACTTTATTCCTTGGAGCAAAGGAGAAGGAGGGGTGGTCTTACGATACAACTTTATTTACATGATACGTCACACGACACAAGATAAATGAAACATGAAATTAAAGTAACGAGTGGAAAGGATTGGCGATGTGTAAAAATTGGGGAGAGGGAAGTCAGTCCGATGACCCACTGCAGTTCGCCTACCGCCACACCAGGTCCACGGACGATGCCATCTCCCTGGCTCTACACTCATCCCTGAGCATCTGGATAAGAGACACCTATGTCAGACTCCTATTCATAGTCTACAACTCTGCCTTTAACACCACTATACCATCCAAGCTTATCACCAAACTCGCAGGACTTGATGTTAGCACTCATCTCTGCAACTGAATCCTCGACTTCCTATCCAACAGACCTCAATGAGGATAGGGGCAAAGCATCCTCTACAATAATCCTCAACACGGGTGCTCCACAAGGAAGCATTCTCAATCTCCTTCTTTACTCCTTGTACACCGGTGACTGTGCAGCATTGTACAAATCTAATTCAATCTACAAATTCGCAGACGACACCACCACTGTGGGACTGTCAAGTCAAGTCAAGAGAGTTTATTGTCATGTGTCCCAGATAGGAAAATGAAATTATTGCTTGCTGCAGCACAACAGAGTATTGTAAACCAAAATACAGAACAGTTTATTAAAACAGTAATAACAGTATAATCAAATAATGATGAGACGGAGTACCAGGAGGTGATTGAGAACCTTGTGTCCTGCAGTTGAGACAACAACCCATCTCTCAATGTCAGCAAGACAAAGGAGACAGTGATCGACTTCAGGAAGCAAAGGGGTGCACATACCCTAGTATGCATTGACGGCGCCGAAGTACAGATGGTTGAAAACTTTAAATTCCTCGGAGTAAAGATCACCAACAATTTCCCCTGGACCACCCATAATGAAGCAACGACCAAGAATTCACACTAATGCCTCTACTTCCTCAGAAGGCTTAGGAAGTTTGGCATGTCCCCAACAAATCTCACCAACCTCTACAGATGCGCCTTAGAAAGTATTTTGTCGGGATGCATCACAGCTTGGTTTGGGAACAGCTCCATCCAAGATCGCAAGAAATTGCAGCAAATTGTGGACGCAACCCAGACCATCACACAAACCAACCTCCCTTCCATTGACTCCATTTATACCTCACGCTGCCTCGGCAAGGACAGCAGCATAATTAATGATGTCACACCCTGGCTATTCCCCTCTCCCATCGGGCAAAAGGTATAGAAGTGTGAAGACGCACACCTCCAGATTCATGGACAGCTTCTTCACAGCTGTTATCAGGCAAATGAGCCATCCTACCACAACTAAAGAGCAGTTCTGAACTACTTTCTACCTAATTCGTGACCATAAGACTATCTTTGATCGGACTTTACTGGCTTTATCTTGTGCTGAATACTAAATGGTATTCCCTTATCATGAATCTATATACTTTGAATGGCTCGCTTGTTATTATGTATTGTCTTTCCACTGAATGGTTAGCATGCAACAAAAGCTTTTCACTGTACCTCGTTACAACTGACAATAAACTAAACTGAATGAGGTGGGGCATGTCGGTCAGTGTGGGCATGTTGGGCCAAAGGACCTGTTTCCATGCTGCATGACTCAATGAAACATTATACTGTTGGTTGTATTCTATAGATCACTATGAGTATAATGCTGGCTATTAATTATTCGTGTAAACTGGGTTGGCAATATCCAAACGCCAACCAGCATTATTGTCACTGTATATCTTGCAGCAAATCTGCCAAATGTTTACAGATGACCATCAAGCCGAGCCATTATCTGTTTCAGCTTTGGAAGCTCAACGCCAACTTGATACTCACCGTCTGGAAAGGCACAATCATGCACATTTTAGTATCGTAAAGAAGACAATAACAATGCTATAGCTGTTGAATGACATTGACCCAATCATTAATCCATTTCTCTCTCCCATGCAGCCCATACAGAGAATTTCAGATGTTGCTTTTATGCTAGCGAGGTCAGATACACAAACTGTCCCTACAGATGGTCTCGCATTTCCTGTCTCGGGATATTTGAACTAAAATAGTCACAATATGCAAAATGGATGTCTACAACATTATAAATGCATCAGGTTCAATATAATCAGGGTCCAGAATTAATGCTGAACCGCACTGTCAAACCAATGACATGGAAAAAGTACTGGCTATGCACTCCAGAGATCTTAAGCAATTCCAACTTGTCATTTCTGCTTCTATCATAAATGGCACTGTTGAATGTTTGCATGTGCATTGAACAATGTAAACATCCTGCACTGATAAAAATGGTAAGAATTTAGTATGGGCCACTGAATTCCTTTGGCAAAGACAGCTGCCAATTTAGTCACACTGGAACCATCAAACAAAATGGTCATTCTTGTACTCGGTCTATTTATATTTATATTTGTAGAATCGTCAGCAAGCAGGGCATCAAGGAAAAGCAAGGAACTACGGACCTCAGTGGTAGAGATTTGTTGGGGGGATTCTGAGGGACAGGATCTGCCAGCATTTGGATAAGCAGGAACAGATTAAAGACAGTCAGCGTGGACAGATTTTTTTTTTAATATAAAAGGCTCAATATGGGAAAGGATGTTATTACATTGACTTTGACAAGGTAAAATATAGTAGCCTTACCTGGAAGGATAGATCACATGGAATCCAAGATGAGCTAGCCAATTGGATTCAAAATTGGCTTGGAGAAAGGAGTCAAAAGGTGATAGAGTGGTGCAGCGCGGAAACAGGCCCAGCCAACTTTAGTCACTGCATCCAAAAGAGTTTTTGGTAAAGGGGGTTGAGGATAAAGCGCTGATTCATACAAAGAATGAAATGATGTGACTGCCATTTTAGCATTTTGATAGCATTACAAAACTGTAAGATCATTGGTCCGATTGTCAATGTACTTGTTTCCCACTGCACATTGATTTCATTACAAACCATCTATTTCATCTTTCAACAAGTATTCCATTCAGACTATTGTCTGCTTGAAAAGATCCATGTTATTTGACCATCACTTCCGGGGAAAGCAAGTTCCACAATCTATTAGCCTTCCTGAACAAATTCAGCAATTGTGCACTAGAATTCAGTGGTGTGCTTCAGGACACCTTTTGTTTCTCAACTTCTCATCATTGAGGAAGAATCACTGAATAGTTTACAAGCTATTCACATCATGACTAGTATTCCGAAAACCCTGCATTAAAGATTCCGAAATAGAATCCACTGGTGGCCGAGAAACTGATTTTTTTTTAAATTGTATTTAAAAAAACACATCTATAATACAACCACCACATGGTTGCATTAATCAAACCCTTCACTGCTGTCCTGCAATATTCTTCCCCAGTGTTCTGTGTGACTCCAGTCCCACAGCAAGCTGCTTGGCTCTTCAATTGCCCATTAAAAATGGATTGACAGGCACTCATTTTGGCAAGACAATAAACCTACTGGCTGAAGAAGGGTCTCGACCCGAAATGTCACACATTCCTTCTCCTTCTCTCCAGAGATGCTGCCTGTACCGCTTAGTTACTCCAGCATTTTGCGTATAAACTTACAGACCATCCTGGTGCCAGATTCAAATGACAAGACTGGGAGTGTATGCACCAAGTTCATCTCATCAACTGCCATGGTCTATTCAAGCATATCTTTGAGCGGTATCTTGGATACCTCCGCCACAATCTCTCAGTACATACTGCCTCAAGATTTGGGACGCCAAAGACGTACAGGTTGGTAGGTTAAATAGCTTCAGTAAAAATTGTTAAATGTCCCTAATGTGTAGGATAGTGCTAGTGTTCGCTAGTTGGGTCAAAGGGCCTGTTTCTGTGTTGTATCTCTGAAGTCTAAAGCACTGAAGTATGTGATCGGCAACAATGGTCCAAAGTTACATCTGATCAGGCCCGGGAGATTTGTCTACCCTCATACGCATCAGGAACTTCAGCACCTCTTCGACCGTAATACTGACTGCTCCCAAGACTTCTCTTGACTGCCCCAAGTTCCCCAGTCCTCATGTCTTTCTCCATGGTAAAAACAGAGAAATACTCGTTGAGGACATTGCCCATCACCCAGGCACGGAAATCACTATCAAAACATGGGGGGGGGGGGGGGATTTCTTGGCTGCAGTGCTCGCGCTCATGCGCACTCACGCGAGGCCTTGGGCCCTGTGGACGGTAACATCGGGAGCTGACCGGGTTGGTGACCAACTCCGAACTCCAACAACAGCAGCTTTGTCCGCCCCGAATCGTGGGGCTTGAATCGGCCCGTTCGCAGGGCCTTTGATCGGCTGGCAGGGGCTTCAACATCGGGAGCCTTGATGCTGCAGTTTGATTTTAAGCAGCGCCGGGTGATGAAAGGCCCTGCGAATGGGCCGATTCAGCCCTTAGAAAACATCTGATAAAGTCCGGATTACAAAACATGGCGGGGGGATTGTCCCCCACCTCTCAAAGCATGGGGGGACGTGTCTCCACCTCCCCGTCCCCCCCCCCCCCCACCCCGTGATTTCCGCCCATGCCATCACTTGTCGCTCCAGGCAGTTGACCGTTTTGGTTTCTTTTTCCCCTTTATCTAATTATAAAATCTCTTGGGATTAACCTTAATGCTATCTGCCAGAGCTATCTCCTGTTCCCTTTTTGCCCTTATGGTTTCCTTTTTTAGCTTGCATCTTTGATCCTGAAACTTCTCCAGGCATGCACTTGATCTCAGCTGCTTATACCTGCCCCATGGTATTTCTTACTCTTAACTAGAGCCTCAATTTCCGTTTTTGTTCCTTCAAATATGGATATTGAAAATATTCCATCAAACATGGGTTCGATTAGCATTATCAATCTCCAAACTTCCTCAAAACAGTGAATTTCATGAAATATGGAAGACTGGACAGTGACTATCCTAATACCAAGAGGCCAGTGAAATAGAAATCAATGGGAAACGAGGCTAGAGTTATGCCTTGCATAAAATAAATGTTGCAAATTAACCTTCTCAACAGAAATCCTGTCAGACGCTGCTCAATGTCCAAACACCTTCAACAAGCAGTTCAGTTCCCTACACGTCTCATGAATATGTGAAAATGCAGAGGTATTGCTGCTGCTGTTGCTACTGGGCTTGGACAAGATACAGGCAATGATATACAGGCGACTGCATTCACTGGGGCTAGTCACATCCCAGAAAACCATCCATATCATTATTCTTGGTGAAGTGAAGCCATGTCTGTTGTACATGTGTCATCAATAAACAATAGTTGCAGTAGGCCATTCGGCCCTTTGAGCCATTCACTGTGATCATGGCTGATCATCCACATTCAGTACCCCATTCCTGCCTTCTCCCCATATCTCCTGACTCAATCCCCTTCTCCCCATATCCCCTGGCTATCTTTAAGAGCTCTATCTAACTCTCTTTTGAAAGCATCCAGAGAATTGGCCTCCATAGATTCATTTGTGGCCCCTGGTTCTGGACTCCCCCAACATCGGGAACATGTTTCCTGCCTCTTCTGTGTCCAAACCCTTAATGCTTAGCTTTGTGTCATCTGCAAATTTGCTAATGTTACTTTGAATCCCTTCAACTAAATAATTGATGTATATTGTAAATAGCTGTGGACTGAGACTTGTGGTACCCCACTAGACATTGCCTGCCGTTCTGAAAGGGACCCATTTATCCCTACTCCTTGTTTCCAGTCTGCCAACCAATTTTCTATCCATGTCAGTACCCTGCCCCCAATACCATGTACTCTAATTTTGCCCACTAATCTCCTATGTGGTTCCTTATCAAATGCTTTCCGAAGGTCCAGGTATATTACATGCACTGGCTCTCCCTTGTCGATGTTCCTAGTTACATCCTCAAAAAATACCAGAAGAGCAATCCGACCAAGACCTCAACGGTGGAACTGGCAGAGGACGATGGCTGACCTTGTGGAGCGTCACAACGGCTGGGAAGGCGGATGAAGGCTGCAGCATAAAAGGGTCTCTGGTCGCCTTGGACTCCATGCCACTGGATCCTGACCCAGATCTGTCAAGGACCGTGGTGTAGCTGTCTGTGCACCAATCTCTACATGTTAAACATAGTCATGCACTGGCGTCCTCCATATTGGGAATAACACCCTGGATACACCCGTGGTCAGCCATGACCGAAGGGGGCCTAAGACTCTGAGAGCAAACTTTTTATCTGTATCTCAGATTTTTCGTAGATATTTGTTAATTCTGTATTTCTGTTATCCAATAACAATTATTTCCAACAATAAAATCTGATTACTTCCCTTTGCATATGATGTCATTCCAACTGGAAACACTTTGTTGTGAAAATCTATACCTACAGCACCATCATGAGTACCTCCACTACAAGGGCTACTGTGGTTCAAGGCAACATATTTTATTAACCTTATCTATTTCTTATTCACTTTTTGTTGTATTCGATTTTCAAACTACGATTCCCAGTTTCCTTTTATTTTTGGTGCTTTTAACATTATACAGTCGTACTTCATTTGTTGATTATTATGCTTAACAATACAAGTGAGTTTACCCTTCAACACCACTTGCCTATTTACTGCTATTAAATTATTAATAATTGACATGCATCTTGGATCTTAATTCTGCCATCCATGAAAAATCCCATCAAACTGACTTTTTCCATTGAGCGGTACAGCACAGCAACAGGCCTTCTCAGTCCACAGTGTTCATGCTGACCATGATGCTCACCTAACTAATGCCACCTGCCAGCACATGGGCTGTGTCCCTTCATTCTCTGCCTGGCTAAATGCCTCTGAAACACCACTATAGTATCTGCTTTCGCCACTTCCCCTTGCATCGTGCTCCAGACGCCTACTCTCTGCATAGGAAACATTCCTCAAATCTCCTTTAATCTTACCTCCTCTACCCTTAAAGCCATGCTCTCTGGTATGTGACATTTCCACCATGGGTTTATCTATGCTATCTTTTTTCTACCATAGCCATTTTTAGTGCCTTAGACAATTGCTGAAATCCACTGAATTTATTTTTACTGCTGTAATTAGTCTTACCAAATTCTAAAAAAAAAGCCCATATCCTTCCTTGGCTGGCGTGAATTATACCCAGGTGCTCCAGTTTACTCCCACATCCCAACACGTGCTGGTTGACATGTTAAAACACCACTGAAAAATACATCTAGTGCAAGTGAGTGGTAGGAGAATCCAAACAGTAATTCAGGAGCTTCTGAGCGATAATATTTTTTGGGGGAAATAGTCAGGTAATAGGGTTGCTCTGAGTCTCAGAACAGTATCAATGGGCCAAAGGGTCTCTTTCTATACTGTAAAGAAATATGAAAATATAGAATTGATAAACATACAAGTTTAAAAATAAGAGCACTGAGCTTTCTACAAAATGTTCAAATATATAATAATTTGAATAAGCAATAATAAAAAGCCACCAGACTGAAAGCTAAAACTATTTAACTAACTTGATTTTCTACTTTCCCCCAAGACGTAACCATAAGAGCAATACTAATGCATACGCTAGACGGTTCATCTCAGTTAGTTATGCAGGATATTAATGCAGGACCACACTTCCAGCTTCTTGACAGGCTGTAGGTCATCAGAGAAGTGCATTGATGTGCAAGAGAATATGGACAAACTGGTGGTACATCAAAGTCTTGGAGCTGAAACTCAACACTGAGTGCAAATTTACATTTTTTACATTTACATTGCAGTAGGAACAAGGAGAAGCAGTAATATAAACTGGAGGGCACAATACCCAAAGGGTTACAAGAATAGAGGACCTGGGGTGCATGAGAATAAATCATGAATGAGCCACGGCTGGTTGAGAAATCAGTCAAGTGAAAACATTAAGACAATACAGTGCAGATTCCCCAGAATGACTCCAGGGATGAGGCCATCTTAATTACATGGGGGGGAAAACAAGAGAGAGAAGGTGGAGGCAGCAAATCTAAGATTTACATAAAGTATTTTCAATTATGCAGAATTAAATCATTGTAGATGGAGAGAAAGAGTTCCCACAGGCAGATGAATAAAGATCCAAGGAACATACCATAAAAACAAAGAAAAGGACATAAATAATAAAAGGATGGTTTATATAAAAATCCAGCTGTGCTTCAGATCACAGATGTTTTGCTGGGGGAGCGGGGTGAATTGGAGGCAGGTTTTAAAGTGAGATTCAAACTGCAAGTGCATGCTCCCACAACCTCTGACATTATAGAGAAAACATTCCAAGTCTGTCCAACGTCTCCCGAATACCCCCTTATACTGATACTCTATGCCTGGACCATTGAAAGCAAGCTTGTTGTCTTCTTAACTTACAAAATTCTTAAGGGGTTGGACAGGCTAGATGCAGGAAGATTGTTCCCGATGTTGGGGAAGTCCAGGACAAGGGGTCACAGTTTAAGGATAAAGGGGAAATCTTTTAGAACCGAGATGAGAAAAACATTTTTCACACAGAGAGTGGTGAGTCTCTGGAATTTTACTTCGGAGTCACGTGAGTGACTACGTGAAGACCCCGTCCAGCACGCATGCGCGACATTAGCGTTCATGCAGTGCACCGCGACGAACGGGAGTTCAAGGCGCTCCCGCTACAAATTGAAAAGTCGGGCCGACAGGTAAGTTTACCGTGGCCGTGTGTCTTTCTCTCTGTGGTCTTGTGTTCCAGGAGAATGAGCAAGGCCCGAGGAAAGAAGTCTGCAGCTCGCCCCCGTTCGTCCTTCGTTGAGGAATGCTCTTTGGAGGGGGGGCAAGAGGCGGCGGTTATAACTACCGAGCCGAGCCCAGCACCGCTAGTGCTGCCTGAGCAGCGGGCTGGAGGTACCTGCAGCCGGAAACCGGGCGGTAGTGTCCGACGTTTCGGATGAAGATGCCTTACCGCTCGAGAGCACAGGCAGCCGCCTAAGCCGCATGGAACGGCTTATGGAGCAATTGCTCCAGCGAGATCTGCTGAGAGAGCAGCAGCAGCCTCGCCAAGGGAGTTCAGGCACTCCCGCAGTGCCGTTTACGGCACTGGCCATTGCTTCACCTTCTTTTGAAGGCAGCATTGGCGACCAGGTCTGGGCTGGTCAAGAAGAGGGGTCACTGGCTGAAGATTTCGGGAGTACGCAGGGTGTACAGGAACAGGAAGAGCTGCTGGGTGTGGTCAACCGCTACGTGGCCATTCCACAAGCGGATCGGCCATTAGAGCCGAAACTTGCAGCCAGCATTAACCACCTGTCCTCTAAACCCCTACAAGAACAAGTGGTCAATGAGGCTTTTCAACTATATACAGCCCCAGGAAATTGTACATCTTTGAATGTACCTGCTGTCAATAGCCAAATTTGGGGACATTTGGGGCAGAACATCAGAAACCTGGAGTTGAAGCTCCAGAAGATCCTTAAATTCCTGACTGCAGGAATAACATCTTATGCTCGGTCCATTGATGGTGCGGACATCTCCACAAATCAGCAAGACACATTAGCTCTGCTGTGCACCACTCAATATGAGATAAATAATTTGCGAAAGGAGATTATCAAGCCTATCCCTCAACCCTAAATTTGCGGGACTCTGCAAAACACCGGGGTCAGAAACTCCTATTCTGCTCTTTGGAAAGACCTTCCAAAAAAGGTGAAAGACCTGGAAGAAGAATCCAAGACCTTTGGTCTCGTGAGGGCAGGTTTGGGACCGAGCAGACCCAACAAACCCAGGCGGCAGTACCCCATGGCGTCCACCAGTCGTCGACCACACTATGGGACTGGTGAAAGCTCGGGGTCCGCAACCATTCCCCGTAAGCCTTTTTTAGGCCAGGGCCCAGAGCGGACCCCATGGAAAATGCGCCACCCCCAACAACATCGAGATCAACATCAACCCTCTACAGCCCAGCAGACGCCTCATCACCCAGCGAAGAGGCAGAAGAAGCACCAATAACCATGGAGGTAGGTGGGTCTGGTTCCTCTCAGCATATGTGCAGTAGGGGCTCTGTGCTAACAGGGGGGAGATTGCACTTGTTTTTGGATGCATGGGGGTCCATCACTAATGACAAGTATATACTCAGCAGCGTTCATGGCTACAAAATTGACTTTGTCCATAAAGATTTTCCACCAGTTCAGCATATACCCAAAAGGGTATTCACCCCTCTCAGTCAAGGAAAAACAAGAGGGTCAAGCTGAACTGATGAGGTTACAAGCTAAAGGTGTCATTGAAAGAACAAAACATGAACCTTTGGAATTTGTGTCTAATATTTTCACTAAAATCAAAAAAGATGGTGGACGACGCATCATCATTGACTTAACTACTTTGAACAAGTCTGTCAGGTATATACATTTCAAGATGGATACTTTTGAAACAGCCAGACTATTGGTTTCTAGAGG
Organism: Okamejei kenojei; assembly: GCA_035221665.1. Lineage (NCBI taxonomy): Eukaryota > Metazoa > Chordata > Chondrichthyes > Rajiformes > Rajidae > Okamejei > Okamejei kenojei. Next base: position 129,152,584 of record CM069134.1, on the reverse strand, counting down.
GTACTTTCTAGCAAGCATTGATTTAAAAGATGCCTACTACTCAGTACCCATACACAAGGACCATCGAAAATATTTAAAATTTATCTGGATGAAACAGCTATGGCAATATAAAGCCTTACCAAATGGGCTAACCTCTGCTCCAAGGTTGTTCACTAAAATCTTAAAACCTGCCTTGGCATTATTGAGGAAACAAAAGCATATAGTCATGGCGTATTTAGACGACATTTTAATAGTAGGGAAAACCTTGGAGACAGCTATTTTGGCAGTCGCAGCCACCAAACGTTTGTTTGAAACTTTGGGGTTTGTCATACATCCAGAAAAATCCAATCTTACACCATCCACTGCCATGGACTATCTTGGATTTACGATAGATACTGTTCGCATGATTGTAACTCTGCCGAAGGGGAAAGCATCAGAATTGGCGCTATCATGCAACAAACTCATGAATAAACATCAGCCAACCATACGGGAAGTAGCTAGAGTTATTGGCAAAATGGTAGCAGCTTTCCCAGCTGTACAATTTGGGCCTTTGCACTATCAAAATTTGCAAAGAGCTAAAGTGCATGCACTAAAGCAAAACTCAGGTCACTTTGACCGAGCTATGAGTTTAACTGCTGAATCCATTCCAGAGTTACAATGGTGGGCGAGGAATGTAAGACTCAGCTCCAGTCCCATAATGATCACCAACCCAGTATTAACCATTCAAACGGATGCCAGTGCTTTGGGCTGGGGAGCAACTAACATGCAATCCAGCACAGGGGGCAGATGGAGTAAATTTGAATCATCTTGCCTACAGACACGGGGTATCAACTATTTAGAAATGTTGGGTGCGTTTTATGGGTTAAAAGCATATTCATGTAATACGCATCATGCACATGTCCGGTTGCAACTAGATAATACCACGGTGGTGGCTTATATCAATCACATGGGTGGTGTAAAGTCGATATCGTGTGACAAATTGGCCAACCTAATCTGGCAATGGTGTGTTGAAAGGCATATTTGGTTATCAGCAACTTACCTTCCAGGTAAGCAAAATACAGTGGCAGACACCAGGTCACGTAGATTTAATGATAACATCGAATGGATGTTAAATCCCAAAGTGTTTGCTGAAATTACAAAGCATTATGGCACACCAGATATCGATCTATTTGCATCCAGGCTGAATCACCAGGTACCAACGTATGTCGCTTGGGAACCAGACCCTGAGGCAGCAGCAGTTGATGCATTCTCGCTGCATTGGGGGAAAATGTTCTTCTATGCTTTTCCTCCCTTCTGCCTCATCAGTCGGGTATTACGCAAGATTCAATTGGATTCCGCTTCAGGAATCTTGATAATACCTGACTGGCCTACACAGCCATGGTTCCCAGTGGCTTTCGACATGGCTGTTGAAACACCGTTGGAATTCCCCAGCAGTCGACAGTTATTAATCCACCCAGTGTCAGGCATTAGTCACCCGTGCCATGACAGAGTCAATCTCCTGGCTTGCAGATTCTAAAAAGACCTCTACTGGTCCTGGGACTGTCTGAGGACGCCATCAACATGATGACCGCATCTCACCGGGAGTCCACCAGGAGACAATACCTGACCAATATAAGAAAATGGGAACGGTATTGCTCCAAAACAGGAACTACCTACACTACAGCTACAGCCACCAGTGTTGTGGAGTTTCTGCTTGGATTACATCGGGAAGGTCTCAGCTACAGCGCCATTAATACAGCCAGGAGTGCGTTGTCAGCTTATTTGGTTCCAGCAGCAGGACAACTGACTTTGGGGTCCCATCCACTAGTGGTCAAAATCATGAGGGGCATTTTTAACACCAATCCCCCTAGGCCTAGGTACACTCAGATCTGGGATGTCAGCATAGTACTGACGTACCTTAGGGGATGGCCACCACCCAGGTCACTTACTCTGGAACAACTTACACTGAAATCAGTCATGCTCATGGCTCTAGTGTCAGCTCAAAGGGTACAGTCCCTCCACCTTCTGAGGCTGGACAGCATGACAGAGTCATTGGACTGTATCACATTTCACATTCAGGGGCTGGTCAAACAATCTAGACCAGGTACCACGCCTCCAGTTATGGAGTTCCGGGCATATTCACCTGACCCACGGTTGTGTGCCAAGACCCATCTCGCCAACTACATAGACACAACATATAACTTAAGAGGGAGAGAAAAAGCCTTATGGATAAGCCACAAGAAGCCTCATGGTCAGGTGACGAGCCAAACCATTTCAAGGTGGCTCAAGCAGGTGCTTAAGTCCGCGGGAATCGATACTAATGTGTACAAATCTCATTCCACCAGGGCTGCATCTACGTCGGCGGCTGGGCAAATGGATGTGCCTATGGACCATATTCTGGCCAGAGCAGGATGGTCCTCGGAAAGAACTTTCCAAAGGTTTTATAATAAGCCGCTGGCGGAGCCTGCTACATTTGCAGACAGAATTTTAGAGTCTGCAGATAATATTTAATATTAAGCCCGGGGGAGCTCTCTGTTTTTTGTTGTTATTAATAAACCTATTTTTGTTCACAAACAGGTTATTGTTGATTGTATAACATGCTTCCTCCCTCTAAGGTCTTCAGGCAGTGAGTGAAGCATGAGCTGGTTACACGGTTCGGATTCACAGAGCTTTGAAGTCTTCACGTAGTCACTCACGTGACTCCGAAGTAAAATAGTAAGATTAAATGAGAACTTACCAGTTCGAAGTTTGATCTGTATTTTATGAGGAGTTACGATGAGGGATTACGTGCCCTCCGCTCCCACCCTCTATTATACAGATCAACTGGTAATTAAGTTCTTATTTTTTCTTTACTATATTTATTTCAATTGTTGTGTTTTCTGTGAATCCACACCGCTGCTTTGAAGAAATGTCGCGCATGCGTGCTGGACGGGGTCTTCACGTAATCCCTCATCGTAACTCCTCATAAAATACAGATCAAACTTCGAACTGGTAAGTTCTCATTTAATCTTACTATTCTCTGCCACAGAAGGTAGTTGAGGCCAGTTCATTGGCTATATTTAAGAGGGAGTTAGATGTGGCCCTTGTGGCTAAAGGGATCAGGGGGTATGGCGAGAAGGCAGGTAAAGGATACTGAGTAGGATGATCAGCCGTGTTCATATTGAATGGTGGTGCAGGCTCGAAGGGCTGAATGGCCTTCTCCTGCACCTATTTTCTATGTTTCTTTACCACTCAAAAATCTGCTTTTGTAGCTACTTTCAGGGAGTTATGGGCTTGGACCCCAAGATCCCTCTGTACATAAATGCCATTGAGGCTCATGCCATTAATTGTATATTTTACTTCGGAGTCACGTGAGTGACTTCGTGAAGACCCCGCCAGCAGGCATGCGCGGCATATCGTCGCACGCATCTGCAGCGGCAGCTGGGGAGGGGAGTGCGCTCTCCCCACCGGCCTCCTTCACAAGACCGGCAGGTAAGTATTACCTTCCTTTACAGCATGGACAGGACGACGCTGTCGGGAAGCTGAGCTGTGGTGCGGCCAGCCGACGGCCCTTGTCCCCGGAGCTGCACGGAACGCCGGCAGCTTAACGCTCACAGCATGGACAAGGGCCGCAGGACGACGCTGCCGAGGAGCGGAGCTGAGCTGCGGCCAGCCGACGGCCCTTGTCCCCGGAGCTGCTCGAAACGCCGGCAGCTTCGATGCATGTGGAAGTCGGGCGCGGAGCTGAGCTGTGGCCAGCCGACGGCTGGGCCGGGGGACAGCCGCACGACAGGGGGGCCCTGGAAAGTGCATCGCGTACTGCAGCCAGGGATATCTGCCATCGTGCAGCCCGGGCATAACACTGCTGCGTCGTGTAGGCCTGCTGGAGCAGATACCGCCGACAACACACCCCGTCAGGCTGCGGTCAAGGGCGGAGGTGGCAGCAGGAAGCGGTCGGTCAGCTCAGCGCTGCGAGCGGCCGACCATGCGCCTCCACGCCAAGTAATGGTGTAAGTGTGGAGGTAAGCTTGCACGGACTCCGGGGAGCCAGGTTCCGGGGGTCGGCGCCGAGTCAACTCACCTGCCTTCTTATCTGCCAGGTGGGCCGCCACAGTCTGGGAGAAGACAGACTAGCGGAGAGTCCGTGCGGGAGTCGTATGACCCTACTTGGGCTGTAGGTCACGACGACCTGCCATTGGACCATAGACCCTAAGGGGGTGAGGTCCGATGGTGGAAGCCCCAGTGAATTTGCAGGGCCTGGGGAAGTCGGCTTGTCCGCTGCATATAGCAGGGACGGTCGCATTGAGCGGTTGGAGCTCTTAAATGGTCCAACATCTCCAGCGGGACCGAGAACGAGAAGAACGGCATCCACTAGTCGTGCAAGGACTCCGCTCAGCTCTTCATCGTCTCCAGCCAGAAGCATTAATGATTGCCCAGCTGCTGAGTTTGACGACGACCAGGGACAGCCAGTGACCGCTGAACCAGAGCATGAGGAGGATGCTGGATGTGGTGAGTGAAGTTGCCGTTTCTACCCAGACAGGTGAACCCTGCACCACGAATTGGCGGGCACCATTGATTGCCTACGTATGCACCAACTCTGGAGTCAGATTCTCAATAATACCTTGGAGAAAGGTTCTCCACGGGCATAACGGCGTTTTGCAAAACCCTGATCGGGGATAACGTGTCCAGTAAATAGCATGATGCACTGGCACTCCTATGCAATGCCCAGTATGAGATATATTGCCTGCGTAAGAGCTCCATATAGCCCACACTAAACCCCAAATTCGCGGGGTTGTGCCGACCATTACCGCTCCACCGCCGCATCAGTTGCTTGGAGACCTGTACAAACAGGTGAAGGGACTGGACAAAGGAGGCCAAAACAGTGGGCCTCATGAAACTCCATCGGTCAGAGTTCACCATATCACCGGCAACAGCCTAATACAACCTGTGAACCAAGGCTGCCGGATAGGGCACAAAGATCCTACCTACCTCCATCTCAACAAATACAACGACCATTTAGGGCAAGGCCAACAGCGGCCTGCATGGGAAATGCGGCCGCCGGGCCGTCAACCTCCATAACGTCCACCCGAAGCACCGTATGTATGGAACCGCCGTTCACTATGGAGGTAAGGGGGTCTGGTTCCTCTCACGCCGTAGTATCCCTCCTGTACGAATAGGTGGGCGATTGCGGGCGGCCTTGGACATATGGGGAAAACTGTAACCACAGATGAGTTTATTTTACAAAGTGTTCAAGGGTATATAATTCGTGGGAGGTATAGATTCCCATACCCAGCATTCGCCTCGTAGGAATTTACTCTATCCCGAAAAGAGGTGGAGGGCAGGGCATGCTGAAATTATATGGCGAGCAGGGAAAAGTGGTAATTGGCATAACCAAGCATGGACATATTGAGTTATAATCGATTTAGCTGAGTTGAACACTTTTGTACAATATACCCATGTCAAAATGGATGCTTTTGGAACAGCTAGGTGGATGCTTTACTCAGGGTACTTTATGGCATGTCTCAGTTTGAAAGAAGCATGCTATACGGTGCCCATCGCTGAGGCTCACAGGGAATTCTGAAGTTGTCTGGAAGGGTGCATTGCCTAATGGAACCATCACAGCTTAGGCTGTTTACCAAGTTGGTATTTACCTTGTATTGGCTCTTCTCCGACAACAAGATTATAGTGATGGCATGTTGGATGAAATCCTTATAATGGGGCAGACCCTCCAATTGGCAATTCAAGGAGTGGCTGCAACCAAGGCTCTGCTTGAGAAGCTGGGATTGTAATCCATCCAGACAAATCAAAAACTGCACCCGCTACGAGTTATGGATTTGGTGTTCACCTTAGACACTAATTTAATGAAGTTTATCATCCCCACTAATAAAGCTACTGCTATATCAGAAGAGTGCCACAATCTTGCTTGCGCCAGGGTATCGACCATGTGGCAAACAGCGAAAGTTATTGGTATTGGTAACTCTAAATTGGTAACTAACATTCCCAGCTGCACGATTCGGACCGCTACACTACAGAAATTCACAAAGGTCACAAATCACAGCATTAAAAAACAAATGCTGGCTGCTTTGATCGGCCACTTTGGTTACCACCGGAAGCTAGAAACAAGCTATAATGGTGGGTAGATAATATTAAAGAATGTCATTGACCTATTATAGGGAGCAACCCTGATGTTGTGCTACTAACTGACGCAAGTGCACCAGGCTGGGGAGCAACTGGTACGATGTCCAGTTGTGGTGGCAGATGGAACTCTCATGAGTCTACATTCCTGGAGTCACATGGGAATAAAACTATATAGAAATGCTGGGGGTGTTTTCATGGACTGCGGGCTTCTGTACTAATTCATGGATTACATGTCCGCTTTCGAATAGATAATGCTACAATAATGGTTTACATCAATCATATGGGTAGTATTAGGTCGCTAGTTTGCAATGAATTGGCTAATACAATTTGGCACTGGTGCATTGAAAGAAATATTTGGATTACTGCGACCTATTTGCCTGGGAAGCTTAATTCAGTGGCGGACACCAGGTCACGTGTCTTCAATGACAACATTGAGTGGATGTTGAACCCCCAGATTTTGGAGATATTATAGCTCAAATTGGGGACACCAGATATTGACCTATTTGCGTCCAGGCTGAACCATCGAATACCAACGTATGTGTTGTGGGAACCAGACCCTGGGGTAATAGCATTGGATGCATTTTTATCCATTGGGGGAAATGGGTTGCTACGCGTTTCCCCCATGCTGCCTTACCAGTCGGATATTGCAGAAAATTAAACTAGACTCTGCATCTGACATATTGATCATTCCCGACTGGCCTACACAACCATGGTACCCGATGGTTGTAGAAATGTACAACAACCATGGATGGCGATTGGGAAACATCCCAAATTGATTACTCACTCCATTACAGGGGGGTCAGTCATCCTTGCCATGGTCATTAAACTTGTTGGCTTGCAGGTTCTGAAAAGATCGCTCAACCGGGCAGGCATCTCGTCAAGAGCCATGAACCTTATTGCAGCATCGTATCGGGAATCCACCCGCAAACAATATCTCACTCGAATCAGAAAGTGGGAGGTTTCTGTGCCCGGAACAACAAGTCCTCCAACTCGATACAATACTGGATGTGTTGGAGTTTCTAGCAGGCCTCCATTTTGATGCAGGCCTCAGCTACAGTGCCATCAACAGCGACAGGAGTACGCTGTATTCATACCTGGATATAAGTATCCAGCTCCCACCCACCTGGTGTCTAAACTAATGAGGGGAGTATTCAATACCAATCCCTCCACGACCCAGATATACAGTAACGTGGGATGTGGGGATCATGCTGACCCTACTGAGGAGCTGGGCTCCAATAGATGAGCTACCATTTGAAACAGCTCACCCTTAAGGTGGTGATGCTCATGGCACTGGCAACAGCCCAACGAGCCCAGATGTTACAAAAACTGCGACTGGACGCCATGGTGGCCAACCCTGGTCAAATAAAATTCTTTGGTAAAGAGTTATTAAAACAGGAGTTGCTACTAACATTTTTAAGTCTTATTCCACCAGGGCTGCAGCGAGAGCCATGAAGGTGCCCATGGACCACATTTTCGCCACTGCGGGCTGGGCCAGTGGGGGGAAAAACCTTTCAACGGTTCTATAACAAGTCTCTGGCCGTTCCTGCGACATTCGCAGAAGCTATCCTGGGTACCGCTCAGTAAATGTCTGGCCCCGAATTAGGGGTTGTTGTTTAGTTGATTAATAAATTGTGTTGATTTTTCAGCCACTGTCAACTGAACTCCATTAACAGTCTTACTCCATCAGAATGGCGGCAGTGTGATAAGCATGGACGTTGTTCAGGGCGTGAAATCACAGAGCTTTGAAATCTTCACGAAGTCACTCACGTGACTCAGAAGTAAAATAGTAAGATTAAACGAGAACTTACCAAGTTTGAAGTTTGATCTGTATTTTACGAGGAGTCGCGGTGAGGGACTTCGTGCCCACCACTCCCACCCTCTATCATCAGGTCAAACAGGTAGTTCTACGGTTTTCATCTTACTATTTTCAGTCATGGTTGGTTCTGTGATTCCACACCGCTGCTTTGAAGGATGCCGCGCATGCCTGCTGGCGGGGTCTTCACGAAATCCCTCACCGCGACTCCTCGTAAAATACAGATCAAACTTCAAACTTGGTAAGTTCTCGTTTAATCTTACTATTTTCCCCCTTATATTTGACCTTGCAAAGTGTAACACCTCACACTTGCTCGGATTAAAATCCATCAGACATTGCTCTGCCTATTTCTGTAGCTGGTCAACATTCTGCTGTATCTGTAAAATGCTAAACTGTAATCCTCTGCAGCCTTCCTCACAGCCCACAACCCCAGCATTCTTGGTGTCATCTACAAACTTAATAACATCACACATCTTAATGACTACAGACCTGTCGCACTGACCTCTGTAGTCATGAAGACCCTTGAAAGACATGTTGCCCCAGCTGAAAAATATAAACATTCTGCTAGACCCTCTGTCGTTTGCATACCGGGCCAATAGATCAGTGGATGATGCAGACAACCTACGCCTGCACTTCATCCTACAACACCTAGACCGCTAGGGGACCTATGCAAGGATATTGTTTGTTGATTTTAGCTCTGCATTCAACGCCATTGTGCCAGAGCTACTACACTCCAAACTCTCCCAGTTGACTGTGCCTGGACCCTTCTGTCAGTGGATCATTAACTTCCTGACAGACAGGAAGCAGCATATGAGGCTGGGAGAGCACATCACGGACCCGCAGACCCTCAGCATAGGAGCACCGCAAGGCTGAGTACTCTCCCCTCTCCTTTACTCCCTCTACACCAATGTCTGCACCTCCACTAACTCCTCCGTCAAGCTTCTCAAGTTTGTGGAAAACACAACCCTGATTGGACTGAGGGTACACAAAAAGCTGGAGAAACTCAGCGGGTGCAGCAGCATCTAAGGAGCGAAGGAGATAGGCGACGTTTCGGGTCGAGACCCTTCTTCAGACTGGTCAGGGATCAGGGAAACGAGAGATATAGACGGTGATGTGGAGAGATAAGGAACAATGAGTGAAAGATATGCAAAAAAGTATCGGTGATAAAGGGAACAAGCCATTGTAAGCTGTTTGTGGTGTGAAAATGAGAAGCTGGTGCGACTGGGGTGGGGAAGGGAGATAGAGATAGAGGGAATGCCAGGGCCCGAGGGCTGAGGGAGAGGTGGGAAGGGGAGGAGACAGCAAGGGTTAACAGAATTGAGAAAATTCAATATTCAAGCCCAAAGGATGCAGACTCCCCAAGCGGAATATGAGGTGCTGTTCCTCCAGCTTGCGGTGTTGCTCTACTCTGGCCGAGGAGGAGGCCCAGGAACGAGAGGTCGGATGTGGAATGGGAGGGGGAGTTGAAGTGCTGAGCCACCGGGAGGTCGGGTTGGTTAATTGCGGACCGAGCGGAGGTGTCGGCGAAGCGATATCGCCAAGCCTCGCTTGGTCTCACCGATATAGATCATCTGGCATCTGGAGCAGCGGATGCAGTAGATGAGGTTGGAGGAGGTGCAGTTGAACCTCTGTCGGACCTGGAAGGACTGCTTGGGTCCCTGAAAGGAGTGGAGGGGGGAGGTGAAGGGACAAGTGTTGCATTTCTTGCGGTTGCAAGGGAAAGTGCCCGGGAAGGGGTAGAGTGGGAGGGGAGGGAAGAATTGACAAGGGAGTTGCGGAGGGAGCGTCTTTGTGGAAGGCAGACAGGGGGGGAGATGGAAGATTGGCGGGTGGAGGGGGTCACGTTGGAGGTGGCGAAAACTGGTGGAGGACTATATAGTTGTATTTGCGGCTGGTGGGTGAAAGGTGAGGACCAGGGGGACTCTGCCCTGTTTGCGAGTGGGGGAATGGGGAGCGAGGGCAGTGTTGCGGGGTATAAGGAGACCCTGTGCGAGCCTCATCAATAGTGGGGGAGGGAAATCCCCGTTCTCTGAAGAATGAGGCCATTATGTGATGACCTGGTGTGGAACACCTCACCTGGGAGCAGATGCGGCGTAGACGGAGGAATTGGGAATAGGGGATGGAGTCCTTACAGGAAGCAGGGTGGGAGGAAGAGTAGTCCAGGTAGCTGTGGGAGTCAGTAGGTTTGTAGTGGATGTCGGTCAGGAGCGTATCACCTGCAATAGAGATGGTGAGGTCAAGGAATGGCAGGGAAGTGTCGGAAATGGTCCAAGTGTATTTGAGTGCCGGATGGAAGTTGGTGGTGAAATGGATGAAGTCTCCTGATTGGACTGATCCAGGATGGGGAGGAATCTGCCTAGACAGGAAGTGACACAGCTGGCGCCCTGGTGCCATCGCAACAACCTGGAGCTCAATGCTCTTAAGATGGTGGAATTGATTGTAGACTTTAGGAGAGCTCCCCCTCCCCTCACCCCACTCACCATCAACAACATCACAGTCATATCTGTGGAGTCTTTTAAGTTCCTGGGAACCATCATCTCCAGGGACCTTTAATGTGGGGGGGCACCATCGACTCCACAGTCAAAAAGGTCCAACATAGAATGTACTTCCTGCGGCAGCTGATAAAACACAATCTGCCACAGGCAATGATGGTCCAATTCTATACAGCCATCGTAGAGTCTGTCCTCACCTCCATCATCGTCTGGCTCAGCCACCAAGCATGACATCCGGAGGCTGCAGCAATCAGCTGAGAAGGTTGTTGGCTGCAACCTTTCCCCCATTGACGAACTGCAAGGGCCAGGCAGCAAGCGGGTAAGATCAACTCTAACCCCTCTCAACCTGGCCATAAACTCTTCGAAGTACTTCCCTCTGGAAGGCGACTCCGGAATGTCAAAGCCGCCGCAGTCAGACATAAAAACAACTTTTTTCCACATGTAGTAGTAGCTCTACTCAATAACCAAAAGTCTGTAGCCTCCTTTTTCCCTGGTATTTTGTTTCATTCACGTTTAAACTATGGTGTTTTGTTGTTAAATGTTTTATTCTGTATGTCGTGATGTTGCTTGCGAGCGGAGCACCAAGACAAATTCCTTGGCCAATAAACGTATTCATTCATTAATTCAAACAGCAGAGGTCCCAGCACAGATCCCAATGCAACTCCATTCGTTCCAAACCTCAGCCTCAATACTTTCAGTAAACCATACGACCAAGTAATTGTTAATCCTGTTTTAAACGTCTGGATCAGCCTATCAGGGACTTTATCAAATGCCTTACTAAAAAACATGTAGATACATTCACCACCCAACTGTCTTTGATCACCTTGCATCTATTGTGTTGACAATTTTGAGGTGCAATGGATTCAGACCTCTCTGAACATCACCCTAAGGGTCATACCATATTATTAATACGTTTCTCTTGCATTTAACCTGCCAAATCCATCACTTTACCCCCTGTACAATTTAAACTTCATCTGCCAATTCTCTGCCCAAATTTCCAACTGATAAACAGTTGCATCCTTTGACAAACTCACTGTTGGCAACTCCACCAAACCTTGTTGTCTGCAACTCATCCACCACTCTACCCTCATCAATCACCTCAGTCACCTCTTTAAAAAGCTCCATCGTGTAAGTAAAACAAACCCTGCCCTGTACAAAGCCATGTGGACTTTCCTCAATTAACCCATTCTCTTCCCAAATGGACCCCATTCCATACCAACGTTGGCCAGAGAGAGAGAGATCACCGTTGGCCAGAGAGAGATCACCAACGTTGGCCAGAGAGAGAGATCACCAACGTTGGCCAGAGAGAGAGAGATCACCAACGTTGGCCTTGGAAACAGACGTGGTGTTGTAAGGAAGGAGCGGGAATGTTCAGGGCGGAGACAGACCGGGGTTGAAGTGTTCACAGCGATGTTGCCACGGGTTTTGTGGCGTGGAGAGCCCAGAGATGTTGATGCCGTGAGCCCGCGGGTATTGGGCAAGTTTATCACTGATAGACGCCGCTGTCCCGCTGGTCTTTATCCAGCGATGTTACAAAACCTACCTTCAGCAGCGCTGCAGTTCTGCCACTGGCCGTGTACGCGACTCTGGCGCCTTTGGGGGGGGGGGGGGAATTAAAATTCAATGTACTGCTTGTCAGAGGCGGATTTCCTCAGGCTGCTAGCTGATGAAGAAAATTCGATCGGACTTCCTTTTTTAAAATTCGCTGGACAATTTAATAATTGGATTAAAGTAAAAAGCGACTTCTAACGCCCTCAACGCCTACAACGTGACGGATCACAAGAACGGGACAAAACAAAGGGTAAGTCGTTTATTTTACATATAATCTTGCTTCTTGGGATGGCTTTAATCTAATTTTACGTTGAGAAAATGTTATTTGGGCCCCATACGAACCGGTATTGTCTTTCCTGCCGATATGGGGTTCAAATTCACCGCAAATGCAACGATCCAAACGATCGCGTTCCAGAATAACACACTCGCAAGATGATTAAAATGATCTTTTTTGGGGGGCAATCACGTATTAAGCCGTCTAAATTGTCTATATTTTGTGTTATTCTCTCTCCATGATCATTATTTTTAAACTAAATATTCACAACAGTTTGAGTCACATGTATTGTGCAAAAAACAATAATTTTGATTATATTTTGAGTGGATGTTTCTGGATTAATGGAAATTAAACATTATTAGTTAGATAGAGCTCTAAGGGCTGGTGGATTCAAGGGATATGGGGAGAAGGCAGACATGGGTTACTGATTGGGGACGATCAGCCATGATCACAATCAATGGCGGTGCTGGCTCGAAGGGCTGAATGGCCTCCTCCTGCATCTATTTTCTATGTTTCTATTAAATTCCTTCCATTTGACGTATAAATTCATGACATTGAGATTTAAAAATTATGTTATATTGTGAATTTCTTGTGTGAATGTTATTTGGACATTATGTTAACATTTTCTTAAGAAATGGATAGATGTTTAGATCTAGTAATTATGAATTTCTTGTTGGGTATTTACTATTTGTTTCAGCGTTTAACTGTATCTATAATAACTCAAAGTTTCATTCAGTTCTCTTAATTTTTAAGAAAGATGGGCTTTTGACTGTCTTGGATCACAGCTTTTAAATTAAGTCAATGGAAAAGCAATAGGGAACAAGATGCTAATTCCCGAGTATGAAACTGACCATAACTTTTTAAACAGTGAAGATATGAAAGTGAATTAGGTATCAGATTAAACTTCTTTTTATGCTTTATCTAATGGGATAAATTGCAGACTTGATTTTTAAAATCTCAAAATTCTGTAACATTGCTACAAGATGCTAATTTCCGAGTATGAAAATGGCCATAACTTTTTAAACAGTGAAGATATGAAAGTGAATTAGGTATCAAATTGAACTTATTTTTATGCTTTATCTGATGGGATAAATTGCAGACTTGATTTTTTACATCTCAAAATTTGGTAACATTGCCAACTAGTAACTAGCAACTTGGTAACTAGTGTTCCCGCTGACCGTTACTCACACGACATCATCCGCCGTCAGCCCACGATGCGGGATGTATTCTCCCGACAGCCCGGGGGTGGTGGTGGTGGTGTAGTGTTTGTGTGGTGGTGGTGGAAGCGGGGTCGTTGTGGTGGGAGGCGGGCGCGGGCTTGGTGGTGGTGGGAGCGGGAGCGTGCGGGCTCGGGTGGTGGTGTTGTTGTGTGGTGGTGATGGAGTCCGGCGTCGTTGATGGTGGGAATGGGAGTGGGAGTGGGCTCGGGCCGGGGTGGTGGTGGTGTTGTTGTGGTGGAGTGGGTGGTGGGCGGGGTGGTGGTTGGAGTTGTTGTGGGTGGTGTTTGTGGTGGGAGTGGGTGGTGGGAGCGGGCCGGGGAGGTGTTGTAGGTGGTGTGGTGGGTGGGTGTGGTGTTGATTGTGTGGTGGTGGGTGGGAAGTTGTGGGACGTGGGGAGTGGGTGGTGGGAGAGCGGGGGGAGGTTGTTGGTGTTGTTGTGGTGGTGTAGGGACAAGCATGGGAGCGGGAGGTTTGTTGGAGTGGTGGGAGAGGGGTGGGTCGTTTGTGGTGGGGAAGCGGGAGCGGGGTGGCGCGCGGGCGCGGGATGGTGGAGGTGGGTCGGGGGGGACGGGGGGGGGTGGGGGGGGGGGGGCGGAGAGGGGGTGGGAGGTAGCCTGGGGGCGGGCGGGCGCTTCTGACGTTTCTCACCCGTGTCTCCCCGCGCTTCTGACCCCGCCGCGCCCCTTTTGTCCCGCCATGGCCAATTATGAAGGTGGGCGCGTTGGCGGCCATACTGCGGCGCGCAGGCGGCGCCCGTCGACTGCCCCAACCCCACTGTAACCCCCCCCCCCACCCCGCCAACGGCCGCCGCCGCGTTCCGCTGTTTTCAAACGTTTCAAACCCCCCCACCAAACACCCCCCCAACGGCAACGGCCTACTGCCGCCCGCGCGCGCCCGCCAACGGTTCACAGCTATTCGATGACAGGCGTTGAGCGTGGAGCATTGAGCGAGTGTGAGAAGTAGGGCGGAGCGGGACACCTCCACCCCCCCCCCCCCTCGTGCCCAAAAGATACTAGAGGAGATTTTTGTTAATGAAGGAGGGTTAACAAAATGCTGGAGAAACCAGCGTTCTTCTTAAAGAAGGAACTGCATGCAGAAGATGCTTAGGAAAATCGAGGGTTTACACACAAAATAATGCTGGAGAGAGAGAAACTCAGCGGGCGGGTGCAGCCGCCGCAGCAGCAGCATCGAAGGAGCGAAGGGGATGGGCGACGTGCTTCTTCTAGAGGAGCGCTCCCTCTAGGATCGTTGCTCGTGCCCGTCGTGTCCCGCGCGCGCCCCCCCCCCCCACCCCCCCCCCCCCCCCCGCCCCCCCCCCCCCCCCCGTCTTCCCGCCAACACAGCAGCAGCCTCGACGATCCGCTCACTCCGGAACTTGGGGTGTAAAAAACACATAAACAGCACCTCAACTCCGGACCAGGTGAGGTGAGGCGGCAGCGGGAATCCCGACCCGACCCGACCCTTCCACCGGCCATTCCCACTCCCACTCCCGTCCCCGGCCGGTGGCGAGCTCCCCTCTGTGACCCCTCGGCGTGGGACAGCGAGGCAATGGCGTGCCCTCACCGACAACATTACTGTGTGTGACTGCTGTGACTTGCACCGGGCCGGGGGGGGGGGGGGGGGGGGGGGTCCCCCCGGGGGGGGGGGGGGGGGGGTGGGTCCCCCACAGTCGGGGGGGGGGGGCTACCCGGTCGAGTGAGGGGCAGCCCATGCACACACCGTGTATAGTGGGGGTTGTGCACGGAGAGAGCCGCTCAATATATGTTATTAATGCAAGAAACGCGTACTTTCCTACCTGTTTAAAAACCTGCCAAAAAGGTTGGATTTTTTGCGCTGTGTAAAAAAAAAAAAAATTGTGGAAGTCGGGCTAACCGTGAGAGTCTTGTACCCAACTTCAGAATTCCACACGTGAAGCGAAATGAAGGAAAAGAGAAGAATAAAGAGAGAGCTGAAGGGGGCAACAACCGCTAAAGTGCTTGGCGAACATTGGCCGGGCAGATATCCTCCGAATTGAAAATATTGGGAATGATCGCGTTTGCTCACTGCATTCCGTCAACAGCTAGGCATTATTTGTGGGTTTTTTCTTGATTCCTTCGGTATCTTAAAAAAAAAAGTCTCAGAAGTGATAAATCTGGCTGTAAATATTGCTTCAGAGGCGTTTTCTTTTTGTATGTAAAAACCCGCTTGGGCGATTTTAAAATGTTACAGCCAGATTTGCCGCTTCTGAAACTTTTTAGATGCCAAAGGAATCAAGGGAAAAAAAACACAAATGATGCCTTACTGTTGATGAAATGCAGAGAGTAAACGGCCAATGTTTGCCAAACACTCTGGCTGTTGTTGTCCCTTCAGCTCTCGCTTCTATCTACCATCATTTCTCCTCGCTTTTGGAATTCTGAAGTGGGCTAAATGTCTCTCACGCTCATCCCGATTTCCATAATTATTTACAGCGCAAAAAATGGACAATTTCGGGGGGTTTTAGCTCCGCTGGAAACAATGGTGAGCGCTTACCTGCAGTTCATCGCGTGTACTCCACTTGGCGTAGCGTAGCAACAGCACGGGTCATGGGTCGTGACCCCACTGCCGTGTAACCTCCCCATAAACGGAGCTGTCGGGGCGACGGATGGAGAGTCACCAGCACCAGCACCAGCACCAGCTGCCGTGGAGTTGCTGCCTCAGCGCCAGAGAGAGCCAGCCAGCCAGCTAGCCGGGGACGACCCTCACTCGCCCCGTCACCGGCCTGGCTTCTCCCCCCCCCCCCCCCACACACACATCCCAAAGACGCGTGGGTCACTGCTCCGGACACTCACACCACTGCGGGCACTCACACCACTGCGGGCACTCACACCACTGCGGGCACTCACACCACTGCGGACACTCACACCACTGCGACCACTCACACTGACCTCTCACACTGCGGACATTCGCACTGCGGACACTCACACTGACCACTCGTACTGCGGCCACTCACACGGCTCCGGCCACTCACACTGTGACCACTCACACGGCTCCGGACACTCACACTGCGGACACACACTTTTCAAGAGAGAGTTAGATTTAGCTCTTAGGGCTAACGGAATCGGGATATGGGGAGAAAGCAGGAACTGATTGGGGATGATCAGCCATGATCACATTGAATGGCGGTGCTGGCTGCCAAGAACCAAGGGCCAAATGGCCTATTTCTGCACCTAGTGTCTATTGATACACTGTGACCACTGCTCTGGGCAGTCACACTGTGACCACTGCTCTGGGCAGTTACACTTTGACCACTGCTCTTGGACAGTCACACTGCGGAGTCAGACTGTGACCACTGCTCTGGACAGTCAGACTGCGGACAGTTTGATCGATGTGAGCAGTTTGAAAAGTTCCTAGTGTTGACGAAGCCTTCATGTGGCCAAAACAAGGAACACAAACAACTTTTCCCGCCCCACCCCCAACACACATTTTAATTTCCCAAGCGTTGCGTTGTTGACCCTTTGAAACAACGAGAACGTTTGTCTCGACAAATGTGCTCGAAGGAACTTTTCTTATTCTGGAAAATATTGGTGGCATTTGAAAGAATTTGGCGATTTGGCGATCGTCGGTTGAAATTCCTGTCTAAAGCAACTTATAACTGCCCAAAGTTGTCAAAATTAAGTTGTTTTAAAACTTACCTCGAATTCAAGAAAGATCTGTAGGTAAAGTCAGACAGCTGGCACCCGGCCTGTTTGAAATATGTGCCGTTCTCTTCTCTTCTCTTCTCTTCTCTTCTCTTCTCCGCTCGCTGCTTTGCTTTGCCCGTGCCTGTCTGTTTTGGTGTGAGCGGATGTGGGAGGTTTATAAAGCTCTCGCTGCCCCAGTCCTGCCCCTGCTTTACAGCTCATCCACACGTGGTTTTCATTAGAAAATATAAATATTTTACATTTCACCCCAGTTTTATTTACCAACGAAAAGAATTCATTTACAACATAAACGTTTTGAAATATGTATTAAAAGCACCCGTATATTAAATTCGCGAAAGTTGTATTTATGGATTATTTTTTAAATGTAGAATTAGTCGCAAGGGCGGATGTGCTGTCGAACACATTCCCGGGCTGGGGCAGTAAAGGCAGTCAGTAGCCGCTCAGAGATCTTTGGTCAAGAGGCAAATGCAATTTAAATGTTAAAGAAGGAACTGCAGATGTGGAGAATCGAGGGGTACACAAAAGGCTGGAGAAACTCAGCGGGTGCAGCAGCATCTAAGGAGCGAAGGAGATAGGCGACGTTTCGGGTCAAGACCCTTCTTAAATGTTGTTGTTCGCGCTGATGTAAATTATTTTCTCAGATTACAACAGGCACATGACTGTTCGCACATACACCCTGCCATTGCCTCACGTAGTCGGGATGATGCAATTTGGAAGAGATTACTAAAACCCAGGAAGATATTTATCTTGCATACACTAAAAAGTTTACCATACAATCAGGATTGGATACTTCGCAAATGAAGTCTTTGTTTATCCATACCCAGACAAGAAACACCCTGGTTTCGAGATGTGTGTAGCTGTACGGCGCAGTAGGTCATCCCCACTACCTAACAGATCTTTAAAAAATAGTTTTCACAATTCAAAATTACTTGACAAAGAAAGTACAACGCATAAACAAACTGCCGGCCAATTGGACTGCACTGATGTTTACACGCATGGGACCATTCTCAGCCCAACTTTCTTATTGGTATCTGCTTTATATAATTAAAACCCCCGTGATGTATGCGTCCAACTCGCTTCCCTTTGACGAATCAATCACTCCATTTTCTTGGCATTCCTTACCCTGTAACCACACATGGTAGGTGTTTTTATGGTCCCTTACTCTGAACTCGTCGGCATACAGATACCCCACTTTCTCTCCTCGGATCACTTGTAATTTTATCATTTGTTATTTTTACTTGAGGATGAAATCGCTTTTGTACAGTGTTTGTAGGAGCACTCCAACTTCCCTGATAGAATAGATGTTCCCCATACTTCTGCTTCACGCTGTCGCCCTGAGGTTGCTCAATCGGAGTAGCTCGTTCTAGTGTGTAAGAACGAACTTGCAGAGGCTGGTTTGCACCGAAGATAGAAACAAAATGCTGGAGTAACTCAGCGGGTCAGGCAGCAACTCTGGGCATCATTATCTAGAATGCTGCCTGACCCGCTAAATTACTCCGGCATTTTTATGTGAACCAATTGTCACCTGGTACTCTGCCAGTGAACCAAGAATCACTTAGTACTCTGCTTCCAGAACTCCAGAACCAAGGTTTGAAAGCTGAGTATGATAAATGTAAA
Organism: Okamejei kenojei; assembly: GCA_035221665.1. Taxonomy (NCBI): domain Eukaryota; kingdom Metazoa; phylum Chordata; class Chondrichthyes; order Rajiformes; family Rajidae; genus Okamejei; species Okamejei kenojei. The sequence continues at coordinate 129,133,883 of CM069134.1, read as the reverse complement.
CTATAATAGACAATAGGTGCAGGAGTAGGCCATTCGGCCCTTCGAGCTAGCACCGCTTTAATGTCTGAAGAAGGATTTCGGCCCGAAGCGTTGCCTATCTCCTTCGCTCCATAGATGCTGCTGCACCCGCTGAGTTTCTCCAGCATCTTGTGTACCCCCGCTTTAATGTAATATTGGCGCATGCAGCAAGAACAGATGTATTCCCCTCACTATGGAAAGATCATGGTGACATTCATTGCTTCTTTGTGATGATTCTCATCATCAGGTTCAGTGGCTGGTCACCTCTCTGGAGACGCACATCTGATCCTGTCTTCAGTTGTCTGATGTATAGGCATCTTGTCACCAAAGATTCTAGGATCTTTGCTTGTAACTGCTTCTGTGTCCGCACACAAAAGTAGTTGCTCTGATTTCCCCACGCATCCTCCTACTCCACATCATAAAGACAAACTAGAGGGGTTAATTTGTGATTGTAAATTATCAGCGTTACAGATGATTGAGAGGAGAATCCGGGAGAGTTGATGAGCACATGAGAAAAAATTTGGCTGCAGGGAAATAAGTAGGAGAATGGGATGGGTAGGAACGTTCTGAGAGCTAGCACAGATGTAGTGGGTCAAATGGCCTCCGCCATGTCAAGAGAGCATGAGAACTATCATTATAGTTGACATGTGATGAAAATGTCTCTCATAGAAACATAGAAAATAGGTGCAGGAGGAGGCCATTTGGCCCTTCGAGCCAGCACCGCCATTCATTGTGATCATGGCTGATCGTCCCCTATCAATAACCCGTGCCTGCTTTCTCCCCATATCTCTTGACTTCATTAGTCCCTAGAACTCTATCTAACTCTCTCTTAAATCCATCAAGTGACGTGGCCTCCACTGCCCTCTGTGGCATGGAATTCCATAAATTCACAACTGGGTGAAAATATTTTTTCTCACCTCAGTCTTAAATGACCTCCCCTTTATTCTGTGGCCCCTGCTTCTGGACTTGCCCAACATTGGGAACATTTTTCCTGCATCTAGCTTGTCCAGTCCTTTTATAATTGTATATGTTTCTATAAGATTCCCCCTCATCCTTCTAAACTCCAGTGAATACAAGCCTAATCTTTTCAATCTTTCCTCATATGACAGTCCCGCCATCCCAGGGATCAATCTCGTGAACCTACGCTGTGCTGCCTCAATCACAAGGATGTCCTTCCTCAAATTAGGAGACCAAAACTGTACAAAATACTCCAGATGTGGTCTCACCAGAGCCCTATACAACTGCAGAAGAACCTCTTTAGTCCTATACTGAAATCCTCTTCTTATGAAGGCCAACATTCCATTAGCTTTCTTCACTGCCTGCTGTACCTGCACGCCAACTTTCAGTGACTGGTGTACAAGGACACCCAGGTCTCACTGTACCTCCCCCTTACCTAACCTAACCCCATTGAGATAATAATCTGCCCCCTTGTTTTTGCCGCCAAAGTGGATAACCTCACATTTATCTATATTATATTGCATCTGCCACACATCTCATGCTGCATGGACATTTTATTTCTTCAATGTGCTTCATTTAGTTTAGTGAAAAGTCTGGCCCAAGTGATTAATGGCAATAATCAGCTGGTTTGCAGGTGTAGATACTCCATGGAAGGTGTGAAGTGAGGTGAAGGCTGGAAAGATCTTGCATGGGATGCTTTACACGGGCAAATTGTCAACTAAAATAAGTCAACTATATTTTTGGAAGAAAATAAAAAATTGGAAAACTATTTACTTTACTCACTGCACATCCATCTAATATCTTCCTGCTCGTATTCCATGTTCTTCCATGTTGGTTCACATCGTGGGAAAACCTGAAACTACTTTTGCAAGAGAACATGTTCAAGCATAGTCAGCAATCCCAGTCTGCTCTGGAACCATCACGGAAACATCCAACTTGTTAGAACTCGCTACATATGCAAGAAACACAAAATGTTTGCTAGCTTGCTGCAAACAGATTTGGATATAAAGTGTGACTCGTTATGGTAGCTTATAGCACCTGCAGAAACTGTCTGAGCCAGCACACACTGTAGATGTCTGTCAGATCTGTACATTTAATACAATTCCCTTGGCATTTCTCTCACACGTTGTTTTTGTTTTTCAAATATCTATACACTTTCTTTTGAAAAGGTCTTTTGAATTTAACTTCTATTTTGTTTTGTTGCAGCTCCTGAGGTACAGCCTTCAACATGCAATGCCCGTGACTGGTATACAGTCACTAAAAGTCTACCATCCACTAAATCTACTGCGGTAATTCACCCAGGCTGTTCCAGAAGTACTTCCCAAACACACAACCTCAGCCAAGAAGGACAAGGGCAACGGCCATATGGAAACTTCACCACATATGGGATCCACTCCAGGTCACTCACATAGAACATAGATTATAGAAAGATTATAGATCATAAATTATAGAGCACAGGACAGTGCAGCACAAGAACAGGCATATCGGCCCACAATGTCTATGTCAAACTTGGTGCTAAATTAAACTAATGTCATCTGCCACCATGTGATTCATATCCCTCCATCCCCTGTATATTAACCATAACCATATAACAATTACAGCACGGAAACAGGCCCTCTCGGCCCTTCCAGTCCGTGCCGACCATTTGTTTTCCCCTAGTCCCATCTACCTGCACTCAGACCATACCCCTCCATTCCCTTCACGTCCATATACCTATCCACTTTACTCTTAAATGTTAAAATCGATCCTGCCTCCACCACTTCTGCTGGAAGCTGATTCCACACAGCCACCACCCTCTGAGTAAAGAAGTTCCCCCTCACGTTACCCCGAAACCTCTGTCCCTTAATTCTCATGTCATGCCTCTTGTTTCAATCTTCCCTACCCTCAATGGGAAAAACCGTATCCACGTCAACTCTGTCTATCCCTTTCATCATTTTAAAGACCTCAATCAAGTCCCCCTTAACCTTCTGCGCTCCAAAGAATAAAAACCTAACTTGTTCAACCTTTCTCTGTAACATAGTTGCTGGAACCTGGCAACATTCTAGTAAATCTCCTCTGTACTCTCTCTATTTTGTTGACATCCTTTCTATAACTAGGCGACCAAAATTGTACACCATACTCCAGAATTGGTCTTACCCAATGCCTTGTACAATTTTAACATTTATTCCCTACTCCTATATTCAATGCTCTGATTTATAAAGGCCAGCACACCAAAGGCTTTCTTTACCACCCTATCTACATGCGATTCCACCTTCAGGGAACTATGAACAGTTATTCCTAGATCCCTGTTCCACAGCATTCCTCAATTCCTACCATTTACCATGTACGTCTTTTTGATTTGTCCTGCCAAGATGTAGCACTTCACACTTATCAGCATTAAAACTCATCTGCCATCTTTCAGCCCACTTTTCCAAATGGCCCAAATCTCTCTGTAGACTTTGAAAATCTACTTCATTATCCACAAACACCACTATCTTAGTATCATCTGCATACTTACTTATCCAATTTTCCACCCCATCATCCAGATCATTGATGTACATGGACAAACAACAGTGGACCCAACACAGATCTCTGAGGCACCCATGGTCAACGGCTTCCAACCTGACAAACAGCCATCCACCATTACTCTCTGACAATCTCCATTCAGCCACTGTTGAATCCATCTTGCTACTCCGCCATTAACACCCAAAGATTGAACTTCTTAACCAACCTTCCATGGGGAACCTTGTCAAAGGCCTTACTGAAATCCATATAGACAACATCCATTGCTTTACCCTCATCAATTTCCCTAGTTACCACTTCAAAAAATTCAAGAAGGTTTGTCAAACAGACCTTCCCGGCACAAATCCATGTTGACTGTTCCTGATCAGGACCCTGTTTATCCAGATGCTTATATATATTATCTCTAAGTATCCTTTCCATTAATTTGCCCACCACTGACGTCAAACTAATAGGCTATAATTGCTAGGTTTATTCTTTGAACCCTTTTTTAAACAATGGGAACAACATGCGCAGTACACCAATCTCTGGCCACTATTCCCGTTTCTAATGACATTTGAAATATTTCTGTCCTAGCTCCTGCTATTTCTACACTTAACTTCCCTCAATGTCCTAGGGAATATCCTGTCATGACCTGGAGACTTATCCACTTTTATATTTTTCAAAAGTGTCAGTACTTCCTCCTCTTTGAATCTCATAGTTTCCATAGCTACTCTACTCTTTCCCCTTAAACTCACCGAGTTCAATATCCTTCTCCTTGGTGAATACCGAAGAAAAGAAATTGTTCAATATCTCCCCCATATCTTTTGGCTCTTGCAGATAGCTGTCCATTCTGGTTCTCTAATGTCCAATTTTATCCCTCGTTATCCTTTTGCTATTAATATAGCTGTAGAAACCCTTTGGGTTTACTTTCACCTTTCTTGCCAAAGCAACCTCATATCTTCTTTTAGCCTTCCTAATTTCTTTCTTAAGATTCTTTTTACATTCTTTATACTCCTCTAGCACCTCATTTACTCCATGCCTCCTATAATTATTGTAGATATCTCTCTTTTTTCGAAACATGTGTCCAATTTCCCTTGAAAACCATGGCTCTTTCCAATTTTTACTATTTCCTTTCAACCTAACAGGGACATAAAGATTCTGTACTCTTACAATTTCCCCTTTAAATGTCCTCCATTTCTCTTCTACATCCTTCTACATCTGGTCGATACCTCTATGTACTGCTGCAAAAAACTATCCTGCACACATTTTACAAACTCCAAACCATCCAGCCCATTTACAGAATGTGTTTCCCAGTCTATTTTTGGAAAATTGAAATCTCCCACAATCACTACCTTGTGCTTACTACTAATATCTGCTATCTCCTTACATATTTGCTCTTCCAATTCACGCTCCCCATTTGGCGGTCTATAATACACCCCTAAAAGTGTTGCTACACCGTTCCACTTCTCAGTTCCACCCAAATAGCCTCCCTAGACGAGCCCTCTAATCTATCTGCCAAAAGCACTGCTGTAATATCTTCTCTGACAAGCAATGCAACACCTCCCCCTGGTCCCTCCAATTCTATCACACTGAAGCAACGAAATCCTGGAATATTTAGTTTCCAATCACAGCCCTCCTGCAACCATGTTTCACTGATTGCCACAACATCATATTTCCAGGTGTCAATCCAGGCTCTAAGTTCATCCACCTTACTTACAATGCTCCTAGCATTAAAATATACACATTTTAGAAACCCACCATCCCTTATTCTCGGTCTATTATCTTTTTCATCTTTCTCGCCTACATTTTGGATCCGAGTGCTTCCCTTCTCTGCCTCTTGCCCCAGACCCTGACCCTAGCCCCCTCTACCCGAGTCCCTCTCCCCCAGCCTTTCTAGTTTAAAGTCTCCCCAGTAGCCTTTGCAAATCTCCCTGCCAGGATATTGGTCCCCCTCGGGCTCAAGTGCAACCCGTCATTTGTGTACAGATCATGCCTTCCCCAAAAAGAGGTCCCAGTGATCAAGAAACTTGAATCCCTGCCACTGCACCAGTCCCTCAGCCATGCATTTATCCTCCACCTCATTTCATTCCTACTCCCCACTGTCACGCGGCACAGGCAGTAATCCCTGAATTCGTTACCCTTTTGGTCCTTCTCCTTAACTTTCCCCCAACTCCCTAAATTCTCCCTTCAGGACCTCATCACTTTTTCTTGCCTCTGTCATTGGTACCTATGTGTACCACAACATCAGGCTCCTCTCCCTCCCTTATCAGAATTTTTGTACACGTTCTGACACATGCGAGGACCCTGGCACCAGGGAGGCAAACTACCATCCGGGTCTCCCGACTGCGTCTACAGAATCACCTATCCAACCCCCTAACTATAGAGTCCCCTATTACAATTGCCCTCCTCTTTTTGCTACCCTTTTGAGCATCAGGGCCGGTCTCTGTGCCGGAGGCCCGGCCGCTGTTGGTGCCCCCAGCTAGGCTGTCCCCTCCAATCGTACTCAAACCCGAGTACCTATTTTCCAGGTGTACGGTCACAGGGGTACTCTCTAGCCCCTGCCTCTGCCCCTTGCCCTTCCTAACTGTGACCCACTTGTCTGCCTCCTGTGGTTTGGGATATGTGCCTATCTAAAACCTTGCAAATGCCACTATTGTATCTTCTTCCATTATCAACCCCGGCGGCGTATTCCAAGCTCCCGTCACTGTAACAAACTTTCCCTGCACATGTCCTTTAAACTATTAAACTTTGCCTGTCTTGCCTTAAAGTTATGTCCTCCAGTCTTTGACATTTCCACCCTGGACAAAAAGGTTATCACTGACAACCTTATCTAAGCCTCTGATAATTTAATGAACCTCTATCAGGTCATAGAGTCATACAGAACGGAAACATGCTCTTTGCCCCAGCTTGCCCATACCAACCAAGGTGCCCCAACTACACCAGCCCCACCTGCCCGCGTTTTCATCACTGACTCATCGCTGATGGGGATGAGTCAGAGTATAGAAGAGAGATCGAGCAACTGTCCATATGGTGCCAGCACAATAACCTGGCCCTCAACACCAGCAAAACCAAGGAACTGATTGTGGACTTTGGAAGAGGATGAGGACCCACAGCCCTGTTTATATTAACGGGTCGATGGTTGAAAGGGTCAAGAGCTTCAAATTTCCTGGGCGTGCACATCTCTGAAGATCTATCCTGGTGCGAGAACACAGATGCAATTATTAAAAAAGCTCATCTACTTCCTGAGAAGATTACGGAGAGTCGGTCTGTCAAGGAGGACTGTCTAACTTCTACTAAGGTGCACAGTAGAGAGCATGCTGACCGGTTGCATCGTGGCTTGGTTCGGCAACTTGAGCGCCCTGGAGAGGAAAAGACTACAAAAAGTAGTAAACCCTGTCCAGTCCATCATCGGTTCTGACCTCCCTTACATCGAGGGGATCTATCGCAGTCGCTGCCTCAAAAAGGCTGGCAGCATCATCAAGGACCCACACCATCATGGCCATACACTCATCTCCCTGCTACCTGCAGGTTGAAGGTACAGGAGCCTGAGGACTGCAACGACTAGGTTCAGGAATAGCTACTTCCCCACAGCCATCAGGCAATGAAACTTGGCTCGGTCAAAACTCTGAACATTAATACCCCTTTATCTGTTATTTGCACTTTATCAATTTATTTATTCATGTGTGTATTTACGTATATAATGGCATATGGACACACTGATCTGTTTTGTAGTCAAGCCTATTATGTTCTGTTGTGCTCAGCAAAGAAAGAATTTCATTGTCCTGTCAGAGACACGTGACAATAAACTCTTTTGACTTTGACTTTGACTTTTCATTGTCCCATCCGGGGCATATTGTCATTTCATTGTCCCATCAGGGACATATGACAATAAAACACTATTGACTCTTGCTTCACATCTCTCTAAACCTTTCTTATCCATGTGTCTGTCCAAATGGCTTATAAATGTTATAGTTTCTGCCCAACTCCCTCCTCCAGCAGCTCATTCCATATACCCATCACCCCCTTCTGTGGCTAGACTGCAAATAGTCACCTGAGTTTGGTGCCATCTTGGAATATTTTTTGTCTTTCATGACTGATCTCAGCTATTGTTGCAGCCTTTTTTCTTAAGGAAGACTTTATGCTTTCCCAAGCTCAGGGTTGGAAGGGAAGCTATCCTTGGCCTAATTCTGGCAGCCTCGCTGCAAGATCGTCAGCAGCTGTGGAAACTGTATTGAAAAGGGAAAATTAGACGGCAAATGGCTTACTTTTACCTGGTTTTACATAAAATCACATGCCACATGACAAACTGAGGTAAGCATAATTGACACAAAATTTGAAAAAGTGAATAGAAATCGAGTTGAAAAGATAACCTTTGAGATGAATTTAAATTGACGAGGCCAGGCGAAGAACTTGTTTTAGTGAGGTGAGGAGAATGTGAAATGTACAGGAAGCTGTCATGAGTGGAACAAAGAACTGGGTGAGTGAGTTATGGAGCTCACAGACTGAATAGGGAAATATTTTAGTCGGAATTTGATTGCAATGAGTTGTGAAAAACAAATTAGAGATAGTGAGGGCAGGAAAGTGGTGCATAGAGATAATATAAGCATCTGGATAAACAGGGTCTGATCAGGAACAGTCAACATGGATTTGTGCCTGGAAGGTCATGTTTGACAAACCTTCTTGAACCCCTTGAACTTTTCCACATTTACAACCACAAACGTAAATGTATTTTATTGGGATTTTATGTGATAGACCAACACAAAGTAGTGCATAATTGTGAAGTGGAAGGAAAATGATACATGGTTTCCAAATTTTATTACAAATAAAAAACTGAAAAGAGTGGCGTGCAAAAGTATTCAGCCCCACTGAGTCAATACTTTGTAGAACCACCTTTCGCTGCAATTACAGCTGCAAGTCTTTTGGGGTATGTCTCTATCAGCTTTGCACATCTAGAGACTGAAATTTTTACCCATTCTTCTTTGCAAAATAGGTCAAGCTCAGTTAAATTGGATGGAGAGCGTCTGTGAACAGCAATTTTCAAGTCTTGCCAGAGATTCTCAATTGGATTTAGGTCAGGACTGACTGGGCCAATCTAACACATGAATATGCTTTGATCTAAACTATTCCATTGTAGCTCTGGCTGTATGTTTAGGGTTGCTGTCCTGCTGGAAGGTGAACCTCCGCCCCAGTCTCAAGTCTTTTGCAGACTCTAACAGGTTTTCTTCCAAGATTGCCCTGTATTTGGCTCCATCCATCTTCCCATCAAATCTGACCAGCTTCCCTGTCCCTGCTGAAGAAAAGCATCCCCACAGCATGACGCTGCCACCACCATGTTTCACAATGGGGATGGTGTGTTCAGGGTGATGTACAGTGTTAGTTTTCCACCACACATAGCGTTTTGCATTTAAGCCAAAAACTTCAATTTTGGTCTCATCAAACCAGAGCACCTTCCTCCACATGTTTGCTGTGTCCCCCACATGGCTTGTGGCAAACTGCAAACGGGACTTCTTATGGCTTTGTTTCAACAATGGCTTTCTTCTTGCCACTCTTCTATAAAGGCCCGATTTGTGGAGTGCACGACTAATAGTTGTCCTGTGGACAGATTCTCCCACCTGAGCTGCGGATCTCTGCAGCTCCTCCAGAGTTACTGTGGGCCTCATGGCTGCTTCTCAATGCTTTCCTTGCCCGGCCTGTCAGTTTAGGTGGATGGCCAGGTCTTGGTAGGTTTGCAGTTGTGCCATACTCTTTCCATTTTCGGATGATGGATTGAACAGTGCTCCGTGAGATGTTCAAAGCTTGGGATATTTTTTTTATAACCTAACCCTGCTTTAAACTTCTCCACAACTTTATCCCTGATCTGTCTGGTGTGTTCCTTGGGCTTCATGATGCTGTTTGTTCACTAATGTTCTCTAACAAACCTCTGAGGCCTTCACAGAACAGCTGTATTTATACTGAGATTAGATTACACACAAGAGGACTCTATTTACTAATTAGGTGACTTCTGAAGGCAATTGGTTGCACTGGATATTATTTAGGGGTATCAGAGTAAAGGGGGCTGAATACTTTTGCACACCACACTTTTCAGTTTTTTATTTGTAAAAAAATTTGAAAACCATGTATCATTTTTCTTCCACTTCACAATTATGCGCCACTTTGTGTTGGTCTATCACATAAAATCCCAATAAAATACATTTACGTTTGTGGTTGTAACGTGACAAAATGTGGAAAAGTTCAAGGGGTATGAATACTTTTGCAAGCCACTGTATATGGTTATATATATATAGTTATATCAGAATAAGTGGTCACTGTCCTAGAAAAGCCCCAATACATGGCAGCAATATAGTGCAGCATCAATGGCACAAGAAGGAGGAAGACCATCTCAATAAACATTTACATTTCTACAACAGTTTTAACCAGAAAAAGACAGGCTTTTCATGTGAACATTATCAAGTAAAATTCACCATTCATGCAATTCAAGTTAGGGGTGCGAAAGCTTGGTCAAGCAGAACATTTAAAGAGAAGTGGAGTGTGTGGGGATGTCTCTCTAAAGTTTAATCCTTTAAGTGTTTAGAACAGGGGTACCAAGAAAGAGAGATTAAAGATAAACACAGAGTGCTGGAGTAACTCAGTGGGTCAGGCAGCGTCTGTGGAGAACATGGATAGGTGACGTTTCACAGAGTGCTGGAGTGACTCAGCGGGTCAGGCAGCATCTCTGGAGAAAACGGAAGGGTGACGTTTCGGGTCAAGTCCCTTCTTCAGTTTGTTTCTACTTCTTCACTCTGAAGGATTCAAACCCGAAACGTCTCCCATCCTTTTCCTTCAGAGATGCTGCCTTGACCCGCTGAGTTACTCAATCACTTTGTGTCAAATCAGCATCTGCAGTTCTTTGTTTCTACGGAGTGATTAAAATGGGGTTACTTCCAGCCCGACATGAGAACAGGTTTCAGACAGTCAGGATTCAGGAGATCACAAAAAAAGGGAAGATGAGGGAGGATGTTTATCTGAGCACAGGTTGTTTTATCCCATCTCCTTTGATGCTGGGCTTTTCCTCAGACTTGCCAATTTAAAAATTAAGCTCAATTTTTTATCACCTTGCCTAAAAATGTTCATTCACTGAACTGAAAAATCTTGAAAAGTTGAAGTAAATTACCTGCTCCATCGACATTGACAATTTGTGTATGAATCTCATGGTCTCCAGCAGATATTTTTAGCGATCAACAGAGCCTGCTGTTTAGGGTGCAAAGATTACTTCATTTATTTGGCCTTGATAACGAAAGGATTTGAGTGTAAAATCAAGTAGGTCCTACTGCAGTTGTACAGGGCCTAAGTGAGATCACACCTGGAGTATTGTGTACAATTTTCATCTCCTAATTTGAGGAAGGACATTCTTGTTATTGAGGGAGTGCAGTGTAGGTTTACAAGGTTAATTCCCGGGATGGCGGGACTGTCATGATGAAAGAATGGAGCGGCTGGGCTTGTACTCGGAGGGAATGATGAGAGGGAATCTTACAGAAATACTAGAAGAAAATGGGACCCGTTGCATCCCTGTCACACAGGAGGCCTGGTCCCCCAATGCAATCCGCTCCCCCAACGCAATATTCCGCCACTCACCCACAGCCCCCAACTGCACAGGCGCGACTCATTTCCCCAAACGAGGAAAAACTTTTTCACCCAGAGAGTTGTGAATCTGTGGAATTCTCTGCCACAGAAGGCAGTGGAGGCCAATTCACTGGATGTTTTCAAGAGAGAGTTAGATATAGCTCTTAGGGCTGTTTCAAGGGATATGGGGAGAAGGCAGGAACAGGTTACTGATTTTGGATGATCAGTCATGATCATATTGAATAGTGGTGCTGGGTCTATGGGCCGAATGGTCTACTCCTGTTTCTATTTTCTATGTTTCCATATAAGAAATGTATCAATGTCAGCATCCAAAACATCAAAAGTGGCAACAACAAAAATGAGAAGGGAGAGAGGGAGTGAGTATGTGAGGGAGAGATAGGGGGGGAGAGAGCGAAAGAGAGAGAGAGAGGAAGAGAAAGGAAGAGAGAGGGAAAGAGAGGAAGCAGAGAGAGTGAGAAAATAGACAGTGAGAGAGAGGGATGGAGTCAAAAAAGAGAGAGTTAGAGAGAGAAGAAGAGAAAGTGAGAAAGAAACAGAGTGGAAAGAGAGAGAGAGATGGATTACGATTCATTCCACTGCTGGACAGGCCACTGGTCACAGCTCACCCAACACAAGCGATAAAACCGTGGGCAGCTCTGTCCAACGGGACGTCCACCTGCGTCACCCAATAACATGCACATCATCGTGCAATTTTCACTGCCCAATCATGAACACTTCCAAATGCCTGGTCTCTAAAATAATATGTTTTTTAATGAATTCACAGAATTATCACCATCTATTTTTGTATAATTATTTTGTATAATTATTGGCTGGTATTCTGAGCAAACAATACATGAGCTGTACTCAGTAAACACGGGGCACGTGTTCAAATGCCCCCTGATACCAGTCCTACCACCACCCAGCCCACAGCCTAGGAGCTCCAGAGACCTGGAGTGGGCCAGGATCTCAGTCATCCAGATGGCTCTCACGTCTCAGATGTCCAGATGCATTGGCAAGTCTCAGTGGTGGGAAATGGAGAGCTTCTTAGGTGCTTAGAGAGACCCACCTCATTGACAGATAATCATCGGTAGCAAACTCAGTCCACCAGTGCAGCAAACCCTGCTGTGATCAAATAGATAAATCCCAGAGGTAGGTAAAATGGTCACAGATAGATGATGTGGCATACTGGCCTTCATTAGTCAGGGCACTGAATACAAACATAGGGAGGCTATGCTTCATTTTTATATAGGGTTGGTGAGCCATCAGCTGGGGCACTCTACACTATATTGGTCACTACACTATAAGGGATAGAGTCATCAGCTGGGGTACTGCGTGTTGCACTGGTCACCACACTATAAGAGGGATATGATCGTGCTGGAGAGGGTACAGAGTAGACTCACCAGAATGTTGCCTCGGATGGAGCAAATCAGTTATGAGTAGAGCCAGGATGTTTAGGCGCTAAAAAACTCTGAAATAGGCAGGCAAAAAGACATAATAAAATTACAAAAAAGGCACGATAAAGGCATTTATTGACAAACAAAAGGCATAAATAATTTTTATCAAATTATCTAGTGTTAAGCTATGCTGTCTGTCAGACAGAATATGCTTCAGTTGCGAGAAACCTCTTTCTACCTCACCTGAGGTCACTAGTGCATACCCGAAACAAGCTACCGATATCATGTCGATATCTTGTGCATTACAACTATCTTTGAGAACTTTAGCTATATTTTGTATTTCTTCAAGATCTTTGTTAGCTAAATTCACTCTCTCACATTTTCCTCGTATGTCTTTACCTACATCGCCAGGAATTTTACGGATATCGTCAGTTACTTTGTTGTTAACCTGCAAGTTATTCACTAATGTTTCACCACGTTTCTCAAGGGAAGTGATAGGTTTTGGGAAGTTTGCAAAATTGGAAGCAATAAACGCAAGATACCGATGGAGGGACATTTTCTGCAGGATTTCACTGACGATCCTGACTCAGCAGATTCTTCTTCTTCAAAACAGTTGATGATTTATTTTATCTTTTCAAAATAGTAAGATTAAACGAGAACTTACCAAGTTCGAAGGTTGATCTTTATTTTACGAGGAGTCGCGGTGAGGGATTTCGTGAAGACCCCGCCAGCACGCATGCGCGGCATCCTTCAAAGCAGCGGTGTGGAATCACAGAACGCACCATGACTGAAAATAGTAAGATGAAGAACATAGAACTTCCGAGTTGACCTTATGATAGAGGGTGGGAGCGGGGGGCACGAAATCCCTCACCGCGACTCCTCGTAAAATACAGATCAACCTTCAAACTTGGTAAGTTCTCGTTTAATCTTACTATTTTACTTCGGAGTCACGTGAGTGACTTCGTGAAGATTTCAAAGCTCTGTGATTTCACGCCCTGAACAACGTCCATGCTTATCACACTGCCGCCATTCTGATGGAGTAAGACTGTTAATGGAGTTCAGTTGACAGTGGCTGAAAAATCAACACAATTTATTAATCAACTAAACAACAACCCCTAATTCGGGCCAGACATTTACTGAGCGGTACCCAGGATAGCTTCTGCGAATGTCGCAGGAACGGCCAGAGACTTGTTATAGAACCGTTGAAAGGTTTTTCCCCCCACTGGCCCAGCCCGCAGTGGCGAAAATGTGGTCCATGGCACCTCCATGGCTCTCGCTGCAGCCCTCGTGGAATAAGACTTAAAAACGTTAGTAGCAACTCCTGTTTTAATAACTCTTTACCAAAGAATTTTATTTGACCAGGGTTGGCCACCATGCTGTCCAGTCGCAAGTTTTTGTAACATCTGGACTCGTTGGGCTGTCGCCAGTGCCATGAGCATCACCACCTTAAGGGTGAGCTGTTTCAAATGGTAGCTCATCTATTGGAGCCCAGCTCCTCAGTAGGGTCAACATGATCCCCACATCCCACGTTACTGTATATCTGGGTCGTGGAGGGATTGGTATTGAATACTCCCCTCATTAGTTTAGACACCAGGTGGTGGGAGCTGATACTTATATCCAGGTATGAATACTGCGTACTCCTGTCGCTGTTGATGGCACTGTAGCTGAGGCCTGCATCAAAATGGAGGCCTGCTAGAAACTCCAACACATCCAGTATTGTTGCCGAGTTGGAGGACTTGTTGTTCCGGGCACAGAAAACCTCCCACTTTCTGATTTGAGTGAGGTATTGTTTGCGGGTGGATTCCCGACACGATGCTGCAATAAGGTTCATGGCTCTTGACGAGATGCCTGCCCGGTTTGAGCGGTCTTTTCAGAACCTGCAAGCCAACAAGTTTAATGACCATGGCAAGGATGACTGACCCCCCTGTAATGGAGTGAGTAATCAATTTGGGATGTTTCCCAATCGCCATCCATGGTTATTGTACATTTCTACAACCATCGGGTACCATGGTTTGTGTAGGCCAGTCGGGAAATGATCAATATGTCAGTTGCAGAGTCTAGTTTAATCTTCTGCAATACCGACTGGTGAGGCAGCATGGGGGAAACGCGTAGCAACCCATTTCCCCCAATGGATAAAAAATGCATCCAATGCTATTACCCCAGAGTCTGGTTCCCACATTATTTGGTATTCGATGGTTCAGCCTGGACGCAAATAGGTCAATATCTGGTGTCCCCAATTTGAGCTATAATATCTCCAAATTTTAACTTCGGAGTCACGTGAGTGACTTCGTGAAGACCCCGCCAGCACGCTTGCGCAGCATATCGTCGCGCGCATTTGCAGCGGCAGCTGGGGGGGGGGAGTGCGCTCTCCCCACCGGCCTCCTTCACAAGACGGCAGGTAAGTATTACCTTCCTTTACAGCATGGACAAGGGCCGCAGGACGACGCTGTCGGGGAGCTGAGTTGTGCTGCGGCCAGCCGACGGCCCTTGTCCCCGGAGCTGCACGGAACGCCGGCAGCTTTAACGCAACGGTGGGGGCAGGAATGAGGAAGTCGGGCGCGGAGCTGAGCTGTGGCCAGCCGACGGCCCTTGTCCCCGGAGCTGCACGGAACGCCGGCAGCTTTATCGCAACGGTGGGGGCTGGAATGCAGAGTCGGGCGCGGAGCTGAGCTGCGGCCAGCCGACGGCCCTTGTCCCCGGAGCTGCACGGAACGCCGGCAGCTTAACGCAACGGTGGGGGCTGGAATGCAGAGTCGGGCGCTCCCGCTAATACAGGGGCGGACTCACCCGAATGGGTTACCATATGGAGCTGCAAGCAACAGGTCCAGACTCCGAGCCCCCCGTCCCCCAAGAGAATAAGGGGGGATACAGGTAGTGGCAAGGGGTCTTGTTTTTCTTTTACAGGCAACCTCTCCCCGAGCTCCAGTAGACCGAGGGGGCTGGGCCGGGGACAGCCGCACGACAGGGGAGCCCTGCAGAGTGCATTGCGTACCGCAGCCAGGGATATCTGCCATCGTGCAGCCCGGGCATAACACTGCTGCGTCGTGTAGGCCTGCTGGAGCAGATTACCGCCGACAACACACCCCGTCAGGCTGCGGTCAAGGGCGGAGGTGGCAAGCAGGAAGCGGTCGGTCAGCTCAGCGCTGCGAGCGGCCGACCATGCGCCTCCACGCCAAGTAATGGTGTAAGTGTGGAGGTAAGCTTGCACGGACTCCGGGGACCAGGTTCCGGGGGGTCCGGCGCCGAGTCAACTCACCTGCCTTCTTATCTGCCAGGTGGGCCGCCACAGTCCTGGGAGAAGACAGACTAGCGGAGAGTCCGTGCGGGAGTCGTATGACCCTACTTGGGCTGTAGGTCACGACGACCTGCCATTGGACATAGACCCTAAGGGGGTGAGGTCCGATGGTGGAAGCCCCAGTGAATTCGCAGGGCCTGGGGAAGTCGGCTTGTCCGCTGCATATAGCAGGGACGGTCCATTGAGCGGTTGGAGCTCTTAAATGGTGCAAACATCTCCATCGGGACCAAGAACGAGAAGAACGGGCATCCACTAGCCGTGCAAGGACTCCGCTCAGCTCCTCATCGTCTCCAGCCAGAGCATTAATGATTGCCCAGCTGCTGAGTTTGACGACGACCAGGGACAGCCAGTGACCGCTGAACCAGAGCATGAGGTGGATGCTGGATGTGGTGAGTGAAGTTTGCCGTTTCTACACAGACAGGTGAACCCCTGCTCCACCTACGAATTGGCGGGCACCATTGATTGCCTACGTATGCCACCAACTCTGGAGTCAGATTCTCAATAATACCTTGGAGAAAGGTTCTCCACGGGCATAACGGCGTTCTGGAAAACCCTGATCGGGATAATGTGTCCAATAAATAGCATGATGCGCTAGCACTCCTATGCAACGCCCAGTATGAGATATAATTTGCCTGCATAAGAGCTCCATATAGCCCACACCATCGGTCAGAGTTCACCCATATCACCGGCAACAGCCAACAACCAGTGAACCAAGGCTGCCGGATAGGGCCACAAAGATTCTATCCCGACCTCCATAACGTCCACCAGCCTCCCCGAGAGCAGCACCCGTATGTATGGAACCCCCCCCCCCGCCGTTCACTATGGAGGTAAGGGGTCTGGCTCCTCACTCACGCCGTAGTATCCATCCTGTACGAATTGGGGGGCGATTGCGGGCGGCCTTGGACATATGGGGAAAACTGTAACCACAGATGAGTTTATTTTACAAAGTGTTCAAGGGTATATAATTCGTGGGGGGTATAGATCCCATACCCCCCCCCCCACTCAGCATTCGCCTCGTAGTAATTCTTACTCTATCCCGAAAAGAGGTGGAGGCAGGGCATGCTGAAAGAATTTATAATATGGCGAGCAGGGAAAAGTGGGTTGGGTTAATTGGCATAACCAAGCATGGACATATTTGAGTTATAATCGATTTAGCTGAGTTGAACACTTTTGTACAATATACACATGTCAAAATGGATTGCTTTTGGAACAGCTAGGTGGATGCTTACTCAGGGTACTTTATGGCATGTATCAGTTTGAAAGAAGCATGCTGCTTATACGGTGCCCATCGCTGAGGGCCTCACAGGGAATTCTGAAGTTGTCTGGAAGGGTGCATTGCCTAATGGACCATCACAGCTTAGGCTGTTTACCAAGTTGGTATTTACCTGTATTGGCTCTTCTTCTCCGGCAACATGATTATAGTGATGGCATGTTGATGAAATCCTTATAATGGGGCAGACCCTCCAATTGGTCAATTCAAGGAGTGGCTGCAACCAAGGCTCTGTTTGAGAAACTGGGATTGTAATCCATCCAGACAAATCAAAAACTGCACCCCCGCTACGGGGTTATGGATTTTGGTGTTTCACCTTACACACTAATTTAATGAAGGTTTATCATCCCCACTAATAAAGCTATGCTATATCAGAAAAAGAAGAGTGCCTCACAATCTTGCTTGCGCCAGGGGTATCGACCATGTGGCAAACAGCGAAAGCTATTGGTTTATTGGTAACTCTAAATTGGTAAACTACATTCCCAGCTACAATAATGGTTTACATCAATCATATGGTAGTATCAGGTCATCACTATAATCTTGTTGTCGGAGAAGAGCCAATACAGGTAAAATACCACTTGGTAAACAAGCCTAAGCTGTGATGGTTTCCATTAGGCAATGCACCCTTCCAGACAACTTCAGAATCTCCCTGTGAGCCTCAGCGATGGGCACCGTATACATGCTTCTTTCAAATTGATACATGCCATAAAGTCACTCTGAGTAAAGCATTCCACCTAGCTGTTCCAAAAGTTTCCATTTTGACATGGGTATATTGTAACAAAAGTGTTCAACTCAGCCTAAATCGATTATAACCCGACATTTCCTCTTCTTTTTACTGCTGGTGAACCTATTAGGCTCAACTCAATATGTCCATGCTTGGTTATGCCAATTACCACTTTTCCTCCTGCTCGCCATATATAATTTCAAGCATGCCCTGCCTCCACCTCTTTTCGGGATAGAGTAAATTACTACGAGGGCGAATGCTGGGGTATGGGATCTATACCCCCCACGAATTATATACCCTTGAACACTTTGTAAAATAAACTCATCTGTGGTTACAGTTTTCCCCATATGTCCAAGGCCCGCCGCCCGCAATCGCCCACCTATTCGTACAGGAGGGATACTACGGCCGTGAGAGGGAGCCAGACCCCTTACCTCCATAGTGAACGGCGGTTCCATACATACGGTGCTGTTCGGTGTGGACGTTTTATGGAGGTTGACGGCCCGGCGGCCCGCATTTCCCATGCAGGCCGCTGTTTGGCCTTGCCCTAAATGGTCGTTGTATTTATTGAGATGGAGGTAGGTAGAATCTTTGTGCCCTATCCGGCAGCCTTGGTTTCACAGGTTGTATTAGGCTGTTGCTGGTGATTGGTGAACTCTGGCCGATGGAGTTTCATGAGGCCCACTGTTTTGGCCTCCTTTGTCCAGTCCCTTCACCTGTTTGTACAGGTCTCCAAGCAACTGAGGATGCGGCGGTTTTGGAGTTGGTGGAGCGGTAATGGTCGGCACAAAACCCCGCGAATTTGGGGTTTAGTGTGGGCTATATGGAGCTCTTTACGCAGGCAATTTATCTCATACTGGGCGTTGCATAGGTAGTTGCCAGTGCATCATGCTATTTACTGGTACCACATTATCCCCGATCAGGTTTTTGCAAACGCCGTTATGCCCGTGGAGAACCTTTCTCCAAGGTATTATTATTGAGAATCTGGAGCTCCAGAGTTGGTGCATACGTAGGCAATCAATGGTGCCCCCAATTCGTGGTGCAGGGTTCACCTGTCTGGGTAGAAACGGCAAACTTCACATCACCACATCCAGCATCCTCCTCATGCCTCCAGTTTATCAGCGGTCACTGGCTTGTCCCTGGTCGTCGTCAAAACTCAGCAGCTGGGCCAATCATTAATGGCTTCTGGCTGGAGACGATGAGGAGCTGAGCGGAGTCCTTGCACGGCTAGTGGATGCCCCCCCGAGTCCCGTTCTTCTCGTTCTCGGTCCCGCTGGAGATGTTGCACCATTTAAGAGCTCCAACCGCTCAATGCGACCGTCCCTGCGGGGGGTGTGATGCAGCGGACAAGCCGACTTCCCCAGGCCCTGCGAATTTCACTGGGGCTTCGACCATCGGACCTCACCCCCTTAGGGAACCTGGCTCCCCGGGAGTCCGTTTGCAAGCTTACCTCCACACTTACACCATTACTTGGCGTGGAGGCGCATGGTCGGCTGCCTCGCAGCGCTGAGCTGACCGACCGCTTCCTGCTGCCACCTCCGCCCTTGACCGCAGCCTGACGGGGTGTGTTGTCGGCTTATATCTTGCTCCAGCAGGCCTACACGACGCAGCAGTGTTATGCCCGGGAGAGCTGCACGATGGCAGATATCCCTGGCTGCGGTCCCCCCCCCCCCCCCCCCCCCCCCCCCCCCCCCCCCCCCCCCCCCCCCCCCCCCCCCCCCCCCCCCCCCCCCTCCCACGCAATGCACCTTTGCAGGCTCCCCTGTCGTGCGGCTGTCCCCCGGCCCAGCCCCCTCGGGTCTACTGGAGCTCGGTGGAGAGGTTGCCTGTAAAAGAAAACAAGACCCCTTGCCACGTACCTGTATCCCCCCTTATTCTCTTGGGGGACGGGGGGCTCGGAGTCTGGACCTGTTGCTTGCAGCTCCGTAGCGGTAACCCATTCGGGTGGAGTCGGCCCCTGTATTAGCGTGGAGCGCCCGACTTTCGCATTCCTGCCCCCACCGTTGCTCGTTAAAGCTGCCGGCGTTCCGTGCAAGCTCCGGGGACAAGGGCCGTTTTTTTTTTTTTCGGCTGGCCGCAGCTCAGCTCCGCGCCCGACTTCCGCATTTCTGCCCCCCCACCGTTGCGTTGAAGCTGCCGGCATTCCGTGCAGCTCCGGAGACAAAGGCCGTCGGCTGGCCGCAGCTCAGCTCTGCTCCTCTGGCAGCGTCGTCCTGCGGCCCTTGTCCATGCTGTGAGCGTTTAAGCTGCCGGCGTTCCGTGCAGCTCCGGGGGACAAGGGCCGTCGGCTGGCCGCAGTACAACTCAGCTCCCCGACAGCGTCGTCCTGCGGCCCTTGTCCATGCTGTAAAGGAAGGTAATACTTACCTGCCGGTCTTGTGAAGGAGCCGGTGGGTGAGAGGCGCACTCCCCCCCCCAGCTGCCGCTGCAGATGCGCGCGACGATATGACGCCGCGCATGCCTGCTGGCGGGGTCTTCACGAAGTTCACACTCACGTGACTCCGAAGTAAAATTTGCAGCATAGTAGAGTACAGCAGAGAGCCATGTACCCCACCTAGTCAAAACGGGCTGAGGAGGTAGCGGAATCTTGGGTGCCATTTCCTTGAACAACTGCAACTGCTTTGAGGAAGATTTTCTTGACATTGGAAACTAGGCGATTGACATTTGGAAACAAGTTACGCATGTGCTTGGCAATTCTATGAAGTCCTTGAGCTAAGCATGTCAAATGCAACAGTTTGTGGAATAAAACTTTAAGAGCACGAGCAGCTTTTTTCATGTACGGAGCTGCATCGGTCACAAACAGAAGAGCATTCTCATGTTTTATACCTTCTGGCCAAAGTACAGCAAGTGAAGATGTAAACAACTGAGCAATAGTTGAGCTATTGCTCAACTTCTCCAATACATCCGATGTCAACAAATACTCCTTTGATGGTTGACCTGCCTCCAGTGTACCGATGCCCACATTGGCAACATATCTCCCCACAGCATCGGTTGTCTCGTCTACTGAGATCCATATTTTGTTGCGTGCAACTTCATCTCTAATTCTCTGCACAACAATGTTGAAGTTGCTGTCAACATAATTTTTCCATAATTATAACTCACTTCGTATATGTTCCTCTCTGTATTTCTCTAATAAGCCAGTGAGAGATTTGTTTTCCCTTGTTCACCCTCCCCAGCTCTCCTTCTAGGCAACTTGAATTTCACTACACCAATTGGTGTATGTGACAATAAATGAACCTTTGAACCTTAGTCCTACTGTCTCCGCCTCTTCCTTTCTTTTTCCTGCCCCCCCCAACATCAGCCTGAAGAAGGGTCTCGACCCGAAACGTCACCTATTCCTTCTCTCCATTGATGCTGCCACACCCGCTGAGTTTCTCCAGCATTTTTTGTCTACCTTCGATTTTTCCAGCATTTGCAGTTCTTTCTTAAATAAATCTTGGAGAAGGCTGAACCAGCGGGCAGCGGCACGAACGAATGAACGACCGACGGTGGCGCGCCCAGTTTTGCCCCTGTGGTGGAAATATTCTTGTAAGTTATACTATGCTAACAATAACATTAATAGTAATGTGTTAACATAGAAAACATAATTGTAATCATGGTACAATTAGAGAAAATAGCACGACCTTTTAGCAAAATGTCAAAAAAAGGCTGATTTAGGCACTCGATCATGAAAAAGGCATTATCTTGGTGACATCATCAATAAAGGCATGAAAAGGCACATGGCATTTATGGCAAAATCCTGGCTCTAGTTATGAGAGACAGGAGAAGCTACTCTCTGAAGCTGAGATTGAGAGGGGACATGATATGTAGCGCATCAATTTATGAGGGGTATAGATAGGGAAGACTGCAGAAAACCTTTAACCATTTCAGAGGAAGTAAAATTAGCTTACAGAGATTTAGCTTAAAGGAAAGAGATTTGGAAAGGATCTGTGGGGACTTTCTTCACTGAGAGCCCAGTAAGTAGGTGGCATGCAATGCCCGAGAACATGGTTGAAACACGCAAGACAACATTTCAAAAGTGTTGAGGAAAGCACAAGAATCACTTGGGCACAGACGCAGTGGCCCGAGTAATGGCTGATAGGATGGGCTGAATGGCCAGTTCCCTCGCGTTATAATTTCAGGACTCTTTTCTGTAACTACCTCCAATTACACCCGCAAAGGCTATTCTGCCCATTCTAGCCCTGAGTGCACAGGGGACAGTTGGTCATGATACACTCACACAATATCAGATAATATCACATATTATATCCCTTTTGTAATAATCGTCAAAAACAAAAGGAAAAAAATTAATCTCCAGAGGCACTGATCATATCTCTGTGACACAAAGTTTTTTTGAATACTGAGGCCAATGGACTGTCCTTTCAAACCTGGTAATCTGTGGTTCTTCCCGGACATTAAACACAGAACAACCCCATCCACTCTGCTGCCTCTCTCCCCTACCCAGCCATAATCAGTCTGAAGATGGGTCACATTCCAAAATGTCACCCATCCATGTTCTCCCGAGATGCTGCCTGACCATCTGAATTACTCCAACACTTTATATAATTTTTGGTAAAGCAGCATCTGCAGTTCCTTGTATCTTCATAGAACAGTACAGCGCAGGAACAGGCCATTCGGCCCACAATATCAGTTCTGAACATGATGCCTAGTTAATGTGAGCAGTTCTGGGCCACATATCTGAGGGAGGATGTACTGGTATTAGATAAGGTCCTGAGGTTTATGAGAATGATTCTGGGGGCGATTATGTTAATGTATGATGGGCACTGGGCCTGTACTCGCTGGAGTTTGAAGAGGACCTCATTGAAACCTACGGAATAGTAAAAGGGCTGGACAAATTGAATGTGGAGAGGATATTTCCATTCGTGGGAGAGTCTAGGACCAGAGTGCACAGCCTTAGAATAAAAGGATGTTTCTTTCAAAAGGAGATGAGAAGGAATTTATTTAGCCAGATGGTGGTGAATCTGTGGAATTCATTGCCACAGACGGCCGAGGTGGTCGTCATTGGGTATTGATAAGGTGGAGATTGACAGATTTGTGATTTAGTGTGTCAAGAGTAATGGGGAAAAGGCAGGAGAATGGGGTTAAGAGGGAGAGATAGCTCAGCAATGATTGAATGATGGAGCAGCGTAGAGGGAACGAATGGCCTCAATCTGCTCCTGATTTATGAATTGATGAAAAACTGATCTCCTCTGCCTGCACGTGAGCCATATCCCTCCATTTCCTCAATTTCCATGTCTGTCTAAAAGCCTTTTAAACACCTCTATCATATCTGCCTCACCCCCAGCAGTGGAATTCAGGCATTCAGCACTGTCTGTGAAAAAACTTGCCCCACACATCTCCTTTACACTTCGCCCCTCTCACCTTTAAGCTGAGCCCTCTAATCTTTGAAATACTTTGGCTGAATGACACCAGATCCATCAGATGACACCAGATGTTGCTGAGCAAGAGGCATGATAACAAATACTGAGAAAGACCTGGACTGTCAGAGGGGTTGACATATTAAAGTTTGCGAAGCCAGTCCTGACCCATGCCCTAAAATATTCTGTCTCCACGTGGAAGAGAAACAGGAGAGTAATTCCCACCGTCTCGGTCAGCAAACATGACTGGAGGAGGGAGCAGCGTTGTGTTCCAGTTTGTGTGCACAAATTTGCTCCGTTGTTTCCCACATTGAAACAATGATGACATTTCATGAATAATCGATTGCAAAGACATTTTGAGACAGATTAGTGGCCACCATTGTATAAATGTATTTCTTTCTTCACTTTGCCCTGTGAGCATCATGAGGCACAAAGGCACTTCAGCTATGGTCATCATCTCTCAACAATTCCTCTGTTTTGCTGACACATAAACGCATATTTTGTTGGGTGTTTTCTTTTCCAAACTATGCTCAATCTTCACAAAGTCCTACATTTACTGACCTACATTAGTTCATGTTAAACACTGCTATGATTTTATAATCTTCAACTTTATTACCACAAGACTTGGATTCTATGAATCTTTTAATTCAAATCTTCCATTCCTTGACATATTATGCACAAAGACACACACACGTCGATTCCTCAATGGCAAGTATTATCCCAACTGTCCTATTATAAACCTACTGGCCTAACACTCTATATCATATCTGTCATATTGAAAGTCATGACAATTGGGTACAACATCAATGTCTTCATAGTGCTTTGGAACTACCTTTCCTCATTAACCTTCAGGGTAAAGTTGTCTACAACCCATTGAGTGGGGACTCTTCCAGCCCCAAAACCTCACTAGGCCAGGGCAAAGGTCCTACTTGCTGATGGCGTTTGAGTTTGCGAGTTCATTCCCATTCTGTAGCTGGGGATGTAATTGCTGTGGAACGCATGAAAAATCTACATGATGGTAGGGTTTAGGAGGGAGCGATAGATCACCCGTGATTGAATGGCAGAGTTGACTTGATGGGCTGAATGGCCTAATTCTGCTCTTATTCCTTTTGACCTTATGTTTACAACCATTTCTTCCTTGCTGGCAATGAAGATTCTGTTAATATTTTATAACCGTGAACATCTGCTGAGGGTTATTCCTGCGAATATCAGACACACACCATCATTTTGCGCTTCTGTTTACCCTCATCATTGAGTCTCTGGGGACGTGTCTTCGCCCCCAGGTTCAAAGACATGCTCCACCGCACCCAGGAGAAGAATGAGGAGCCAGAGATGGATCTGGTGTCATTGCATATTAAAGGGCCGCACGATGGCACAGCTGGTAGAGCTGCTGCCTCACAGCTCCAGAGACCTGGGTTCGATCCTGACCTTGGGTGCTGTCTGTGTGGAATTCTCTGTGACCACATGAGTTTCCTCCGAGTGCTCTGGTTTGCGCCCACATCCCAAAGTTGTGCGGGTTTGTAGGTTAACTGGCCTCTGTAAATTACCGATAGTGTGTAGGGAGTGGATGTGAAAATGGAATAGCATAGAACTAGTGTGAACGGGTGATCGATGGTCGACATTGTGTTGGTGGGCCAAAGGGCCTGATTCCATGCTGTATCTTTAAACTAAACTTCAACAAGGGGCTGTATTTGAGGTTTGAGGTTTAAATGAAGGGATACCTCATTCTGGTCAGCTTCAACAGGGTGGAGAAGTGAATGGGCTCGGTTTCCAGAGGGCTTGTCCCGGACGACATGGGTGAGTGTTGCAAAATGGGAGCATACAGAGACAGGCTGATGTACTTGGAGATACTCAGCACAAATCCCAGCCTCCTTCTCAGCCGTCAGGGGGCAAACCAAACATGAAGCAACCTAAAACACAAGGCACACTCATTCACATATTGTATGGTTATAAGATTCTTTTAACATTACCTTTCTGAGATTTGCTCATTAAATTCTTTTGTGTAAATTGTTCTAGCCCTAAGCACTTTAATGAAATGTACAGTTTGGGTAAAAGACAGTGCTCTGGAAAAGATAGTGTAATAGTCTTTGAATTTTCTTTCATTGTGTTTAAGAGCACAATGAGATCATCATTTGATTCAATGGATGTGCAGGGAATGGAGGGATATGGTTCACAAAGGAGATTAGTTTCATTTGGCATTATGTTCGGCACAGACATTTAGGGCCGAAGGGCCTGTTCCTAATCTGTACTGTTCCATGTTTCAGGTTAAAGAGTTAACTGGCAAATGAATATAAAGTGATCATGGCCTGCAGGCTTTACCAAATTATTCACATTGTCCCTTTATCTAAGTCAACATCATCCCTTCCTGCTGTAGTTCTATCCAGGGTGGAATCAGGGTGGATAGGAAGGATACGCTGCTGTCCTGGACGTCAAATGTCTGTCAGCATTTCTTGCAGATGTTGACAATGAAATAGTCAAAAGTGTCTGGCCTGTTGACTATACTATAACAAGCACAGACTTACCTTTTTTAAAACTTTCCTTCCATTTAAAGATCAAATATTTGTTTTAGACATACTGTATAACTTCGGCCCCTCAACTGAGGTGCAATGTTTCATGAGAATAGGCAGCTATCCTTGTTATTTCCTCCTTTGCATTGTTACTGTATCGACACCGTTGAGTAACCCTGATATTGGAAAATAGTCTGCAAAGGTCGTCACGGTTTGCAGTGACTTTGCCGGCTTTATTGTCTCCAATCCTGGTGGAAGATACAGTTTTGGACATCTGCTTTTCTTGTGTCATAATGGTCAACGTGACAACATGGTCATGGGTTAGGAGAAAGTGACAGACTTGGCTTGGTCTTTCGTTATTGTTCCTCTTGGCTCAACGCCACATCTCTGCTGGTGAGATGAGGACAAGCGCAGTCCCTAGATGCGTTGTGACTGCACAGGCTTAAACCTCTCCTGGCGGTAAAGGTTCTCGGATGGACAATTTTGTGGATGGATCAGGCAATACAGTTTAATCAGTGCACTTCTATGCAAAGATTGAACTGAAAACTTGTTTGGAGTGAACACTCTGGGTAGGCTGAAAACTCCTTATGAACACAGAAGCGGATGGTGGAAATATGGCCCTCGTGCCATGTCTAAAGTCAGAACCCTACAGACTGAGGCTCAGACCATTGCTTGGGGCAGAGCATCCTTTGGAATCTATGAAAGTGAGCAGGCGCAGGCCAAGGGTATGAGTTTACTTTGGCATCATGTTTGGCACAGGCACACCTTGTGGACCCCGGGGCCTGTTACTGTTCTGTAGTGTGTGTATTTCTTTTCCAAACCCTTTTCAACGCTCTGTCCCATTGTAGCAGACAATGGAGCTTTGGGTTTATGAAGAACGGGCGATTTCTGAGGAAGCAGCCAAAACTGTCCAAGGTCGAGGTCGTCTATATACGAGCCAATGTTGGGTACTTGGAGAGAGCTGGTCAGAATGTTTCCAACCATGTTCATGAAAAGTAGAATCCTGTACGGAGCATCAAATGCTCCCAATGGTCTACAAATACTGCTTCAGGTGGGATGCCTCACAGTTTGACCTTGACCATTCATCACCCCAGTAATGTTCTCAGCTCCACATTATAAGCAGGAGTGTACAGCTGGCTGCTAAGAGGATTTTGCTCTTATTTGTGCTATCACGTTTGACTATATAAAGCGTCGACAAAAGATAAACATTAATGAACTAATGTTAAATAACAAAGGTTTGTAAAGATGAGTTGTTGTAATTGAGTGGTGTGAAGTGCAGTCAACATGGGCGACATCCCTCCCTCTGCCTCAGGGGAATCAGGCTGTGTTCAACCCTGTGTAAGAAGCAACTGTAGATGCTGGTTTAAATAGACACAAAAACCTGGAGCAACTCAGCGGGACATTCAGCATTTCTGGAGAAAAGGAATGGGTGACGTTTCGGGTCTGAAGAAAGGTCTCGACCCACAACGTCACCCATTCTTTCTCTCCAGAGATGCTGCCTGCCCTGCTGAGTTACTCTAGCTTTTTGTGTCTACCTTGTGCTCAACCCTGTGTCTATTTGATCCTAAGGTGACCACGGAGATTCGGCATGTCGAAGAGGATTCTCCTAAACTTCTACAGGTGCACGGTAGAGAGCATTCTGACCGGCTGCATCGTGGCCTGATTCGGCAACTTGAACGTCCAGGAGCGAAAAAGACTACAAAAAGTTGTGACCACTGCCCAGTCCATCACTGGCTTTGACCTCCCCACTGTCAAAGGGATCTATCATAGTCGCTGCCTCAAAAAGGCAGCCAAAATCATCAAGGACCCACACCATCCTGGCCACACACTTATCTCACAAATATTATTATTTTTTATTTGCATTATATTTGTTATTTATTGAACTTTTTCTTTTTTTTCAATGTTTACATATTCACATATTCTGTTGTGCTGCAGCAAGTAAGAATTTCATGGTTCCGTCCGGGACATATGACAATAAAGCACTCTTGAATCTTGACTCATCCTGCTAAGCACACCTTAATGTTAAAAGTCTCACCCTTTTCTTTACATTCCTCCATGGCCCTTCTCCATCTTCCACGTATTTCCCCTGAGCACTTACTTGAACTGTCCGAGCTTCAACTAATCAATGATACCTCGACGTGACCATTGTAATGTTTGCTTGGCAGATGGGATTTAAACCTGTCATCAAAATAAATACTGCACTCGTAATGTAATAAGGTGAAGGGTTTTCAGAGCAGAATTCAAGCAGTTGGACTCTGGGCAATGGTCAACGTGGCCTCAACTCCTGCTCGAGTATCTTTGGCCGCAGAGTGCTGAGCTTTTGGAATGTCAGGTAGGTGGGGTCTAGGTGCAGAATTTACGGTATGCAGAAGCAGGTGTGACACTGATTACACCAGAGCTGACAAAGGGAAAATAAACAGGTTTTAGATGAGTAGCGGTTAGGAAATATGTTAGGTTATGAAGACATAAATAATTTGCCGGAAGTAGCAGGGGATCGCGGGTCAAATGAGATGGAGGAAATGAGTGAAATCCAGGTTAGCCGGAAAGTGGTGTTAGGTAAATTGAATGGATTAAAGGCCGATAAATCCCCAGGGCCAGATAGGCTGCATCCCAGGGTACTTAAGGAAGTAGCCCCAGAAATAGCAGATGCCTTAGTGATAATTTTTCAAAACTCTTTAGATTCTGGAGTAGTTCCTGAGGATTGGAGGGTAGCTAATGTAACCCCACTTTTTAAAAAGGGAGGGAGAGAGAAAACGGGGAATTACAGACCAGTTAGTCTAACATCGGTAGTGGGGAAACTGCTAGAGTCAATTATTAAAGATGGGATAGCAGCGCATTTGGAAAGTGGTGAAATCATTGGACAAAGTCAGCATGGATTTACGAAGGGTAAATCATGCCTGACGAATCTTATTGAATTTTTTGAGGATGTAACTAGTAGAGTGGATAAGGGAGAAGCAGTGGATGTGTTTATCTGGACTTTCAGAAGGCTTTCGACAAGGTCCCGCACAAGAGATTGGTATACAAACTTAAAGCACACGGTATTGGTGGTTCAGTATTGATGTGGATAGAGAACTGGCTGGCAGACAGGAAGCAAAGAGTAGGAGTGAACGGGTCCTTTTCAGGATGGCAGACAGTGACTAGTGGGGTGCCGCAAGGCTCAGTGCTGGGACCCCAGCTATTTACAATATACATTAATGATTTGGACGAGGGAATTAAATGCAACATCTCGAAGTTTGCGGATGACACGAAGCTGGGGGTACCAGTGTTAGCTGTGAGGAGGATGCTAGGAGACTGCAAGATGACTTGGATAGACTGGGTGAGTGGGCAAATGCATGGCAGATGCAGTATAATATGGATAAATGTGAGGTTATCCACTTTGGTGGCAAAAACAGGAAGGTAGACTATTATTTGAATGGTGACCGATTAGGAAAAGGGGAGATGCAGCGAGACCTGGGTGTCATGGTACACCAGTCATTGAAAGTAGGCATGCAGGTGCAGCAGGCTGTGAAGAAAGCGAATGGTATGTTGGCATTCATAGCAAAAGGATTTGAGTACAAGAGCAGGGAGGTTCTACTGCAGTTGTACAGGGTCTTGGTGAGGCCACACCTGGAGTATTGCGTACAGTTTTGGTCTCCTAATCTGAGGAAAGACATTCTTGCCATAGAGGGAGTACAGAGAAGGTTCACCAGACTGATTCCTGGGATGGCACGACTTCCATATGAAGAAAGACTGGATAGACTCGGCTTGTACTCGCTGGAATTTAGAAGATTGAGGGGTGATCTCATAGAGACTTACAAAATTCTTAAGAGGTTGGACAGGCTAGATGCAGGGAAGATTGTTCCCGATGTTGGGAAAGTCCAGGGACAAGGGGTCACAATTTAAGGATAAGGGGGAAGTCTTTTAGGACCGAGATGAGAAAATCGTTTTTCACACAGAGAGTGGTGAATCTGTGGAATTCTCTGCCACAGAAGGTAGTTGAGGCCAGTTTGTTGGCCATATTTAAGAGGGAGTTGGATGTGGCCCTTGTGGCTGAAGGGATCAGAGGGTATGGAGAGAAGGCAGGTACAGGATACTGAGTTGGATGATCAGCCATGATCATATTGAATGGCGGTGCAGGCTCGAAGGGCCGAATGGCCTGCTCCTGCACCTAATTTCTATGTTTCTATGTTACAAATAAAGGTATGGAAAATAACAAATTAGAAAGTAAGAATTCTGAAGACCGTATAAAGACAAAGAATGAATTACGGGAAATGTTAAAGACTTTTATAAGTAAAAGCATAAAACCAAAGTCAAAATATGTGTGAGGTGGGAGGAAGGGCCTCTAGCTGTGCTGTACAGTTCCATGACTCTGTCTGTAAGATTCACCTTATGTTGAAATGTTTAAAATTAGAAAGATGCTTAGTTAGAGAGTCACATTGGAGAGGAACAAAATGAAATAGATTGGAGGAGATAAACATCAACATGCGTAAAATAATGTGTAGAATAATCTCCAGGCCAACTGTGGAGTCGGGTCTCACTCAATGATGAAACAAGTGCCGAGTGGGAAAGTTGTGGATAGAGGTTCCCGTCAAAAGCCTTGAGTTCACGAGTAGCCCAGGGCTCAGGGATGTTAACTGAACCAAACAATAAAGCAAATATCCACCTGGCTTTCGGCACATGTATTATGTATCAGTGTCAACTTATTCCAGGCATTGCAGGTAATACTTGTCTCTGAGATTTATCGCCTTTAGGGCATCCTGACATTATGAAAGGCACATATTAATGGAAGCTGCTTTCTCTTTTACATTCCAGATTATTAAATAGAGTTTTGAACCATATAACTCAGACATCTAGCCTGATTTCATAAACATTATTGAAAATGAGATAGACACAAAAAGCTGGAATAACTCAGCAGGACAGGCAGCATCTCTGGAGATTTTCAACATGTTGAAAATCCAACAGCGACCAGAACAAGGTACGACTCTTTGGGCGACTACTCACGACCTTACAAAGACAGTTGGGATAAACGCTTTAAGACCAGGATTCTGGCCCTTGCTGGGAAAATAAAGAGAGAAATTGGAAGCAATTACTTCCACACAGATGGTTAATAGAATATGAAATGCTTTTCACTGTAACTTCTTAATCAAACGTCAATGGGATTGATATAGAGATCAGACATGACCTCAGAGAAAGGTGTAGCAAGCTCCAGGGGCTAAGTGTCTTATTCTTGCTCCTATAGCAATGAGAAACGCAGCCTCCAGCTCACCTCTTCACTTGTCTACCACAGTACCTTTAGGCAAGGAACTGCCAAGGCCAATCTGAGTCCTGGGGTGACATCAGTAAACTGAGGAGAAACATGCAAATTAAAGTTTAGTTTAGAGGTACGGTGTGGAAACAGACCCTGCGGCCCACCCCTTGTGGAAACACAAGGAACTGCAGGAGCTGGAATATTGAGTAAAGTATTGGGGGAACTCAGTGGGTCAAGCAGCATCTGTGGAGGGAATGGACAGATGACGTTTTGGGTTGAGACCTTTCTTCAGATATAATAAACATAGAAACATAGAAAATAGGTGCAGAAGGAGGCCATTCAGCCCTTCGAACCAGCACCGTGATGCATTGTGATCATGGCTGATCATCCACAATCAGTACCTCGTGCATGCCTTCTGCCCATGCTCCTTGATTCTGCTAGCCCCTAGAGCTCTATCCAACTATTTTAAATTCATTCAGTGAATTGGCCTCCACTGCCCTCTGTGGCAGGGAATTCCACAAATTCACAACTGCCTGGGTGAAAAACTTTTTTCTCATCTCAGTTTTAAATGACCTCCCCTTTATTCTTAGACTGTGGCCCCTGGTTCTGGACTCCCTCAATAACTAAAGTTATCTTTTCTTTCTATTATATGTGTGTGTGTATTATATGTGCGTGTGGGTGTGTGTGTGTGTAATCACATCTGCTGGAAAAAATGACACCCCAACAGTAAATATTTTACATATTGCTGTAGAGTTTTACCTCATGGACTCCAAAATTGCCTCATCAAAGATTTATGCATTATATATCCAGCTATTAATCAAAATGTTCAAAAATCTGAAAGAACTTAGAAAATAAAATCGCTAGCTTTGGCTGATGACGTGATGGCGTCCCAATGGTTGCACGCTGTGTTCACGCGCTGTATTGAAGAGACCCTGGTGAGAGCCTTATCTATAGTAGGGGAGGGGAACCCCCGTTCCCTGAAGAATTAGGACATTTCCGATGCCCTGGTGTGGAACACCTCATCCTGGGAGCAGATGCGGCGTAGACGGAAGAATTGGGAGTAGGGGATGGAGTCCTTACAGGAAGCAGGGTGGGAAGAAGTGTAGTCTAGATAGCCAACTGCAGATACTGGTTTATACCAAAGAGAGACACAGAGTGCTGGAGTAATTCAGCGGGTCCGGCAGCATTTGTGGAGAACATGGATAGGTGACGTTTCACCGAGTGCTGGAGTAACTCAGCGGGTCAGGCAGCATCTCGAGAAAATGGATACGCCAGGTTTCATGTCGAGATCCTTCTTCAGACTGACTCGACCTAATTTAAGGAGGCTGTAGCTCTCCTGCTGCAGTTTGCTCAGGTTAGCCATTGCAGCTCGGAAAAGACCAGCTACCGCTTACATAAAAGCTGCAGAAACTGACTCCCTATCCCATGATCCTATCCCATCTCCGACGAGAGTTCAGCAGAGTCTGAAGAAGGGTCTCAACCCAAAACGTCATCCATTCCTTCTCTCCAGAGATGCTGCCTGTCCCGCTGAGTAAAGTTTGCAGATGACATGTGATCCGTATCCCTCCACACACTGCATCTCCATGAACCTATCTAAAAGTCCCTTAAATGGCACTAATGTATCTACCTTCACCACCGCCTTTGGCAGCAGGCTCCATGCACTCACCACTATCTGCCCACACATTGTCTTTAAACTTTATCCCTTTACCTTAAAGCTATGCTTTCTAGTCTGATATCAGTGATTTGCATGAGAATGTACAAGACATGATTAGTAAGTTTATAGATGACCGAAAGTGGGTGACATCTTAGATGGGGAATATGCAAAGTTCTCCTTTAGTTCAGTTCAATTTCAGTTTAGCGTATTGCCACATATGCAGTGAAAAGCTTTTGTTGCGTACTAACCAGTCAGAGGAAAGACAATATATCATTACAATCGATCCATTTACAGTGTATAGATACATGATTAGGGAATAACGTTTAATGTAAGGCAAAGCTATTGAGGGAGTGCAGTGTAGGTTCACGAGGTTAATTCCCGGGATGGCGGGACTATCATACGATGAAAGAATGGAGCGGCTGGGCTTGTATTCACACGAATTTAGAAGGATGAGAGGGGATCTTATAGAAACATATAAAATTATGAAGGGATTGGACCCGCTATTGGAATGGACAAATTATTAAGGGATTGGAACTTGGGAGCGCTAATGTTTTGGTGCAGGATTCCCAAAAATGTAATCTGCAAGTCGAATCGGTAGTAAAGAAAGCTAACTCAATGCTAGCATTTATTTCAAGAGGGCTTGTGTACTGTAACGGCCCTGCTGTTCCTTTGGATCGATCAGCGACGTGGAGAGGGGGGGATGTTCTGCATGGGCAACAGCTGATCCTCCATTTGACATCTCCCAGGCTTGCATCCGACCAGGATGCATCACCCATGGTCAGTCATGACCGAGGGGCCTACCCCTAGTATACAAAACCAGGGATGTAATGCTGAGGCTCCATAAGGCGCAGGTAAGGCCACATTTGGAATATTGTGAGTAATTTTGGGCACCATATCTGAGGAAGGATGTGCTGGCTCTGGAGAAGGTCCAGAGGTTTACAAGAATGTTCCCAGGAATTAGTAGGTTAACCTATGATGAGCGTTTGTCGGCACTGGTCCTGTAATCGCTGGAGTTTAGAAGAATGAGGGGGATTCTTCAATTCTCATTGAAACATTTAGAATAGTAAAAGACTTGGATAGAGTGAATGTGGAGAGGAAGTTTCTACTAGTGGGAGAGTTTAGGACCAGAG
The DNA here is from genome assembly GCA_035221665.1 of Okamejei kenojei. NCBI lineage: Eukaryota > Metazoa > Chordata > Chondrichthyes > Rajiformes > Rajidae > Okamejei > Okamejei kenojei. Next base: position 129,100,273 of record CM069134.1, on the reverse strand, counting down.
GTCACAGCCTTTGAATTAAAGGACGTATTTTTAGGAAGGAGATGGGAAAATTATTTAGTCAGAGGGTGGTGAATCTGGAATTCTTTGCCACAGAAGGCTGTAGTGGATATTTTTAAGGCAGAGATAGATCGATTTTTGATTAGTACGGGTGTCATAGTTATGGGGAGAAGGCAGGAGAATGGGGCTAGGAGGGAGAGATAGATCGTCCATGATTGAGTGGCGGATTAGACTTGATGGACTGAATGACCTAATTCTACTCCTATCACATGACCTTATGACCTTATGTTGGCCGGTGTGGGCAAGTTGTGCTGTTTCCACATTGTATCACTCTATGACTCTATGAGGTGGGGCTGGTGTAGCTGGGACATGTTGGGCAAGTTGGGCTGAAAGGCCTGTTTCCACACTCTATCACTCTATGACTCTACGATACCAAGTTAAATCTCTTCTGTCCGCACACAATCCAAATCCCTCATTTGGAATAGGCAGAGGTTGAGTAGGAATTTGGAATATTGTGTTCAGTTTTGGTCACTTTGCTGGAGGAAGCATGTTCTTAAGCTGGAAATAGTGCCGAGAAGGTTTACAAGGATGTTGCCAGACGGTGAGGCCTGAGCTACAGAGGGAGGTTGAGCTGCCTCCGACTATCACAATGTTTATGAAACATTGGGACAGGTACGTGGATAGGATAGGCTTAGGGGATATGGGCCCATCACAGGTAGATGCGACTAGTGTAGATGGGGCATGTTGGTCGGCCTAGGCAAATTGGGCCGAAAGGCCAGTTTCCATACTGTATGACTATGAATTTATTCCTTGGAGTGCAGGAGGCTGAGGAGTGAACTTATACAAGTCTCTGGGCAAATTGAGCCAAATGGCCTACTTCTGTGCTGTCTGACCCTACGGCATTCCCTGCAAATCCATGTGTCCATCTGAAAGCCTCTTAAATACCACTATTGTATCTGCCTCCACCACCACACCTGACAGTGCGTTCCAGGCACCCACCACCCTCTGCAAAAAACGTGCTCCACACGTGAGGTGCTGCATCTTGTTGAGTCAAACCAGGGCAAGGTTCAGACAGTAAATGGTCGGGCCCTGGTGAATGTTGTAGAACAGAAATACCTCGGGGTGCAAGTAATGGTTCCTTGAAAGTTGTGACGCAGGTAGACAAAGTGACGAAGGGTGGTGACCAGGACATTTGGCACTGGTCAGGCTACGAGTACAAAAGTTTAGAAGACATGCTACAGCTGTACAGTTGTACAAGACATTGGCAGCGACATGTGTGGTGGCATGCACATAGCCACATGGAGGCTAAAGCTGGTTGATAAAAGATATTTAACTTGTTTAGGTACATGGTTAGGAAAGTTTTGAAGAGATGTAGGCCAGGCACGGGCAAGTGGGACTAACTTAGTTAGACAACTTGGTTGCCATGGACGAGTTGGGCCACAGGGCCTATTTCTGTGCTGTCTGTGCAATTTAGTTTAGTTTAGTTTAGTTTAGTTTAGAGATACAGCATGGATACAGGCCCTTTGGCCCACCGAGTCTGTGCCGACCAGCGTTCCCCGCACATTAATACTATCCTGCACATACTAGGGACAATTTATACTTATACCAAGTATACAAACCCAAGCCAACTACCTACAAACCTGCATGTCTTTGGAGTGTGGGAGGAAACCGAAGATCTCGGAGAAAACCCACGCGGGTCACGAGGAGAGCGAACAAGCTCCGTACAGACAGCGTCCGTAGTCGGGATCGAACCCGCGTCTCTGTCGCTGCAATCGCTGTAAGGCAGCAACTCTACCGCTCAGCCTGTTTACTTTTAGTTTTGAGATGCAGCATGGAAACAGACCCTTTGTTCCATCAAGCCAACACCAACCATCTATCACCTGTTACATAGAAACATAGACAAATAGGTGCAGGAGCAGGCCATTCGGCCCATCGAGCCTGCACCGCCATTCAATATGATCATGGCTGATCATCCAACTCAGTATCCTGTACCTGCATTCTCTCCATACCCCCTATTCCCTTCAGCCACAAGGGCCACATCCAACTCCCTCTTAAATATGGCCAACAAACTGGCCTCAACTACCTTCTGTGGCAGAGAATTCCACAGATTCACCACTCTCTGTGTGAAAAACGATTTTCTCATCTCGGTCCTAAAAGTCTTCCCCCTTATCCTTAAACTGTGACCCCTTTCTTCATATGGAAGTCGTGCCATCCCAGGAATCAGTCTGGTGAACCTTCTCTGTACTCCCTCTCTGGCAAGAATGTCTTTCCTATGCTGTTCACACGCATTCTTTGTTATCCCATCCACTCCCTGCACTCCAGCGGGCAATTTACAGAAGCAGGTTAACCTGCAAACCTACGTTTTTTTGGTGAGCAGAGTCAGATTTAGTTTTCAGCTAGAGTTCAAGACTTGAATATATTTCTAAGCACTCGAATGGTAAACTTTAATGACTTTTTAATGCAGGTCAAAGAGAAAACCAGGCCACAACAAGACACACATCAAAAAATAGTGCAGTCAGCAACTCTGGATACGTGCAAGAATTTACAGAGCAGCAAAAGGTGTCATTTTTCAGCTAGTCTTGTTTTTTGACAATTTTCTCACTCTTTTATCTCCTGAAGCATTTTGATTTTGAAATTTTAAATTCTTGAGTTCAAATTCCTCCAAGATCTCACCCTCATGGTTTAACACTAATCAGCACAAAATGATTCATGAACTATGAGCTCCCCCACCTCGAGTCTGCATTATTATCTGTCCGCAGAGAATGAGCATAATTCATTGCGATTCCTTTGAGATTGTGGCAATGACCTGCTTTCCTGAAACTACTGCGATCTGGACGTGAGAATGTCCTCAATGTTAATAGTTTTACAGAAGGAATGATCAAGGAAGGAATGATATGTGACCCAAGTTGGAAACTGGGGAGGGAGGAGATGGTCTTCAATATGGTGGCAAATGTCCTTCTAAGTGGCAGAAATGACAGGTTTGGAAGGTGCTGCCCAGAATCCTTGGTGAATTGTTAAAGTACATCTTGCAAGTGTCACAAGTGGCTGTGATACTTGTGGGAGAAGGAGTGAATATTTAAAATGATAGATGGATGTACAGTAAATTGAACAGGCTACCTTTCCCCAGACAATCTTGAGCTTTTACAGGTTCAAGCTCCGGGTTATTCATCAGACTGCTATGCAGAATTTAATTAACACGCCAACTGCACTCCACTACAATGAATGAACTGGAGGTGGGAGTTCAATTCCCACCTGAATTTTAATTTAGTTAATGGAATAAGTCTTGTGTAAAATAAAAAGCTCACTTATGCAATGATAAAACACGTTAATCTTTAGATGTAAAACCCATGAATCTAAACTGGGATTTTAAAACCAATTTGCCTTTCTTTCTGAAAAAAATCTGTGCTTCACCCATTCTGGGCTTTGGACTAGCTTTCTTTGACTTTCATTTGTTCGCTAAACAAGCCTAGAAATCAAAGGTATTGCAATAAATTGTTAAATAAAACTATTAAGAAGAAAATCAGACTGGCCATTTTGTCACCTACGATCTGGACATAGCAAACGTTCACCATCTTGGGTACCGTCCATTTATTTAGCCCAGAGGTCCCAGAGAATGTGTAAACTCCGCTCAGCATCTGTAGTCAGGATCAAACCCGGGTGTCTGGCCCCGTAAGGCAGCAGCTCAACTGCTGCACCACTTCTGCCCCTTCGATAAAGCCTCCGCATCCTTCGTGTAATGGTTGTGACCAGAACTACACACAATACTCTAAACGTGGCTCAACTAAAGTTTTATAAAGCTGCAACATGACTTCTCAGTTTTTATACTCAAGATCTCTCTGTATATCATCGCTCCTAAGAGCCCTGCCATTACTTGTACACATTCTCCCTGAAATGCAACAACTCACATTTGTCCCTTTTTATTGGCACCTGCCATTTCTCCACCCAACTGTATCCTATTATATTCTTTGACAACCTTCCTTACAGTCCACAACTCCACTAATCTTTGTCTCATCTGAATGATGAAGGTAAGCAGATATTATATATATATATTCTTTATCACTCTATCTATTCTGTGTTGCCACTTTCATGGAACTATAGACCTCAAGATCCCTCTGTATATCAATAGACAATAGATAATAGGTGCAGGAGTAGGCCATTTGGCCCTTCGACCCAGCACCACCATTCAATGTGATCATGGCTGATCATCCCCAATCAGTACCCCGACCCTGCCTTCACCCCATATCCACTGACTGCTATTTTTAAGAGCCTTATCTAGCTCTCTCTTGAAAGCATCCAGAGAACCTGCCTCCACCGCCCTCTGAGGCAGAGAATTCCACACTCACCACTCTCTGTGAGAAAAAGTGTTTCCTCGTCTAATTTCTAAATGGCTTACTCCTTATTCTTAAACTGTGGCCCCTGGTTCTGGACTCCCCCAACACCGGGAACATGTTTCCTGCCTCTAGTGTGTCCAAACCCTTAACAATCTTATATGTTTCAATGAGATCCCTTCTCATCCTTCTAAACTCCAGAGTGTACAATCCCAGCTGCTCCATTCCGTCAGCATATGACAGTCCCGTCATCCCGGGGATTAACCTTGTAAACCTACGCTGCACTCCCTCAATAGCAAGAATGTCCTTCCTCAAGTTAGGGGACCAAAACTGTACACAATACTCCAGGTGTGGTCTCACTAGGGCTCTGTACAACTGCAGAAGGACCTCTTAACTCCTATATTCGACTCCTCTTGTTATAAAGGCCAACATGCCATTCGCTTTCTTCACTACCTGCTGTATCTACATGCTTACTTTCATAGACTGATGTACAAGGACCCCCAGATCCTGCTGTACTTCCCCTTTTCCAAACTTGACGCCATTTAGATAGTAATCTGATTTAGATAGTAATCTAGTATCAATGCCATTAAGGGTCATGCCATTAATTCTATATTTTCTTTTTACATTTGACCTCTCAAAGTTCAACACCTCACACTTGCTCAGAATAAACGCCATGCATTGGTCCATCCGTTTCTGTAGCTGATCTTTCTCCCGCCTTACTTAGTTGGCCACCAATGTTGGTGACATCTGCAAACTCAATAACCAACCAATTTCCATATAGGTCCGAGTCTTTTATAAAAATCACAAACAGGAGAGGTCCCAGCACCGATCCTGGCAGAATTCCAGCGATCACAGACTTCCAGCCTGAATATTATCCATCCACCAAGAGCACGCCAGATCTGAATGCAAACGACCAAGTCACTGTTTGATATTCTATATGTTACCACAAAGTTAAATATTCTTTGTACAGGGGTCCTGGTCTTAGTAAGATAAATATAGTCCACACTGTCTAAAGACATGTGATCAGATGTCACATGAAAGAAATGCTTTCAACTCGACCTTTTGATTTTAATTAAATGTTTCAATCCTGCCCTGATCTATTGGTACTACATTTATTATTACTTTTTCTTTCAAGCTTTGCTAGATGCGGATTCTATTTCACGATCCGTCCTACCCTGCAACTTGTCCATTTGCCAAGGAATGGTATTTAATGTTACCTGAAGCCAAGCATCAGCGCAACCCAGCCAAACAAACAGAGATCAGCACCAAGAAGTACTTCTCATTTATTCCAGGCATAAAAAAATATTTGACCGATTGTACTCTACGAGCCTAATTTCATCAGCCACTGTTTATTCACTGAATCACAGAACATACCCATGACAAACATGGCAAAAAAAAGAATATTAAAAACAACATGCTGGTTCAGCCTAATCCATCTCAGATGACATGTATGTGTACAGAACCAAACTCCTGCCCACGTTACATCATCTCTAGGGGGGAGGGGAATAGTGGAAAATAAATCATTTCAGTCAGTTTTGGAAAACTGGTGAAGAAAAACAGGGAAACTATGGGAAACTGTGTGAGACTGATAGGCTGGTTATAGTTTTTGTAACTTGATCCCGCAATATGTTAATGACATGGAGAACCTCAGTAAAGTTTCAGACATAACATCCCTCAAGTTAACATATACTGTAGTGATTTTACACTTGTGACCACAGTCAGAGTCAGTGTTTGCAAAGGTGAGATAATTAGTGCTAGCGTTGAGATAGATCGGATTGTTCCCCCATGGGAGATGCAGAAAGTTAGCACTCGTGTACAGTCAATAATGAGAACGGCAAATGTACAACGGAGATGAGGAAACACTGTTTCACACAGAGAGTTGTGAGTCTGTGGAATTCTCTGCCTCAGAGGACGGTGGAGGCCGATTCACTGGATGTTTTCAAGAGAGAGTTAGATTTAGCTCTTAGGGCTAACCGAATCAAAGGATATGGGGAGAAGGCAGGAACGGGTTACTGATTGGGGATGATCAGCCATGATCACACTGAGCGGTGGCTGTGTGAGGTGAGGGATGATGTGTCCAGGTCTATTGGTGGAGTGGGCCGCTGGAGGCCCTGCAGCAGCCTGGGGCTTGATTAGATTGGGTACCACTCCAAGAGGCCCAGCGCATGGATCGGATGCGGCCTGCAGTGGCACGGAGCGGCAGACCAGTGATGGAGGATATTGACAACATCACCTGGCCAGGTGACCTCTACAACAGGACAAAGGGCCTTTATGGCCAGGTTAAAGATTTTACATTTAACAACTCAGAACTTTAAGATGCAGATGACATCGTAAACGTGGCAGCTCTTGTGTACTATTAGTTGGGGCTATGATGCAGTTGTGGCTATGCTGGGGCTACGATGCAGTCGGGGCATGGGGATCTGAGGGAAGGCTAGCAAGCATGTCGATAACAATTGGGTGGGAGGGATTGGCAACACAAGGAACTTCTGTCCCCTTGATCAGCCTCTTAACAAGTTACACATTCATATTGCCATTGTGTGCAAATTTCTCGGTTATTAAAGTACTGTGGCATTGATTGGACAATGCACAAACCCGCTGATGAACTAAAGTGAAGCCTGCGATGTGCCTTACAACAGCAGCAGCGAGTATGATTGGTCTGGCCCAGTGATATGTTGTACGTTAATGACATGTTGGCTTTAATATGCTGCAGAGAGGAGCTCTGCAGAAATCTCAGATATTATGTGGGCACAGACGGGTGCAGTGGTAGAGCTGCTGCCTCATGGCGCAGAGACCCAGTTTCTATCCTGACCTTGGGTGCTGTCTGTGTAGAGTTTGCACGTTCTCCCTGTGACTGCATAGGTTTCTATCCACATCGCAAAGATGTGTGAGTTTGTAGGTTAATTGACCATCTGTAAATTTCCCCTAGTGTAGTGAGTGGATGAGAAAATGGGATAACATGGAACAAGTGTGAACAGGTGATCGATGGCCGCTGTGAGCCGAAGGGGCTGTTTCCATGCTGTATATCTAAACTAAATGAAATGAGTACAAAATTAAATATTTTTAAACACTGTGTTATTTCAACAGACCTGAATAACAAGATTTTTTAATGATTCAAATTCAATCAAAATACATACATTGAACTAATTTCTACTTATATTTGATTATAATCATATCTTTTCATGTCTTTACATGCAGAAGAAACTAGTTAATCTTGATGAGGACCTGCTGATGAGTACCAATGACAAGAATTCTCATTGTGAGTTCATCCAGCAACGTGAGTGGGAAGAAGCAAAGATAGAAACATAGAAACATAAAAAATAGGTGCAGGAGTAGGCCATTCGGCCCTTCGAGCCTGCACCGCCATTCAATATGATCATGGCTGATCATCCAACTCAGTATCCCGTACCTGCCTTCTCTCCATACCCCCTGATCCCTCTAGCCACAAGGGCCACATCTAACTCCCTCTTAAATATACCCAATGAACTGGCCTCAACTACCTTCCGTGGCAGAGAATTCTCTGTGTGAAAAATGTTTTTCTCATCTCGGTCCTACAAGACTGCCCCCTTATCCTTAAACTGTGACCCCTTGTTCTGGACATCCCCAACATCGGGAACAATCTTTCTGCATCTCGCCTGTCCAACCCCTTAAGAATGTTGTAAGTTTCTATAAGATCCCCCCTCAATCTTCTAAATTCTAGCGAGTACAAGCTGAGTCTTTTCAGTCTTTCTTCGTATGAAAGTCGTGCCATCCCAGGAATCAGTCTGGTGAACCTTCTCTGTACTCCCTGTATGGCAAGATCATAGAGCGGAGCTAGTATCTTTGGCAGGAAGCTTGTCCCTGCGATACACAAAGTTGTGGAGACCCCAGCTTGACTTGGAATGTAATTTCAGGAAAATAAAGTTGAAAAAGTTGAGGGATCTAGGAATAACTGTGCATAGTTCCCTGAAGGTGGAATCGCATGTAGATAGGGTGGTAAAGAAAGCCTTTGGTGTGCTGGCCTTTATAAATCAGAGCATTGAATATAGGAGTAGGGAAGTAATGTTAAAATTGTACAAGGCATTGGTAAGACCAATTCTGGAGTATGGTGTACAATTTTGGTCGCCTAGTTATAGGAAGGATGTCAACAAAATAGAGAGAGTACAGAGTAGATTTACTAGAATGTTGCCAGGGTTCCAGCAACTATGTTACAGAGAAAGGTTGAACAAGTTAGGTCTTTATTCTTTGGAGCGCAGAAGGTTAAGGGGGGACTTGATTGAGGTCTTTAAAATGATGAAAGGGATAGACAGAGTTGACGTGGATACGTTTTTCCCATTGAGGGTAGGGAAGATTCAAACAAGAGGGCATGACATGAGAATTAAGGGACAGAGGTTTAGGGGTAACGTGAGGGGGAACTTCTTTACTCAGAGGGTGGTGGCTGTGTGGAATGAGCTTCCAGCAGAAGTGGTGGAGGCAGGATCGATTTTAACATTTAAGAGTAAAGTGGATAGGTATATGGACGTGAAGGGAATGGAGGGGTATGGTCTGAGTGCAGGTAGATGGGACTAGGGGAAAACAAATGGTCGGCACGGACTGGAAGGGCCGAGAGGGCCTGTTTCCGTGCTGTAATTGTTATATGGTTATATGGTTAAAATATTACCTATTCAAGTAGAAACTCTGAACCTTCCTCTTTCATTTCTTGTGTCTTGTTTTGTAAAGATAGCTTAGTTCCTCTTGCCTGCGCTCGGCTCCTGGCCAGTGACTGAAGGTTTTCTACCAGGGCCCGAGAACCAGGCAGGAAATGTAAATCACAATCCAGCAGCAAATGTGGCCAGAAATAGCCACAGACTGACCAAATTAGCACCATTTCACAACTGGCTACGTGTGTATAGGGTGATGTGTTTATGTGATCAGCAGAGCTCGTCAAAGGGTTTGATCGGTTTGCATGTATTGAGCTGGTAATCCCTGGTGTAGGAACAAAGAGTAGAGGAGTGCTGGAGTGGATCTGGAAGCATCTCCAGATAACATGGTGATGTTTTGGGTCGAGACACATCTTCAGACTACTACTAATCCCTGCTGATTGGCAAGGCTACAATTCCTTGGAATCCAGCTTTCCGTGATGCCTTGGTACACGTGACAATAACAAACACAAACCTACAAGCAGAAACACTCCTCACATTTAGTCATACAATTGTACAGCACACAAACAGGCCTTTCAGCCCATCACATCCATGCTAACCTACTACCCTAATCCTATTTCCATACATTAGTCTTACTCTTCTATCACTTGCCTATCTAGGTATGTCTGTCTAAATGCCCGTTAAGCACAGCAATTGTACCTGAATCCACCACTTTGTCAGATATCAGTCACTCTTCCTGTAAAAAAACACCGCTCTTTAAAAAGCTCTTTACAACTGCTTAATTTCTTCTTAAACCCAGGCCCTTTGACATCCATCCCATGAGAAAATGTGCCTTGCTGAAATCCACATACACACCCTCGACAGCACAGCCTGGTGCTTAAGAACCTGGCTGCTTGGCAACTCTTTTCATTGGACAAGGGAAGGGGCTGCATGCCAATCTTTGTGTCACTTTGGCCATTGTGAGCATTATGAGCAGACAGCAATATAGAACATTTTGGATAGACACAAAAAACTCTGCTGGCTCGAAGGGCCGAATGGCCTACTCCTGCACCTATTGTCTATTGTCAGCGGGACAGGCAGCATCTGTGGAGATAAGGAATGGGTGACGTTTCAGGTCAGGACCCTTTTTCAGAGTCTAAACCTTGTAAACCAGCATTTGCAGTTCCTTCCTATACACAGAACATTTTAAAATGAGTTTTAGCGTTATGTGTTTGGAAACACAGTGGGGAAAAATTGCCAATTGTTTTTCCATGATATCTATGACGCTGAAGGGCTGGTCTTGGATTCCCCAGCACTTTTATAACTATTCACATTTCCTGTCTTACTACTGTTTATCTACATCAGATACTGAGTATTGTAAAGCAGGGAATGAGCCAAATTGTCAGGCTTCTCCCCACCACCTGTTGTTGTTTCCTCAGTTGTAGTTCATTTCTAAACACAAGAACACAGTGCTGTCGTCTCTGGCAGGAACTACCCTTAAATTGTGGAAGATAATATCAATGTCTTTTTTTCCAAGAGCACAAAACCTAATTTGTGGCAATCGTGGTAAGGTTTAGTGAGAAGATTTGTTACATTTGCTGCTTCCAGCAAAATGTACAAGCTGCTGTGAGACCCTAATAATGCAGCCGGCAGACAAAGAACCACGGAGACACAAGGAACTGCGGGTGCTACAATCTTGTGTAGAGCGCAAAGTGCTGGAGTAACTCGGTGGGTCAGGTAACATCTGTGGAGAACATGGATAGGTGAAGTTTTGGGGCGGGAACCTTCTTCAGACAAAGAATCATTGCCTAAGTGTTTCTCTGATGAGACCATGCTCATCGTCTTTATGTTTATTTGCTACCAAGTAAACTACACAATAGGTTTCATACAAATTACACAAAATGGTGAGTTTTGGAGTGGAGTTTGCAATCTTGGAAATGAGCAGCGACCCATACACTAATTGCAACAGATTACATTAGGTTTTGACAATTTCTATCCTGAGAATCCAGTCAGTGCAGGAGCGTGTACGTGACATGAGTGATGAACCTGCCCAATCAGTCAATCCAAAGCAATTCTTCTTACAGCTATCAGAATATCATTCTTGTTATCTTTATGAATACATCCTGGTCCAAGGTTAGTAATAAAGCTGTGTAAATACCTTGTATCTTTTATCACAGCAGTGGCTTCACCATTGTAAGCTGACGTGAGGTCACCATAGAACGTTTCTCTCTCCACAGATGTTAGCTTCTTCTTCTGCTTCTGGCGTGTGGCGTGCACAGCCTAAAGTTGTGGGACAACTTGTTCTATGTGATCTTATTTGATTGTGCACGCCGGGTTGATTGCATTCGTCAAAACAGGGCGGACCACGTGAAGGTTGCAATCTCCCACCCCAAGATGTTAGCTGAGCTGCTGACCATTTCAAGCATTTATTTTATGTTTCAGAATTCCAGCTTTTCAAAAACATTTAAAAGATGCGTGTTAGTGCCATATTAGCTCTAGAGAACCAACCTGGAGATGCTGCCTGTACCGCTGAGTTACTCCAGCATTTTGTGTCTATCTTTAATGTTCAAAGCCTTAAGTTGGTACAACTGCAGAAACCCATGTGGTGGTCATTGGGCACCACATGGGTCAATGGGTCATAGAGCACTACATGGGTCAATGGGTCATAGAGCACTACATGGGTCATTGGGTCATAGGGCACCGCATGGGTCATTGGGTCAATGGGTCATAGGGCACCACATGGGTCATTGGGCACCGCATGGGTCAATGGGTCATAGGGCACCGCATGGGTCAATGGGTCATAGGGCACCACATGGGTCAATGGGCACCACATGGGTCAATGGGCACCGCATGGGTCAATGGGTCATAGGGCACCACATGGGTCAATGGGCACCACATGGGTCAATGGGCACCACATGGGTCAATGGGCACCACATGGGTCATAGGGCACAGTCTGGGAGAAGACAGGCTAGCGGAGAGTCCGTGCGGGAGTCGTATGATCCTACTTGGGCTGTAGGTCACGACGACCTGCCATTGGACCCTAGACAGCACCCTAAGGGGGTGAGGTCCGATGGTGGAAGCCCCAGTGAATTCGCAGGGCCTGGGGAAGTCGGCTTGTCCGCTGCATATAGCAGGGACGGTCGCATAGAGCGGTTGGAGCTCTTAAGTGGTGCAACACCTCCAGCGGGACCGGGAACGAGAAGAGTGGGATTCGCGGGCATCCACTAGCCGTGCAAGGATACCACTCAGCTCCTCATCGTCTCCAGCCAGAAGCATTAATGATTGCCCAGCTGCTGAGTTTGACGACGACCAGGGACAGCCAGTGACCGCTGAACCAGAGCATGAGGAGGATATGCTGGATGTGGTGAGTGAAGTTTGCCGTTTCTACCCAGACAGGTGAACCCTGCACCACGAATTGGCGGGCACCATTGATTGCCTACTTATGCACCAACTGGAGTCAGATTCTCAATAATACCTTGGAGAAAGGTTCTCCACGGGCATAACGGCGTTTGCTAAACCCTGGTCGGGGATAATGTGTCCAGTAAATAGCATGATGCACTGGCACTCCTATGCAACGCCCAGTATGAGATAAATTGCCTGCGTAAGAGCTCCATATAGCCCACACTAAACCCCAAATTCGCGGGGTTGTGCCGACCATTACCGCTCCACCGCCGCATCAGTTGCTTGGAGACCTGTACAAACAGGTGAAGGGACTGGACAAAGGAGGCCAAAACAGCGGGCCTCATGAAGCTCCATCGGCCAGAGTTCACCCATATCACCGGCAACAGCCTAATACAACCTGTGAACCAAGGCTGCCGGATAGGGCACAAAGATCCTACCTACCTCCATCTCAACAAATACAACGACCTTTTAGGGCAAGGCCAACAGCGGCCTGCATGGGAAATGCGGCCGCCGGCCCGTCAACCTCCATAACGTCCACCCGAAGCACCGTATGTATGGAACCGCCGTTCACTATGGAGGTAAGGGGGTCTGGCTCCTCTCACGCCGTAGTATCCCTCCTGCACGAATAGGTGGGCGATTGCGGGCGGCCTTGGACATATGGGGAAAACTGTCACCACAGATGAGTTTATTTTACAAAGTGTTCAAGGGTATATAATTCGTTGGGAGGTATAGATTCCCATACCCAGCATTCGCCTCGTAGGAATTTACTCTATCCCGAAAAAGAGGTGGAGGCAGGGCATGCTGAAATTATATGGCGAGCAGGGAAAAGTGGTAATTGGCATAACCAAGCATGGACATATTGAGTTAGTAATCGATTTAGATTTTGCTGAGTTGAACACTTTTGTACAATATACCCATGTCAAAATGGATGCTTTTGGAACAGCTAGGTGGATGCTTTCCTCAGGGTACTTTATGTCATGTATCAATTTGAAAGAAGCATGCTATACGGTGCCCATCGCTGAGGCTCACAGGAAATTCTGAAGTTGTCTGGAAGGGTGCATTGCCTAATGGAACCATCACAGCCTTAGGCTGTTTTACCAAATTGGTATTTACCTGTATTGGCTCTTCTCCGACAACAAGATTATAGTGATGGCATGTTGGATGAAATCCTTATAGTGGGGCAGACCCTCCAATTGGCAATTCAAGGAGTGGCTGCAACCAAGGCTCTGCTTGAGAAGCTGGGATTGTAATCCATCCAGACAAATCAAAAACTGCACCCGCTACGGGTTATGGATTTGGTGTTCACCTTAGACACTAATTTAATGAAGTTTATCATCCCCACTAATAAAGCTACTGCTATATCAGAAGAGTGCCATAATCTTGCTTGCGCCAGGGTATCGACCATGTGGCAAACAGCAAAAGTTATTGGTATTGGTAACTCTAAATTGGTAACTACATTCCCAGCTGCACGATTCGGACCGCTACACTACCGAAATTCACAAAGGTCACAAATCACAGCATTTAAAAAACAAATGCTGGCGGCTTTGATCGGCCACTTTGGTTACCACCGGAAGCTAGAAACAAGCTATAATGGTGGGTAGATAATATTAAAGAATGTCATTGACCTATTATAGGGAGCAACCCTGATGTTGTGCTACTAACTGACGCAAGTGCACCAGGCCGGGGAGCAACTGGTACGATGTCCAGTTGTGGTGGCAGATGGAACTCTCATGAGTCTACATTCCTGGAGTCACATGGGATAAACTATATAGAAATGCTGGGGGCATTTCATGGACTGCGGGCTTACTGTACTAATTCATGGGATTACATGTCCGCTTTCAAATAGATAATGCTACAATAATGGTTTACATCAATCATATGGGTAGTATCAGGTCGCTAGTTTGCAATGAATTGGCTAATACAATTTGGCACTGGTGCATTGAAAGAAATATTTGGATTACTGCGACCTATTTGCCTGGGAAGCTTAATTCAGTGGCGGACACCAGGTCACGTGTCTTCAATGACAACATTGAGTGGATGTTGAACCCCCAAATTTTGGAGATATTATAGCTCAAATTGGGGACACCAGATATTGACCTATTTGCGTCCAGGCTGAACCATCGAATACCAACGTATGTGTTGTGGGAACCAGACCCTGGGGTAATAGCATTGGATGCGTTTTATCCATTGGGGGAAATGGGTTGCTACGCGTTTCCCCCATGCTGCCTCACCAGTCGGGTATTGCAGAAAATTAAACTAGACTCTGCAACTGGCATATTGATCATTCCCGACTGGCCTACACAACCATGGTACCCGATGGTTGTAGAAATTTAAAACAACCATGGATGGCGATTGGGAAACATCCCAAATTGATTACTCACTCCATTACGGGGGGGTCAGTCATCCTTGCCATGGTCATTTAAACTTGTTGGCTTGCAGGTTCTGAAAAGACCGCTCATCCGGGCAGGCATCTCGTCAAGAGCCATGAACCTTATTGCAGCATTGTGCCGGGAATCAACCCGGAAACAATATCTCACTCAAATCAGAAAGTGGGAGGTTTTCTGTGCCCGGAACAACAAGTCCTCCAACTCGGCAACAATACCGGATGTGTTGGAGTTTCTAGCATGCCTCCATTTTGATGCAGGCCTCAGCTACAGTGCCATCAACAGCGACAGGAGTACGCTGTATTCATACCTGGATATAAGTATCAGCTCCCACCACCTGGTGTCTAAACTAATGAGGGGAGTATTCAATACCAATCCCTCCACGACCCAGATATACAGTAACGTGGGATGTGGGGATCGTGCTGACCCTACTGAGGAGCTGGGCTCCAATAGATGAGCTACCATTGAAACAGCTCACCCTTAAGGTGGTGATGCTCATGGCACTGACGACAGCCCAACGAGTCCAGACGTTACAAAAACTGCGACTGGACAGCATGGTGGCCACCCCTGGTCAAATAAATTTCTTTGTTAAAGAATTATTAAAACAGCACAGGCCAGGGGCGCATGGGCTGCAGCTGGAATTTCGGGCGTACCCTGTAGATGCCACACTCTGCATAGTCACCCATCTCCACCACTACATCCGAGTTACTGGAGTTATCAGGATGAAGGAACAGGGGCTCCTCATCAGTCATAAAACCTCCGCATCATCGGGTGACTACACAGACGATCGCCAGGTGGCTCAGGGTGGTGCTGGATGCAGCAGGAGTTGCTACTAACATTTTTAAGTCTCATTCCTCCAGGGCTGCAGCGAGAGCCATGGAGGTGCCCATGGACCACATTCTCGCCACCGCGGGCTGGGCCAGTGGGGAACAACCTTTCAACGGTTCTATAACAAGCCTCTGGCCGTTCCTGCGACATTCGCAGAAGCTATCCTGGGTACCGCTCAGTAAATGTCTGGCCCCGATTTAGGGGTTTGTTGTTTATTTAATTAATAAATTGTGTTGATTTTTCAGCCAGTTTCGACTGAACTCCATTAACAGCCTTCCTCCATCAGACTGGCGGCAGTGTGATAAGCATGGACGTTGTCCAGGGCGTGAAATCACAGAGCTTTGAAATCTTCACGAAGTCACTCACGTGACTCCGAAGTAAAATAGTAAGATTAAACGAGAACTTACCAAGTTTGAAGGTTGATCTGTATTTTACGAGGAGTCGCGGTGAGGGTTTTCGTGCCCCCCGCTCCCACCCTCTATCATAAGGTCAACTCGGAAGTTCTACGTTCTTCATCTTACTATTTTCAGTCATGGTTTGGTTCTGTGATTCCACACCGCTGCTTTGAAGGATGTCGCGCATGCGTGCTGGCGGGGTCTTCACGAAATCCCTCACCGCGACTCCTCGTAAAATACAGATCAAACTTCAAACTTGGTAAGTTCTCGTTTAATCTTACTATTAACTATGCCATGTCGACCTTCATTTAAATTGTTCCCTCAGTATTTGAACCTTTCGCCAACATTAACTATTTTCTTGAACAAACAGTGATTTCACTTTGTCACCTCCAGTGATGTACAGACAGTCAATAACAAGCCACAGGCACTGCCATTTGCAGTGAAGGTCCAGAAATAACCATTCTGCACATTTCCCTTCTGACCCTTGGGCGAAGACCATGGTCTCTCCCCCATGCCGCTCCCCGGCTGCTTTTAGAAGACTTCTGTTGATGGTGTTATTTCCTGGCAGCCTCACTCCCCACATCTGGCTACAAATCCCAAGGGATCTTGGGGGAAACAGCTGGAATGAACAGCTAAGATTAGTAACTACCCGATGCAAAATAAACTAGAAACAGTTTTTTACAGTCTTTGTCTAAAGCTGAATTTGTTCGTGTCTCAGCAGCCATCTCTCTTGGTCAGTCGCTGCTGGTTGCATTTCTTGTTTACTTGGACAGTGCAGAGTCCAGTGTAACATCTGGCCGCCCGTGAGGATGTGGAAATCCCATCACATCCGGACATGAAGCAGCTTCAGAGCACAAGCCTGCTTCCTGTTACAGCCCGACGCTGATGGCTACCATCTTCCTCTCTGCTTCTGACTATCACAGATCTTGCTTCATCCTTATGGCCAGATTTATATTGATAATAAAGTTATTTTCAGGAGACTACAGGTTTTTTATGATCATAGTGAGATGAACTTTTCATATTTTCAGATTGAGGACAAGAACACAAACTGGGGTCATGAGCTTGTCAATGTGTGTGCTTGATCGTCTGCTTGTGAGTGTGTGAGTGTCTGTGTGTGTCTGCTTGTCAGTGTCCGTGTGTGTCTGCTTGTGAGTGTGTGAATGTGTGTGTGTCTGCTTGTCAGTGTCCGTGTGTGTCTGCTTGTGAGTGTGTGAGTGTCTTTGTGTGTCTGCTTGTCACTGTCAGTGTGTGTCTGCTTGTGAGTGTGTGAGTGTCTTTGTGTGTCTGCTTGTCAGTGTCCGTGTGTGTCTGCTTGTGAGTGTGTGAGTATGTGTGTGTATCTACTTGTGAGTGTGTGAGTATGTGTGTGTGTCTGCTTGTGAGTGTGTGTGTGCTTTCTGTATGCCTGTGTGTGAGTGCATGTGTGTGCTCGTGAATAAGTGTGCATGTGTTTTCTGTGTGCATGTATGTGAGCGTGTGTGCTTTCTGGATCTGTGTGTGTGCGCATGTGTGTGTCTGCTGGTGAATCTGTGTGTCTGCTCATGAGTATGTGTGTGTGTGTTTTCTGTGCACATGCACATGTGCAAGTGTGCTTTCTGTATCTGTGTGTGTGTATGTGTGCGCGTGTGTGCATGTGTGTATGCTTGTAGTTGTGTACGTATGCACTTGCGTATGCCTGCAGGTGCGTGTGCTTATGCGCGAGTGTGTGTGCGTATGACTGCAGGTGTGTGTGTGCGTGTGTGACAGTTTTACAACTAATCTGCTGAACGTGGATCTGGATTTTTGGCAAACTGAGATTGGAAATAAAAATATCCGGTTGACAAAACGTTTCTTATGGATTATTTAGACAGACAATAGACAATATGTTGGCATTCATAGCAAAAGGATTTGAGTACAAGAGCAGGGAGGTTCTACTGCAGTTGTACAGGGTCTTGGTGAGGCCACACCTGGAGTATTGCGTACAGTTTTGGTCTCCTAATCTGAGGAAAGACATTCTTGCCATAGAGGGAGTACAGAGAAGGTTCACCAGACTGATTCCTGGGATGGCAGGACTTCCATATGAAGAAAGACTGGATAGACTCGGCTTGTACTCGCTGGAATTTAGAAGATTGAGGGGTGATCTCATAGAGACTTACAAAATTCTTAACGGGTTGGACAGGCTAGATGCAGGAAGATTGTTCCCGATGTTGGGGAAGTCCAGGACAAGGGGTCACAGTTTAAGGATAAGGGGGAAGTCTTTTAGGACCGAGATGAGAAATACATTTTTCACACAGAGATTGGTGAATCTGTGGAATTCTCTGCCACAGAAGGTAGTTGAGGTCAGTTCGTTGGCCATATTTAAGAGGGAGTTGGATGTGGCCCTTGTGGATGAAGGGATCAGGGGGTATGGAGAGAAGGCAGGTTCAGTATACTGTTGGATGATCAGCCATGATCATATTGAATGGCGGTGCAGGCTCGAAGGGCCGAATGGCCTGCTCCTGCACCTAATTTCTATGTTTCTATGTTTCTAACAGACAATAGACAACAGACAACACACAACAGACTACAGACTACAAACTACAGACAGTAGACAACAGACTATAGACTACAAACTACAGACAGTAGACAACAGACTACAGACACTAGACAATAGACAATATACAACAGACAATAGACAACAGACAGCAGACGGCAGACGGCAGACGGCAGCTGACAGACGACAGACGACAGACAGTAGACAACAGACAGTAGACAGTAGACAATAGACAATAGATGCAGGAGTAGGCCATTCGGCCCTTTGAGCCAGCACCGCCATTCACTGTGATCATGGCTGATCATCCCCAATCAGTACCCTGTTCCTGCCTTCTCCCCATGTCCCCTGACTCCACTCTAAGAGTCCTATCTTGCTCTCTCTTGAAAGCATCCAGTGATTTGGCCTCCACCTCTGAGGCAGAGAATTCCACAGACTCACAACTCTCTGAGTGAAAAAGTTTTTTCCTTATCTCCGTTCTAAATGGCCTGCAAAATAACCAAAAGCAGGGCCACTCCAGAGAGTCGCGCTTCATCTCAAAGAGGATCTTGTTATTAAATGTGCACTCTCATTTGTGGGGTTATTTAACCCTTGCTGCATTTAGTAAATTCAGCTTTAGAAAAGTAAGTGATGAGTGTATCCTCAAAGGCCCTGTGTTAAATGGACTTTGCTCTGTCGCTCAGACCAAAAGGGTCACATTAACCACGGCTGGGTAGCAGTCAACAGTCAATAACCGGGCAAATATAGATAACACACTTGACACAGTGGCTCCAGAGACCAGGGTTCAATCCTCACCTCAGGAGCGTGCATGTGTGTGCGTGCGCGTGCATGTGTGTGCGTGTGTGAGCGTGTGTGAGTGTGCGTGTCTGTGCATGTGTGTGCTTGCATGTGTGTGCATGTGTGTGCGGGTGTGAGCGTGCATGCGTGTGCATGTGTCAGCATGCATGTGTGTGCGTGAGTGAGCATGTGCACGAGTGTGAGTGTGTGCGTGAGCGTGTGTGCACGTGTGCATGTGTGAGCGTGTGCGCATGCATGAGTGTGCATGTGTGAGTGTGTATGCCTGTGTGAGCGTGTGTGAGTGTGTGTGTGTGCGTGCATGTGTGTGTATGTGTGTGCGTGTGTGGGCGTGCATGTGTGTGCATGTGACAGCGTGCATGTGTGCCTGCGTGTGCATGTGCACGAGTGTGAGCGGGAGCTGCCTGACCGACTCCAGAACTCTGTGTCTTTTCAATGCAAAGTCCAGTGCTGCTTTTCATTTCCATTTTAGATTGCAGTTGTGGATTTTAGGACAATTGCCTGGGAAATGTTGTGCATTAAAATAGTAAGATTAAATGAGAACTTACCAGTTCGAAGTTTGATCTGTATTTTATGAGGAGTTACGATGAGGGATTACGTGAAGACCCCGTCCAGCACGCATGCGCGACATTTCTTCAAAGCAGCGGTGTGGATTCACAGAAAAACACAACAATTGAAATAAATATAGTAAAGAAAAAATAAGAACTTAATTACCAGTTGATCTGTATAATAGAGGGTGGGAGCGGAGGGCACGTAATCCCTCATCGTAACTCCTCATAAAATACAGATCAAACTTCGAACTGGTAAGTTCTCATTTAATCTTACTATTTTACTTCGGAGTCACGTGAGTGACTACGTGAAGACTTCAAAGCTCTGTGAAATCCGAACCGTGTACCAGCTCATGCTTCACTCACTGCCTGAAGACCTTAGAGGGAGGAAGCATGTTATACAATCAACAATAACCTGTTTGTGAACAAAAAAGGTTTATTAATAACAACAAAAAAACAGAGAGCTCCCCCGGGCTTAAATTAAATATTATCTGCAGACTCTAAAATTCTGTCTGCAAATGTAGCAGGCTCCGCCAGCGGCTTATTATAAAACCTTTGGAAAGTTCTTTCCGAGGACCATCCTGCTCTGGCCAGAATATGGTCCATAGGCACATCCATTTGCCTAGCCGCCGACGTAGATGCAGCCCTGGTGGAATGAGATTTGTACACATTAGTATCGATTCCCGCGGACTTAAGCACCTGCTTGAGCCACCTTGAAATGGTTTGGCTCGTCACCTGACCATGAGGCTTCTTGTGGCTTATCCATAAGGCTTTTTCTCTCCCTCTTAAGTTATATGTTGTGTCTATGTAGTTGGCGAGATGGGTCTTGGCACACAACCGTGGGTCAGGTGAATATGCCCGGAACTCCATAACTGGAGGCGTGGTACCTGGTCTAGATTGTTTGACCAGCCCCTGAATGTGAAATGTGATACAGTCCAATGACTCTGTCATGCTGTCCAGCCTCAGAAGGTGGAGGGACTGTACCCTTTGAGCTGACACTAGAGCCATGAGCATGACTGATTTCAGTGTAAGTTGTTCCAGAGTAAGTGACCTGGGTGGTGGCCATCCCCTAAGGTACGTCAGTACTATGCTGACATCCCAGATCTGAGTGTACCTAGGTCCTAGGGGGATTGGTGTTAAAAATGCCCCTCATGATTTTGACCACTAGTGGATGGGACCCCAAAGTCAGTTGTCCTGCTGCTGGAACCAAATAAGCTGACAACGCACTCCTGGCTGTATTAATGGCGCTGTAGCTGAGTCCTTCCCGATGTAATCCAAGCAGAAACTCCACAACACTGGTGGCTGTAGCTGTGGTGTAGGTAGTTCCTGTTTTGGAGCAATACCGTTCCCATTTTCTTATATTGGTCAGGTATTGTCTCCTGGTGGACTCCCGGTGAGATGCGGTCATCATGTTGATGGCGTCCTCAGACAGTCCCAGGCCCAGTAGAGGTCTTTTTAGAATCTGCAAGCCAGGAGATTGACTCTGTCATGGCACGGGTGACTAATGCCTGACACTGGGTGGATTAATAACTGTCGACTGCTGGGGAATTCCAACGGTGTTTCAACAGCCATGTCGAAAGCCACTGGGAACCATGGCTGTGTAGGCCAGTCAGGTATTATCAAGATTCCTGAAGCGGAATCCAATTGAATCTTGCGTAATACCCGACTGATGAGGCAGAAGGGAGGAAAAGCATAAAAGAACATTTTCCCCCAATGCAGCGAGAATGCATCAACTGCTGCTGCCTCAGGGTCTGGTTCCCAAGCGACATACGTTGGTACCTGGTGATTCAGCCTGGATGCAAATAGATCGATATCTGGTGTGCCATATTGCTTTGTAATTTCAGCAAACACTTTGGGATTTAACATCCATTCGATGTTATCATTAAATCTACGTGACCTGGTGTCTGCCACTGTATTTTGCTTACCTGGAAGGTAAGTTGCTGATAACCAAATATGCCTTTCAACACACCATTGCCAGATTAGGTTGGCCAAATTGTCACACGATATCGACTTTACACCACCCATGTGATTGATATAAGCCACCACCGTGGTATTATCTAGTTGCAACCGGACATGTGCATGATGCGTATTACATGAATATGCTTTTAACCCATAAAACGCACCCAACATTTCTAAATAGTTGATACCCCGTGTCTGTAGGCAAGATGATTCAAATTTACTCCATCTGCCCCCTGTGCTGGATTGCATGTTAGTTGCTCCCCAGCCCAAAGCACTGGCATCCGTTTGAATGGTTAATACTGGGTTGGTGATCATAATGGGACTGGAGCTGAGTCTTACATTCCTCGCCCACCATTGTAACTCTGGAATGGATTCAGCAGTTAAACTCATAGCTCGGTCAAAGTGACCTGAGTTTTGCTTTAGTGCATGCACTTTAGCTCTTTGCAAATTTTGATAGTGCAAAGGCCCAAATTGTACAGCTGGGAAAGCTGCTACCATTTTGCCAATAACTCTAGCTACTTCCCGTATGGTTGGCTGATGTTTATTCATGAGTTTGTTGCATGATAGCGCCAATTCTGATGCTTTCCCCTTCGGCAGAGTTACAATCATGCGAACAGTATCTATCGTAAATCCAAGATAGTCCATGGCAGTGGACGGTGTAAGATTGGATTTTTCTGGATGTATGACAAACCCCAAAGTTTCAAACAAACGTTTGGTGGCTGCGACTGCCAAAATAGCTGTCTCCAAGGTTTTCCCTACTATTAAAATGTCGTCTAAATACGCCATGACTATATGCTTTTGTTTCCTCAATAATGCCAAGGCAGGTTTTAAGATTTTAGTGAACAACCTTGGAGCAGAGGTTAGCCCATTTGGTAAGGCTTTATATTGCCATAGCTGTTTCATCCAGATAAATTTTAAATATTTTCGATGGTCCTTGTGTATGGGTACTGAGTAGTAGGCATCTTTTAAATCAATGCTTGCTAGAAAGTACCCCCTAGAAACCAATAGTCTGGCTGTTTCAAAAGTATCCATCTTGAAATGTATATACCTGACAGACTTGTTCAAAGTAGTTAAGTCAATGATGATGCGTCGTCCACCATCTTTTTTGATTTTAGTGAAAATATTAGACACAAATTCCAAAGGTTCATGTTTTGTTCTTTCAATGACACCTTTAGCTTGTAATCTCATCAGTTCAGCTTGACCCTCTTGTTTTTTCCTTGACTGAGAGGGTGAATACCCTTTTGGGTATATGCTGAACTGGTGGAAAATCTTTATGGACAAAGTCAATTTTGTAGCCATGAACGCTGCTGAGTATATACTTGTCATTAGTGATGGATTCCCATGCATCCAAAAACAAGTGCAATCTCCCCCCCTGTTAGCACAGAGCCCCTACTGCACATATGCTGAGAGGAACCAGACCCACCTACCTCCATGGTTATTGGTGCTTCTTCTGCCTCTTCGCTGGGTGATGAGGCGTCTGCTGGGCTGTAGAGGGCTGATGTTGATCTCGATGTTGTTGGGGGTGGCACATTTTCCATGGGGTCCGCTCTGGGCCCTGGCCTAAAAAAGGCTTACGGGGAATGGTTGCGGACCCCGAGCTTTCACCAGTCCCATAGTGTGGTTGACGACTGGTGGACGCCATGGGGTACTGCCGCCTGGGTTTGTTGGGTCTGCTCGGTCCCAAACCTGCCCTCACGAGACCAAAGGTCTTGGATTCTTCTTCCAGGTCTTTCACCTTTTTTGGAAGGTCTTTCCCAAAGAGCAGAATAGGAGGTTCTGACCCCGGTGTTTTGCAGAGTCCCGCAAATTTAGGGTTGAGGGCAGGCTTGATAATCTCCTTTCGCAAATTATTTATCTCATATTGAGTGGTGCACAGCAGAGCTAATGTGTCTTGCTGATTTGTGGAGATGTCCGCACCATCAATGGACCGAGCATAAGATGTTATTCCTGCAGTCAGGAATTTAAGGATCTTCTGGAGCTTCAACTCCAGGTTTCTGATGTTCTGCCCCAAATGTCCCCAAATTTGGCTATTGACAGCAGGTACATTCAAAGATGTACAATTTCCTGGGGCTGTATATAGTTGAAGAGCCTCATTGACCACTTGTTCTTGTAGGGGTTTAGAGGACAGGTGGTTAATGCTGGCTGCAAGTTTCGGCTCTAATGGCCGACCCGCTTGTGGAATGGCCACGTAGCGGTTGACCACACCCAGCAGCTCTTCCTGTTCCTGTACACCCTGCGTACTCCCGAAATCTTCAGCCAGTGACCCCTCTTCTTGACCAGCCCAGACCTGGTCGCCAATGCTGCCTTCAAAAGAAGGTGAAGCAATGGCCAGTGCCGTAAAAGGCACTGCGGGAGTGCCTGAACTCCCTTGGCGAGGCTGCTGCTGCTCTCTCTCAGCAGATCTCGCTGGAGCAATTGCTCCATAAGCCGTTCCATGCGGCTTAGGCGGCTGCCTGTGCTCTCGAGCGGTAAGGCATCTTCATCCGAAACGTCGGACACTACCGCCCGGTTCCGGCTGCAGGTACCTCCAGCCCGCTGCTCAGGCAGCACTAGCGGTGCTGGGCTCGGCTCGGTAGTTATAACCGCCGCCTCTTGCCCCCCCCCCCCCTCCAAAGAGCATTCCTCAACGGAGGACGAACGGGGGCGAGCTGCAGACTTCTTTCCTCGGGCCTTGCTCATTCTCCTGGAACACAAGACCACAGAGAGAAAGACACACGGCCACGGTAAACTTACCTGTCGGCCCGACTTTCAATTTGTAGCGGGAGCGCCTTGAACTCCCGTTCGTCGCGGTGCACTGCATGAACGCTAATGTCGCGCATGCGTGCTGGACGGGGTCTTCACGTAGTCACTCACGTGACTCCGAAGTAAAAGTATAGGCTGCTCTTTTCACAAAGTACCACAACAATGTCACCTATAACATGAGGGGACCAGCACTTAATCTGAACCCAATACCTGAATACAGCGCCTTCTCAAATACAATTAATTAGTTCTGAAATATAGCACCCGTGTTCAATTGTTGAATAAAGTGGGAAATTTACTCCCCAAACCCCTGAACAGAAAATGATGAAGGAAGCTAGTCTGCTCTTAATGATGAGGAAAGTCTATACCATTACTAAAACTCTCATCTTGCCCTCGTCCGGTTTGCGTTTTTTTTAAATTTGCGCAATAACGGTACCCTATATCTCTAGGATGTTTTCGCCACCTTACTCACCGTTCTCCTCTGCTCCAAGCGCACCAGGTCGGTGAAATATTACAAAAGTTACGAATGTTTAAAAAATCATGAGATCAGCAGATTGGTCTTCTCGCCTGTCATTCACCATGAAGGTAACGCCCCATCCGGCGCACGCTGTCAATCGCCGGGGCGAGGAGAATACAGCCATGCTGATTGTCACCAAGCCGTGCTCATTAAGCCCGCAAGAGTTGAGTCGGGGAAGTCGCTGAGTGCAGCCGGGAGGTGCTGTTTGGTTCCATGGTATTACGGTTGAGCAAATGGGACGATGGAGGCATGGGGGAGGAGCTGGCCAAAGTTGACTGGAAAGAGACCCTAGCAGGGATGACAGTGGAACAACATGGGCAGGAATTTGTGGGAATAAGACAGAAGGTGCAGGATCAGTTCATTCCAAAGAGGAAGAAAGATTCCAAGGGGAGTAAGGAGCGACCGTGGGGGCAGTATAAAAATAAAAGAGAAGAAGTGCAACGTAGCAAAGATGAGCAGGAAGCCAGAGGATTGGGAAACTTTTAAAGTTCAACAGAAGATAACTAAAGAGACAATACGGGGAGAAAAGACGAGGTACGAAGGTAAGCTAGCCAAGATTATAAAGGAGGATAGTAAAAGCTTCTTTAGGTATGTGAAGAGGAAAAAAATTAGTTAAGCCAAATGTGGGTCCCTTGAAGACAGAAACAGGTGAAGTTATTATGGGGAACAAGGAAATGGCAGACGAGTTGAACAGGTACTTTGGATCTGTCTTCACTAAGGAAGACACAAACAATCTCCCTGATATAGTAGTGGCCAGAGGACCTCCGGTGACAGAGGAACTGAAAGAAATTCACATTATTCAAGAAATGGTGTTGGGTAGACTGATGGGACAAAAGGCTGATAAATCCCCAGGGCCTGATGGTCTGCACCTCATGGTACTGAAGGAGATGGCTCTAGAAATCGTGGATGCATTGGTGATCATTTTCCAATGTTCTATAGATTCGAGATCAGTTCCTCTGGGTCGGAGGATAGCTAATGTTATCCCACTTTTCAAGAAAGGAGGGAGAGAGTAAACGGAATTATAGACCAGTTAGCCTGAACATCGGTGGTGGGGAAGATGCCGGAGTCAATTATAAAATATGTATTAGTGGCACATTTGGATAGCTGTAACAGGATCGGTCCTAGTCAGCATGGATTTACGAAGGGGAAATCATACTTGACTAATCTAATGGATTTTTTTAAGGATGTCACTACGAAAATGGACAAGGGAGAGCCAGTGGATGTAGTGTACCTGGACTTTTAGAAAGCATTTGATAAGGCCCCACATCGGAGATCAGTGGGCAAATTTCGAGCACATGGTATTGGGGGTAGAGTGCTGACATGGATAGAAAATTGGTTGGCAGACAGGAAACAAAGAGTAGGGATTAACGAGTCCTTTTCAAAATGGCAGGTAATTACTAGTGAGGTACCGCAAGGCTCAGTGCTGGAACTGCAGCTATTTACAATATAAATTAATGATTTAGATGAAGGGATTAAAAGTAACATTAGCAAATTTGCAGATGACACTGGGTGGCAGTGTGAACTGTGAAGAGGATGCTATGAAAATGCAGGGTGACTTGGACAGGTTGGGTGAGTGGGCAGATGCATGGCAGATGCAGTTTAATGTGACAATGGGCAATAGACAATAGGTGCAGGAGTAGGCAATTCGGCCCTTCAAGCCATTAAATGTGATCATAGCTGATCATTCCCAATCAGTACCCCGTTCCTACCATCTCCCAATATCCCCTGACTCCGCTATCTTTAAGAGCCCTCTCTAGCTCTCTCTTGAAAGTATCCAAAGAACGGGCCTCCACCGCCCTCCGAGGCAGAGAATTCCACACACAACTCTCTGTGTGAAAAAATGTTTCCTCATCTCCGTTCTAAATGGCTTACCCCTTATTCTTAAACTGTGGCCCCTTCCCTCAACATTGGGACCTCCACCAGCAGCTCCGTCCAATCACCTAAGTTACCCCTCGGGTTCATATTAAATCTTTCCCCCCTTACATTAACTATGTCCTCTGGCTCACGATTCCCCTACTCTGGGCAAGATCTATTCCTCTCATGAGGAGGGAAGGCTAGATCAGCCATGATTGAATAGCGGAGTAAACGATGGGCCAAATGGCCTTATTCTGCTCCTACAGCTTATGAATACCCTTATTAATCAAGAACCTATCAATCTCCGCTTTAAAAATATCCAATGACAAACTCCCACAGCCGTCTATGGCCATGGTGGATGTTAATGTTAAACGCTGTCGTGTATTCTGTTATTTTTATTTGTGTGGCTGTGTGGTAACTCAAATATCACTGTACCAATTGGTGCATGCGAATAAATGTGAAATGAAATGAAATGAGATGCAACACACTCTGACTAAAGACATTGCTCCTCATCTCCTTTCTGAAGGAGACCTGGTTTTCCACTTGCCTTCATCCCAAATCCCTTAATAACTTTGGTGAACAAGTTTGCATTAACCTCGCAATGAATCTTGCTGTTTGTGAGGCTTGCAACCCTTGCCTTACCTTTGTTCACAGCGAGGTTTCCCGCTAGGCTGTTGAAGGTCTTGTCTTTCATTTGAAATCCGGCCACCCAGTCCTACAACCAGCCAGTATCTTCTCATTATTTTCTCATGAGTGCTGTCTGTGGAACTTTGTGTCCAGATTAGGTACAAGTTGTTTACCATACAATCCATCTGCAGTTTTTTCTGAGCTGTTCATTGTATAGATTCCCAATACCACTGTCAGGTCGGAGCCAGCACAGTGGGGATGTCTGAATTCCTGAGCTATCAGTTATCTGATCAGGTTATTCAGGTTTTGGTTGGTATGGTTTGCTTGGAGGCTAATACTCTATTTAGTAGTACACCCAGTTAAAACAAAATCCCCTGTGTTTTTCCTAAACAATGATTTCATTTTAACATTGAGCTGTGCCCATTACGATGAAATATAGGGTGGACATGCCAAATACCAGAAGGCGAGAGGGGCAAAGTTTGAATAAAGTTTAAATATTGATAAGGTTCCACATGGCAAGCTGTGTTTGAAGGTTAGGTTTGAAGGTTTCATAGCAAAAGGATTTGAGTACAAGAGCATGGGAGGTTCTACTGCAGTTGTACAGGGTCTTGGTGAGGCCACACCAGGAGTATTGTATTGTGTACAGTTTTGGTCTCCAAATCTGAGGAAAGACATTCTTGCCATAGAGGGAGTACAGAGAAGGTTCACCAGACTGATTCCTGGGATGGCAGGACTTTCATATGAAGAAAGACTGGATAGACTCGGCTTGTACTCGCTAGAATTTAGAAGATTGAGGGGGGATCTTATAGCAACTTACAAAATTCTTAAGGGGTTGGACAGGCTAAATGCAGGAAGATTGTTCCCGATGTTGGGGAAGTCCAGAACAAGGTGACCGTTTAAGGATAAGGGGGAAGTCTTTTCGGACCGAGATGAGAAAAAAAAAATTCACACAGAGAGTGGTGAATCTGTGGAATTCTCTGCCACAGAAGGTAGTTGAGGCCAGTTCATTGGCTATATTTAAGAGGGAGTTAGATGTGGCCCTTGTGGCTAAAGGGATCAGGGGGTATGGAGAGAAGGCAGGTACAGGAAGCTGAGTTGGATGATCAGCCATGATCATACTGAATGGCGGTGCAGGCTCGAAGGGCCGAATGGCCTACTCCTGCACCTATTTTCTATGTTTCTATGTTTCTATGTTAGATCGCATGGGATCCAAGGAGAGATAGCAACATGGATACAGATTCAGCTTTAAGGGGGGAGGCAGAGGGTGATATTGGGACTGGGGGACCTGTGACTAGTGATGTGCCTCAGAGTTTGGTGATTTATATCAGCAACTTGGATGAGAATGTACAAGGCATGATTAGCAACATTGCAGATGCTAGTAACATACAGTTAGATGTCAAACATTGCAGCAGGAACCTGATCAGTTGGGCAAGTGGGCTGAGCAATGGCTAATGGAGTTTAATGAAATAAGTACGAGGTTTTAGCGGTGAAAAGACAATGATCAGTTTCTTTGAACAATGTTTATTTTGAAACTTGCTCTCTGACCTTATTGGTCTAACACACGCGACTGGCCACAACGGTGGTCATCGAACAACTGCCGCGGGAAAAGCGAAAACGCGCGAAAACCCCGACCCCTCCCGGGTCACGTGACTTCCAGGTTGATGAGAACGAATGGCAAACCCCGCCCGACCTGATCCATCAGCCGTTGGAACACTTGAGTGGCGTTCTTCAGGCCAAACGGCATTCGTAACCACTCGAAAAGGCAAAACGGGGTGATGGTGGCTGTCTGAGGGACGTCGTCCGGGTGGACTGGGATCTGATTATAGAAACATAGAAACATAGAAATTAGGTGCAGGAGCAGGCCATTCGGCCCTTCGAGCCTGCACTGCCATTCAATATGATCATGGCTGATCATCCAACTCAGTATTCTGTACTTGCCTTCTCTCGATACCCCATGATCCCTTCAGCCACAAGGGCCACATCCAACTCCCTCTTAAATATGGCCAACGAACTGGCCTCAACTACCTTCTGTGGCAGAGAGTTCCACAGATTCACCACTCTCTGTGTGAAAAACGATTTTCTCATCTCGGTCCTAAAAGACTTCCCCCTTATCCTTAAACTGTGACCCCTTGTCCTGGATTTCCCCAACATCGGGAACAATCTTCCTGCATCTAGCCTGTCCAACCCTTTAAGAATTTTGTAAGTCTCTATGAGATCACCCCTCAATCTTCTAAATTCCAGCGAGTGCAAGCCGAGTCTATCCAGTCTTTCTTCATATGGAAGTTGTGCCATCCCAGGAATCAGTCTGGTGAACCTTCTCTGTACTCCCTCTATGGCAAGAATGTCTTTCCTCAGATTAGGAGACCAAAACTGTACGCAGATTATAACCCCGGACCAGGTCAACCTTCGAAAAGAAGGTCGCGCCCTCCAAGTGAGCCGAGAAGTCCTGAATGTGGGGCACTGGGTACCGGTCTGCCGTGGTCACAGCGTTCAAACGCCTGCAATCACTGCAAGGTCACCAGCCCCCGGACACTTTAGGCACCATATGCAGAGGAGAAGCCCAAGGGCTATCCGATCGTACGGCAGTCGGCTGCCTGCCCCTTTTCCGTGGTTACGTCCGTGCCCACTTGTCCCTGGAGAGGGAAGACGCGGTGACCACAGGGACTCTGGAGACCTTCCGTGAACGCTGGTCACCGCGGGAAGTCGAATGTATTGTTGATAAAAATGTTAATATATTAATTTGATAACTTTGTTTGTAAGTTGCCATTATAGGCATTCTTTGATCGTGTTACTTTGTAGGTATGTTACAAAACTTACTTTCAGCAGTGCTGCAGTTCTGCCGCTGGCCGTGTGCGCGCCTTTAAGGGGGGGCGCGGGGTTAAAATGCGGTTTTTCCCTTGCCACCGGAATTATATTTTCTCGGAGTGCGAGCTATTTCTGGAGATTCGTTCCGACTGCTGGTAAGTTACTTTTTTTTTAATCGCCCGACTATTTCGGCGCTGCAGTAAAATAAAAATTAGCTGCTAATGCCGTGAACGGCGACAATGGGGACGGAGTTTACGTAGGAGACAGGTAAGTGAAAGCTGTTTATTTTTTCATATAAACCTGTTTGTTTAGGTGACTTTAATCAATATTTCATGTTGCGAAACGGTGAATTATTCCCCATATAAAAACCGGCAGTGTTTTTCCTGACGATATTGGGTTTAAATTCACCGCAACCGCAACGTTCCAACACATCGCGTTCCAGAAAATCCCACTCGCAAGCTGTTTAAAATGCCCATTAATTTATGGGCATTTTAAACAGCTTGTAAGTGGGATTCCTTCAATTCCTTCAATTTGTAAGATTAAATGAGAACTTACCAGTTCGAAGTTTGATCTGTATTTTATGAGGAGTTACGATGAGGGATTACGTGAAGACCCCGTCCAGCACGCATGCGCGACATTTCTTCAAAGCAGCGGTGTGAATTCACAGAAAACACAACAATTGAAATAAATATAGTAAAGAAAAAATAAGAACTTAATTACCAGTTGATCTGTATAATAGAGGGTGGGAGCGGAGGGCACGTAATCCCTCATCGTAACTCCTCATAAAATACAGATCAAACTTCGAACTGGTAAGTTCTCATTTAATCTTACTATTTTACTTCGGAGTCACGTGAGTGACTACGTGAAGACTTCAAAGCTCTGTGAATCCGAACCGTGTACCAGCTCATGCTTCACTCACTGCCTGAAGACCTTAGAGGGAGGAAGCATGTTATACAATCAACAATAACCTGTTTGTGAACAAAAAAGGTTTATTAATAACAACAAAAAACAGAGAGCTCCCCCCGGGCTTAAATTAAATATTATCTGCAGACTCTAAAATTCTGTCTGCAAATGTAGCAGGCTCCGCCAGCGGCTTATTATAAAACCTTTGGAAAGTTCTTTCCGAGGACCATCCTGCTCTGGCCAGAATATGGTCCATAGGCACATCCATTTGCCTAGCCGCCGACGTAGATGCAGCCCTGGTGGAATGAGATTTGTACACATTAGTATCGATTCCCGCGGACTTAAGCACCTGCTTGAGCCACCTTGAAATGGTTTGGCTCGTCACCTGACCATGAGGCTTCTTGTGGCTTATCCATAAGGCTTTTTTCTCTCCCTCTTAAGTTATATGTTGTGTCTATGTAGTTGGCGAGATGGGTCTTGGCACACAACCGTGGGTCAGGTGAATATGCCCGGAACTCCATAACTGGAGGCGTGGTACCTGGTCTAGATTGTTTTGACCAGCCCCTGAATGTGAAATGTGATACAGTCCAATGACTCTGTCATGCTGTCCAGCCTCAGAAGGTGGAGGGACTGTACCCTTTGAGCTGACACTAGAGCCATGAGCATGACTGATTTCAGTGTAAGTTGTTCCAGAGTAAGTGACCTGGGTGGTGGCCATCCCCTAAGGTACGTCAGTACTATGCTGACATCCCAGATCTGAGTGTACCTAGGCCTAGGGGGATTGGTGTTAAAAATGCCCCTCATGATTTTGGCCACTAGTGGATGGGACCCCAAAGTCAGTTTGTCCTGCTGCTGGAACCAAATAAGCTGACAACGCACTCCTGGCTGTATTAATGGCGCTGTAGCTGAGTCCTTCCCGATGTAATCCAAGCAGAAACTCCACAACACTGGTGGCTGTAGCTGTGGTATAGGTAGTTCCTGTTTTGGAGCAATACCGTTCCCATTTTCTTATATTGGTCAGGTATTGTCTCCTGGTGGACTCCCGGTGAGATGCGGTCATCATGTTGATGGCATCCTCAGACAGTCCCAGGCCCAGTAGAGGTCTTTTTAGAATCTGCAAGCCAGGAGATTGACTCTGTCATGGCACGGGTGACTAATGCCTGACACTGGGTGGATTAATAACTGTCGACTGCTGGGGAATTCCAACGGTGTTTCAACAGCCATGTCGAAAGCCACTGGGAACCATGGCTGTGTAGGCCAGTCAGTATTATCAAGATTCCTGAAGCGGAATCCAATTGAATCTTGCGTAATACCCGACTGATGAGGCAGAAGGGAGGAAAAAGCATAAAAGAACATTTTTCCCCCAATGCAGCGAGAATGCATCAACTGCTGCTGCCTCAGGGTCTGGTTCCCAAGCGACATACGTTGGTACCTGGTGATTCAGCCTGGATGCAAATAGATCGATATCTGGTGTGCCATATTGCTTTGTAATTTCAGCAAACACTTTGGGATTTAACATCCATTCGATGTTATCATTAAATCTACGTGACCTGGTGTCTGCCACTGTATTTTGCTTACCTGGAAGGTAAGTTGCTGATAACCAAATATGCCTTTCAACACACCATTGCCAGATTAGGTTGGCCAAATTGTCACATGATATCGACTTTACACCACCCATGTGATTGATATAAGCCACCACCGTGGTATTATCTAGTTGCAACCGGACATGTGCATGATGCGTATTACATGAATATGCTTTTAACCCATAAAACGCACCCAACATTTCTAAATAGTTGATGCCCCGTGTCTGTAGGCAAGATGATTCAAATTTACTCCATCTGCCCCCTGTGCTGGATTGCATGTTAGTTGCTCCCCAGCCCAAAGCACTGGCATCCGTTTGAATGGTTAATACTGGGTTGGTGATCATTATGGGACTGGAGCTGAGTCTTACATTCCTCGCCCACCATTGTAACTCTGGAATGGATTCAGCAGTTAAACTCATAGCTCGGTCAAAGTGACCTGAGTTTTGCTTTAGTGCATGCACTTTAGCTCTTTGCAAATTTTGATAGTGCAAAGGCCCAAATTGTACAGCTGGGAAAGCTGCTACCATTTTGCCAATAACTCTAGCTACTTCCCGTATGGTTGGCTGATGTTTATTCATGAGTTTGTTGCATGATAGCGCCAATTCTGATGCTTTCCCCTTCGGCAGAGTTACAATCATGCGAACAGTATCTATCGTAAATCCAAGATAGTCCATGGCAGTGGACGGTGTAAGATTGGATTTGTCTGGATGTATGACAAACCCCAAAGTTTCAAACAAACGTTTGGTGGCTGCGACTGCTAAAATAGCTGTCTCCAAGGTTTTCCCTATTATTAAAATATCGTCTAAATACGCCATGACTATATGCTTTTGTTTCCTCAATAATGCCAAGGCAGGTTTTAAGATTTTAGTGAACAACCTTGGAGCAGAGGTTAGCCCATTTGGTAAGGCTTTATATTGCCATAGCTGTTTCATCCAGATAAATTTTAAATATTTTCGATGGTCCTTGTGTATGGGTACTGAGTAGTAGGCATCTTTTAAATCAATGCTTGCTAGAAAGTACCCCCTAGAAACCAATAGTCTGGCTGTTTCAAAAGTATCCATCTTGAAATGTATATACCTGACAGACTTGTTCAAAGTAGTTAAGTCAATGATGATGCGTCGTCCACCATCTTTTTTGATTTTAGTGAAAATATTAGACACAAATTCCAAAGGTTCATGTTTTGTTCTTTCAATGACACCTTTAGCTTGTAACCTCATCAGTTCAGCTTGACCCTCTTGTTTTTCCTTGACTGAGAGGGTGAATTACCCTTTTGGGTATATGCTGAACTGGTGGAAAATCTTTATGGACAAAGTCAATTTTGTAGCCATGAACGCTGCTGAGTATATACTTGTCATTAGTGATGGATTCCCATGCATCCAAAAACAAGTGCAATCTCCCCCCCTGTTAGCACAGAGCCCCTACTGCACATATGCTGAGAGGAACCAGACCCACCTACCTCCATGGTTATTGGTGCTTCTTCTGCCTCTTCGCTGGGTGATGAGGCGTCTGCTGGGCTGTAGAGGGTTGATGTTGATCTCGATGTTGTTGGGGGTGGCGCATTTTCCATGGGGTCCGCTCTGGGCCCTGGCCTAAAAAAGGCTTACGGGGAATGGTTGCGGACCCCGAGCTTTCACCAGTCCCCATAGTGTGGTCGACGGCTGGTGGACGCCATGGGGTTACTGCCGCCTGGGTTTGTTGGGTCTGCTCGGTCCCAAACCTGCCCTCACGAGACCAAAGTTCTTGGATTCTTCTTCCAGGTCTTTCACCTTTTTTGGAAGGTCTTTCCCAAAGAGCAGAATAGGAGGTTCTGACCCCGGTGTTTTGCAGAGTCCCGCAAATTTAGGGTTGAGGGCAGGCTTTGATAATCTCCTTTCGCAAATTATTTATCTCATATTGAGTGGTGCACAGCAGAGCTAATGTGTCTTGCTGATTTGTGGAGATGTCCGCACCATCAATGGACCGAGCATAAGATGTTATTCCTGCAGTCAGGAATTTAAGGATCTTCTGGAGCTTCAACTCCAGGTTTCTGATGTTCTGCCCCAAATGTCCCCAAATTTGGCTATTGACAGCAGGTACATTCAAAGATGTACAATTTCCTGGGGCTGTATATAGTTGAAGAGCCTCATTGACCACTTGTTCTTGTAGGGGTTTAGAGGACAGGTGGTTAATGCTGGCTGCAAGTTTCGGCTCTAATGGCCGACCCGCTTGTGGAATGGCCACGTAGCGGTTGACCACACCCAGCAGCTCTTCCTGTTCCTGTACACCCTGCGTACTCCCGAAATCTTCAGCCAGTGACCCCTCTTCTTGACCAGCCCAGACCTGGTCGCCAATGCTGCCTTCAAAAGAAGGTGAAGCAATGGCCAGTGCCGTAAAAGGCACTGCGGGAGTGCCTGAACTCCCTTGGCGAGGCTGCTGCTGCTCTCAGCAGATCTCGCTGGAGCAATTGCTCCATAAGCCGTTCCATGCGGCTTAGGCGGCTGCCTGTGTCGCTCTCGAGCGGTGAGGCATCTTCATCCGAAACGTCGGACACTACCGCCCGGTTCCGGCTGCAGGTACCTCCAGCCCGCTGCTCAGGCAGCACTAGCGGTGCTGGGCTCGGCTCGGTAGTTATACACGCCGCCTCTTGCCCCCCCTCCAAAGAGCATTCCTCAACGAAGGACGAACGGGGGCGAGCTGCAGACTTCTTTCCTCGGGCCTTGCTCATTCTTCCTGGAACACAAGACCACAGAGAGAAAGACACACGGCCACGGTAAACTTACCTGTCGGCCCGACTTTCAATTTGTAGCGGGAGCGCCTTGAACTCCGTTCGTCGCGGGTGCACTGCATGAACGCTAATGTCGCGCATGCGTGCTGGACGGGGTCTTCACGTAGTCACTCACGTGACTCCGAAGTAAAATTGGCCTATAAATTCATAACAATGAGATTTAAAAATCATGTTATATTGTGAATTCTTGTGTGAATGTTATTTGGACATTTGGGCTTTAAAACAAAAATTGAATTTTGTAATTAGCTACAATTGGGTAACTAACTAATTATATGCTTTAATTTCAGGTTATCCAAGTAAGATTGTTTCATATTAGTTTCAGAATGCTTCAATCTATAATAACTGAACATTTCTTTCAGTTCTCTTAATTTTTAAGAAAGTTCTGGGCTTTTGACTGTCCTCGATCACAGCTTTTGTGTTAAGTCAATGGAAAAGCAATAGGGAACAAGATGCTAATTTCTGAGTATGAAAATAGCCATAACTTTTTTAATACTGAAGATATGAAAGTGAATTAGGTGTCAAATTAAACTTCTTTGTACGCTTTATCTGATGGGATAAATTGCAGACTTGATTTTTAAAATCTCAAAATTTTGTAACATTGCTATACTTTGTATTTTTGTTTGTTCTGAATAAAAGCATTTTGTATGAAAAAAAAGGTCTATCCAATCGTCGTACAATTCCCATGTCTTCCATGAGCTGGAATTTGTCGCAGGCGATGCGCAGTTTATCGGGCGGGAGGCGGCGTGTGCGGGCGTGAACTGGTGGGCACTCGGAGGGGATGTGGTGGACCGCACCATGACGAGGCGAGGCGAGGCCCCGTTGAACTGGGACGTGAGCAGCTCGGAGAATTCGGCTAACAGGGCTGGGAAAGGTTCTTGTACCTCCGCTACTTCACTGGGTTGCTGTTTGGGACGTTAACGACTTACGCAGCTCGGCGGAACAAAGGTCCGACAACGGGACCATCCGGGTGCGAGTCAACATTTAAGTGCAGGGTCCGTGTACCCTAAGTTCGAATGTCGTTAATGGCCGAGAGGACGAGTCCTACCGTACCGATGCGGGTATCTCGAGCGTTCGGCAGCAGGATGCTGGCTGTGGCAGCGGAGTCGACCAGGAAGCGGTGGCCAGAGTGGAGATCAAGGACGTAGAGGCGTTCGTTCAGGCCGATCGCGGTCGCCTCAATGGGCGATCGGCCAGGGCATTTCCCTGAAACGAGCAGGGCCTCCAGCACCGTAACGAAGGTGGTAGTGGCACCAACGACATCTGCTGTACGTGTCTGGCTGCTGCGGCAGTGGTCGGTGATTGGCCCTCCTCCCGATGTTGTCTGGGCAGCACCCCAGCGGTGGCTACAGGGCGGGTAAAGGAGCAGACATCCCGGTGGTCCACAACTCGTCGGGGAGGGAGGATGTGAGAAAGGAGGCGGGAGAGGAGGTGGGGAGTGGAGCGGGGCGAGCAGCGGCCGGGTGACGTCACTCGCAGCAGTGGAACGCAGCGTGCATGCCCATTGTGATGTCATCGCATCATCAGCTAAAGCAAGCCGGTTATATTTTCTGGTATTTCAAATTTTTGCACATTTTGATTAATAACTCGAGAAATAATGCAGGAGGTGGGCAGGAGGGGGTAGAGAGGCGACAGGAAGAGGGAAAGGGAGAGGAGGGGGAGAGGGGAGAGGAGGGGAAAATGGAGGCGAGGAGGGAAGAATTGAGTTGAGGGGAGGAGGGAAGCGGCGGGGAGAGGAGAAAAGAGGGGAGATGGGAGAGGAGGGGGGTGAGGGGAGAGGAGCGGAGAGGAGGGATGAAAAGGGGAGGGTATGACACAAGAGGAGGGAAGAGGAGAGGGGAGGAGAGGGGAGAACAGGTGTGGAGAGGAGCGGTGACGATGGGAGATGAGAGGAGAGGCGAGAGAATAGAGGGAGGGAGATGGGA
The DNA here is from genome assembly GCA_035221665.1 of Okamejei kenojei. Classification (NCBI taxonomy): domain Eukaryota; kingdom Metazoa; phylum Chordata; class Chondrichthyes; order Rajiformes; family Rajidae; genus Okamejei; species Okamejei kenojei. The sequence continues at coordinate 129,062,819 of CM069134.1, read as the reverse complement.
GGGGCGGGGAGGGGCGGGGAGGGGCGGGGAGGGGGGACAGAGAAGAGGGGAGGAGAAGGGAGGGGAGGAGAGAGGACAGGAGAGACGAAGAGAGGAGAGGAGATTAGAGGGAAGCAGAGGAGGGGAGAAGGGACGGGAGGTAGGGAGAGGAGAGCAGGAAGGGAAGGAGAGGAGAGGGGAGAATGGGAGGAGAGGGGAGAATGGGAGGAGGGGGAATGGGAGGGGAGGGGAGGATATGATAGTAGAGGTGAGGGGAGAAGAGAGGAGGGGGAGAGAGAGGAGGGGGAGAGAGAGGAGGGGGAGAGATTAGGGGGGAGAGAGGAGGGGGAGCGAGGAGGGTGGAGGGAGGATGTGGGAAAGGAAGGGGGAGTGGAGCGGGGTGAGCAGCGGCCGGGTGACGTCACTCGCAGAGGTGGAACGCAGCGTGCATGCCCATTGTGACGTCATCGCATCATCAGCTAAAGCAAGCCGGTTTTATTTTCTGGTATTTCAAATTTTTGAACATTTTGATTAATAACTCGAGAAATAATGCATGAATTTTTCAGATAAGGCAATTTTGGACTCCACGGGATAAATCTCTAACGAAATATGTAAAAATTTTACCATTACCGCGTCATTTTTTTTCGTGAAAATGTGATCACACACAAACAAATAAATAAATAAATACACATCCAAGATCAGAGTTTTATAGTTAATATAATAAAGGATAAGGATTGTGTAGGAGGAAGGAACTGCAGATAAAAAAAGCTGGAGTAACTCAGCGAGCCAGGCAGCATCTGTGGAGAACATGGATAGGTGAAGTTTCGGGTCGAGACCCTTCCTCAGTCTCGACACGAAATGTCACCTATTTCCTTCTCTCCAGAGATGCTGCTTGTTAGTCCAGCAATTTCTGTCTATCTTTGGTTAAAACAAGCAAGAACAAATATGCCAGGAGATTGCAGACAGCTGCAGGTCAAATAAGGTTGTTGTGGTAGGGGATTTTAACTTCCCCAATATTGATTGGGAAAATCATAGCGTGAAGGTTTTAGATGGGGTGCAATTCCTCAAGTGTTCAGGAGAGTTTTCTCAAGCAGTTTGTAGAGGCCCCCTCACGTGAGAGGGCATAGCTGTATCTGGTATTAGGAAATTGGGAAAGGCAAGTTAATGAAGTATGTGTGGAGGAGCCTTTTTGGACCAGTGACCACAGTTCGATTAGGTTTAACATAATTATGGATCGGGAAGGAGAGGGTCCACGTGATAAAATGCTCAACTGGCCAACTTTTGAGGGATTGAGAGAAAGTCTCGCTCAAGTTGACTGGAGCAGGCTATTTGAGGGGAAAGGAACAACGGCCAAGTGGGATGTTTTTAAAAGTGTACTGAAGGAAGCTCAGGATGTGTACGTCCCCGTTAGAGTGAAGGGCAAAGCAGGCAAACGTAAGGAGGCTTGGCTGACGAGGGAAATTGAGGCGTTGGTCAAATACAAGGTGGATGCATGGGACAGGTATAGGCAGCTGGGATGAAGTGCATCCCTGGAGGAGTTTCGGGAACTAAGGAGTAGACTAAAAAAGGAAATCAGAAGGGGAAAAAGGGGCCAGAAGATAGCTCTGGTGGGTAGCACTGATAATACCAAAAGATTTTACAAATACATGAGGGGGGAAAGGGTAACTAGAGAGAGAGAGTGGGACCTCTCAGGAATCAAAGCGGTCACCTCAGTGTGGAGCCACAGGAGATGGGCAAGGTGTATTTCTCCTCTGTACTTACCGAGGAGAAAGACAGTAGGACGGAGGAACTTGGAGCAGTCACTGGAAGTGTCTTGAGAGCAGTCAGGGTTACCGTGCTGGGCATGTTACTGTTTGTCATCTACATCAATGATTTGGATGAGAACATACAGGGCAAGATTAGCAAGTTTGACCCGCTGAGTTACTCCAGCACTCTGTGAAACGTCACAGAACAGGGCAAGATTAGCAAGTTTGCTGATGATACAAAAGTGGGTGGTTTTGCAGATAGTGAAGATGGTTGTGAACGATTGCAGCAGGATCTGGATCGATTGGCCAGGTGGGCGGAGGAATGGTTGATGGAATTTAATACAGAGAAGTGTGAGGTGGTGCATTTTGGGACGTCTAACATGGGCAGGACCTACACAGTGAATGGTCGGCCTCTGGGTAGTGTTGTAGAGCAGAGGGATCTAGGAGTACAGGTGCATGGTTCCTTGAAGGTCGAGTCGCAGGTAGATAAGGTGGTCAAAAAGGCTTTTGGTACTTTGGCCTTCATCAGTCAGAGTATTGAATATAGAAGTTGGGAGGTCATGTTGCAGTTGTATAAGATGATGGTGAGACTGCATTTAAAATATTGTGTTCTGTTCTGGGCACCAAGTTATAGGAAATATATTGTTAAGCTTGAAAGGGTTCACAGAAGATTCACGAGGATGTTGCCAGGACTAGAGGGTGTGAGCTACAGTGAGAGGTTGAGTAGGCTGGGTCTCTATTCCACGGAGCGCAGGAGGATGAGGGGAGATATTATAGGCATATATAAAATCATGAGAGGAATAGATGGCGTAGACGCACAGAGTCTTTTGCCCAGAGTAGGGGAATCGAGGACCAGAGGAGGGGTGGGAGATTGCAGCCTTCACGTGGTCCGCCCTGTTTCAACAAATGCAATCAACCCGGCGTGCACAATCAAATAAGATCAAATAGAACAAGTTGTCCGACAACTTTAGGCTGTGCTCGCCACACGCCAGAAGAAGAAGAGGAGCAGAGGACATAGGTTCAAGGTGAAGGGGAAAAGATTTAATAGGAAACGAGGGGTAACGTTTTCACACAAAGGGTAGTGGGTGTATGGAACAAGCTGCCAGAGGAGGTAGTTGAGGCTGGGACTATCCCAATGTTTAAGAAACAGTTAGACAGGTACATGGATAGGAAATCCATGAAATCCATGGATAGGTTAAGAGGGCTATGGGCCAAACGCAGGGAGGTGAAAGTAGTGTAGATGGGCAGCGTGTGCAAGTTGGGCTGAAGGGCCTGTTTCCACGCTGTATGACTATGATTATCTACACATATCTCCTCTGACAGCTTGTTCCATACACCCACCACTTTCTGTGTGAAAACATTACCCCTTGGGTTACTATTAAGTCTTTCCCCTCCCACTTTAAACCTGTATCCTCTGGTTCTTGATTCCCCTGCACTGGGTAAAATACTCTGAGCATTCACTCCATCTAATTTCCTCATAATCTTACACATCTCTAGATGATCACAGCCTCCAGCCCTCCAAGGAATAACGTCCTAGCCTGCCCAACCCTTCCCTATAGCTCAGGGACTCGAGTCCTGTCAACATCCTTGAAGATTCATGTAAATCACACGCACCAAACATCCTAACATCAACCTTACGGTAAACCACTGGTCACAGACTTCCAATTAGAAAGGCAACCCTCTAGCACCACCATCGACCTCCTATTACAAAGCCAGTTTCAGATGCAATTTGCCAGCCAAGCCTGGATCCTGAATCCAATGCGCTCAAACCTTTTGGAGGCTTGGAAAATTAAATTCTCCATGTGCTGGGGCATGTTCTCTCCCATCATACAATAGCAAGGAGTGCATGGTGCAGAAATTTTCAAATTATCGACTCTGGTGCACTTGAACGTGTCTCGACCCGAAATGTCACCCTTTCCTTCTCTCCAGAGATGCTGCCTGTCCCGGCTGAGTTACTCCAGCTTATCAGAATAGAATGCCTTTTATTGTCATTCAAACAACTTGGTTTGAACAAAATTGCATTTTCGACAGTTTTTACAAGACCCACACTTAGCACAGTTTCCAACACCTCCTCACTGCGATGGGAGGCAAAGTCTTATCTCTTCCATTTGTTCTTCACCCGCGGTCCAGCAGTCCAACTGCAGCGTCGAGGCGACTGGGGCTCACGATGTTAAAGCCCCCGGCGGGCGATGGTAAGTCCCGCGGCCGTTAAGCCGCGCCGGGCGATGTTAGGCCCCGCTCCGTGTCCTTTAAACCCCGCGATTCCAGCGGGAGAAGTTGCCGTGGCGGGAGCTCCGAAAAGCCGCCTCCCACCAGGGACCTGGAGCTCCCGATGTTCCCGTCCACCGGGCCTGCGGCCGGAGCCTCCGAAGCTCCGAAGTCGGGTCGCAGCCGCGCGCCACCACAGCTCCTCCCGCTCCGGTCGGCCAGCTCTGCGATGGCGAGTCCGCAGGCTCCGCGACTGGAGCCCTCAGGCTGGTTCTGGCCGGCTCCACAATGTTAGGCCCAACGACACCGCAGACCCGACAGGGAAAAAGTCGGGTCCCCGTACAGGGAAGAGATTAACGGTTTCCCCCACATCCCCCCCTCCACCCCCCACATCTACACAGCTAAAAATAAAATAAAAACTTGGCTCAAGACATACATTTAACATGAAAAAAATGTAAAAAAAGACAGACGACTGTAGTCGAGCCGCTGCCGTTAGGCGCTGCCACACCCAGGAGAGCCCTTCTCATGCACGTGGTGCCAAACTCCTGCTGGAAGTGTGTGTTTATGTGTGGAGGATGAGAGAACACCAGGCGGAATTACACGCTGCGCTCGTCCCCATCACTAACTCATTTGCCCACAGTCACTGTTAAGACACACACATTACAGGGCCTGTCCCACCAGCTTGCGACTCCATGCGATGAGCGCGACCTAACGTGGTCGCTTGGGCCGTACGGCCTCGCGGGGCCGGTCCCACTTCGACCGCCGGAGCCGTATTGAGTTGTGCGGGGCTGGTCCCGACATCGCGCGGGGCTCCGAAAAACTGACCGTGTGCTGCCCGCAGCCCCCTCGACGCCGTACGCACCGCCTCGACATTGTGCCTCTGCGTCCCTTTCTGTGTGTCTCCCTGACCCTCTGTGTGTGTGTGCCTCCGTGACCCTCTCTGTGTGTGCCTCCGTGACCCTCTCTGTGTGTGCCTCTGTGACCCTCTCTGTGTGTGTCTCCATGACCCTCTCTGTGTGTGCCTCCGTGACCCTCTCTGTGTGCCTCCCTGACCCTCTCTGTGTGTGCTCCGTGACCCTCTCTGTGTGTGTCTCCGTGACCCTCTCTGTGTGTGTCTCCGTGACCCTCTCTGTGTGTGCCTCCGTGACCCTCTCTCTGTGTGTGCCTCCGTGACCCTCTCTGTGTGTGCCTCCGTGACCCTCTCTGTGTGTGTCTCCGTGACCCTCTCTGTGTGTGCCTCCGTGACCCTCTCTGTGTGTGTCTCCGTGCCCCTCTCTGTGTGTGTCTCCGTGACCCTCTCTGTGTGTGTCTCCGTGACCCTCTCTCTCTGTGTGTGCCTCCGTGACCCTCTCTGTGTGTGTCTCCGTGACCCTCTCTGTGTGTGTGCCTCCGTGCCCCTCTCTGTGTGTGCCTCCGTGACCCTCTCTGTGTGTGTCTCCGTGCCCCTCTCTGTGTGTGCCTCCGTGACCCTCTCTGTGTGCCTCCGTGACCCTCTCTGTGTGTGTCTCCGTGACCCTCTCTCTCTCTGTGTGCCTCCGTGCCCCTCTCTGTGTGTGCCTCCGTGCCCCTCTCTGTGTGTGCCTCCGTGACCCTCTCTGTGTGCCTCCGTGCCCCTCTCTGTGTGTGTGCCTCCGTGACCCTCTCTGTGTGTGCCTCCGTGCCCCTCTCTGTGTGTGCCTCCGTGACCCTCTCTGTGTGGCTCCCTGACCCTCTCTGTGTGTGCCTCCGTGACCCTCTCTCTCTGTGTGCCTCCGTGACCCTCTCTGTGTGTGCCTCCGTGACCCTCTCTGTGTGTGCCTCCGTGACCCTCTCTGTGTGGCTCTCCCTCTTGTGTGTGCCTCCGTGACCCTCTCTCTGTGTGCCTCCGTGACCCTCTCTGTGTCTCTGTGTGCCCCCTCTGTGTGTGTGCCCGTGTCCCTCTCTGTGTGTGCCTCCGTGGCCCTCCCTGTCCTTGCTAACTTACCGCGGACTTCGCTCCAACTTCGCGTCACTCACCCGACCTCCGCGCGGCCCCCGCTTCTGGTTTGATCGCGCTCGCCGAATGCGGGCGCATGCTGGTGGGACCGGCCCTGTACGGGGATCACGCGACCCCCGCTTCCGGTTTGGTCGCGCTTGCCGCATGCAGGTCGCATGCTCGTGGGACAGGCCCTTTAGAACGGTTTATTGGAATAGAATTTGGCGATTTGCCAGATCTGTGTAAGCTTGACGGGGGAACATGTCAGCAAGGATAAACAAAAGTAAGATGTTTGTAGAGGAGAGAAGGTAATTAAACAGCAGTCTCTTGGCATCCTGCATGCTTGCTATCTTGAAGAAACAACAATAGAAAGAAGCAGATAATTTAATGGTTATACTGCCAAGGTCTAGAGTTTAGTTTTTAGAAATCGGTTTGTTTTATCTGATTATTGATATCGAAATGTCTATTACTACAGTTAATATTAGTTAATCATTTATTCGTGGTGGTGTTCGATAAAACATGGATAGAAAGCTCATGCACATGTCAAGGTATTTGTAAGTAATCCTTTTGGACATGGTGGATAATGACGGTGTTTGTTCCCATCCCTAGTTTCCCTGGAGATGGCCAGGGTACACAGACTGCAGTCCATCCAGTGAAGAATCTATCACAAGATTCATGGACGCAGTTACAGGTTTACACAGTCAACATGGCAATCTATTTCCAAGTCAGAACAAGTCCGTCTTTGAGGGCACGGTTCATAGGACTTTCTTACGCACCAGAAACCACTGTTCTTCTGGTGCTGGTCAAGGGTTTACGAGGTGTTGCTGGTTTACTCTCAATGAGCCACTCTGGTGCATTTTGTAGATGATACATACTGCAGCCACCACGCCCTGGTGAGAGATGGATTAAACATTGAGCGGGACCTGTGATTGAGGCAGTGCAGCGTAGGCTCACGAGATTGATCCCTGGGATGGCGGGGCTGTCATACGAGGAAAGATTGAAAAGACTAGGCTTGTATTCACTGGAGTTTAGAAGGATGAGGGGGGATCTTATAGAAACATATACAATTATAAAAGGACTGGACAAGCTAGATGCAGGAAAAATGTTCCCAATGTGAAGGGAATGGAGGGGTATGGTCTGAGTGCAGGTAGATGGGACTAGGGGAAAACAAATGGTCGGCACGGACTGGAAGGGCCGAGAGGGCCTGTCTCCGTGCTGTAATTGTTATATGGTTATATGGTTATATGTTGGGTGAGTCCAGAACCAGGGGCCACAGTTTTAGAATAAAGGGGAGGTCATTTAAGACTGAGCTGAGAAAAAACTTTTTTACCCAGAGAGTTGTGAATTTATGGAATTCCCTGCCACAGAGGGCAGTGGAGGCCAAATCACTGGATGGATTTAAGAGAGAGTTGGATAGAGCTCTAGGGGCTAGTGGAGTCAAGGGATATGGGGAGAAGGCAGGCACGGGTTATTGATAGCGGACGATCAGCCACGATCATATTGAATGGCGGTGCTGGCTCGAAGGGCCGAATGGCCTCCTCCTGCACCTATTTTCTATGTTTCTATGTTTCTATGAAGTCATCTTCCTGAATATTGTAACCACTCACCCATGCAAGTGGGAAGCATTCCACAACACATCTGCTTTGTCCTGGGCACAGACTCAGGGGGTCTTCTTCTTCTGGCGTGTGGCGTGCACAGCCTAAAGTTGTAGGACAACTTGTTCTATTTGATCTTATTTGATTATGCACGCCGGGTTGATTGCATTCGTCGAAACAGGGACGAAAAAAGTGAAGGTTGCAATCTTCAGCTTCTGATCAGCCCTTGTAGCCACAACATATTTCTGACTGGTTCCATTGCATTTCTGGTCAATGGTGAGTGCTGGGATGTGGCTTGGTGGGGGACATGGGTCATGGAGGTGACGCTGAGCATCGCACTGAGGTGATTACACTCCCTCAGGTTGGATATGGCCATAGTTAGGCAGGAATATTACCTGTCACAGCAGCTCCGAGAGTCATCAAGGTGTTGCAGCATGCAGCAAGATGCCTGTGCTTGCAGTGAGGCAACGCTGCATGCATCGAGGTGGTGCTGCATGCAGTGAAGTGATGTGCATGCAGGTGAGGTGTTGCTGCATGCATTAAGGTGTCAGTGCATGCGCTGAGGTAATGCTGTGTGCATTGGGGTAATGTCGCATGCTATGAGGTGATGTTGCATGCTATGCGGTGATGTCGCATGTTACGTGGTAGTGCCGTGCGCATTGAGGCGATGTGCATGCGGGGAGGTGATGTGCATGCATTGAGGTAATGTTGCATGCGGTGAGGTAATGTTGCATGCGGTGAGGTGATGTTGCATGCGGTGAGGTGATGTTGCAAGTTGAATTAGTATTAGGAAGACATGCAATGTTAGCATTTATTTCGAGAGCACTAGAATATAAAGGCAGGGATGTTATGCTGAGGTTTAAAAGGCACAGGGTCAGGTTGGTTGTGAACAGTTTTGGGCTGTGGAGGCTGTCATTGGGTGATTTTAAGGCGGAAATTTACAGATTCTTGATTAGTGCGGGTGTCAGAGGTTACGGGGAGAAGGCAGGAGAATGGGTTTGAGAGGGAGAGATGGATCAGCCATGATTAAATGGCAAAGTAGACTCGATGGGCCGAATGGGCTAATTCTGCTCCTATGACTGATGAACGTATGAAGATCAAAACATCCAATGCTAGACGGCATGGCTTTAAGGTGAGAGGTTCAAAGATGTATAGGACAAGCTTTTTTACACAGAGGGTGGTGAGTGGCTGGAATGTGCAGCCAGGGGTGATGGTCGTGGCAGATTCGATACTTACCTGGCAGGGGAGAGACCGTGATTACCAAGGCGGTTCTCCCAGGACGAGTATTTGAGTGAAAGAGACTATCTGTTCTTATTAGAACAGTTCTGGCGGTCCCTTGGAGACAAGGGCCGTGGATTGCGGAGCGAAATCGTTGACGAGGAGTCGGTCGGCTGCAGGCTTAGAGGTGGAACCATGCTGGTTGGGAAACCAACCTAACACCTTATTCAGCCACAATGTCAGCAGCAACAGGAGCAGGAGTACAGGGTATTCGGAATACCCTGAAAATAAGGGGACCCCCTTCTCACGAGACCTGTTCGTGAAGAAGGTCTTGCTAGAGGCCTGCAAATTTGAGGCCAAGGAGATCTACTGCCTCCAGGATTTTCCGGGTAACGGATATTTTGACGTTACCTTCACGTATCCGACGGGATGGCAGTAGGTGATGGAAGTCTTCCGGGAGAAGGGAAATGAAGCTCCGCTGTCGCTGCTGAAAGTGCAGCCGCTCTTCACCCTCCCCACCCAGAAGGAAAGGTTGATCACGGTGCACATGTTCAACCCACACGTGCCCGTAGTGGATGTCCTCCCCTTCCTTGCTCGCTACGTTGAGGGAACAGGAGACTGTGTGGATGTGAAGGACATGCACGGGATTTGGACCAGCAAGCGGCAAGTCAAGGTAAAGCTGAGGGTGGACAAGGATGGAGAAATCATTCACCCTCCCTCGGTTTTCGCGATCGGAGGAAACCGAGGATACCTGAGCTACGTGGGGCAACCCAGGCTGTGCAGGAAATGCAACAAGCCTGGGCACGTGATGGCCCAATGCACTGCAGTTGTCTGCAAAAACTGCAAGACGGAGGGCCATGAGACAAAGGACTGTCAGGCCAGCAAGAACTGCAACCTGTGCGGGGAGGCAGGCCACCTTTACAGGGCTTGCCCTAAAAGAGCCTGCACCTACGCACAGGCGACAAGAGGGGCTGCTGCCAGCACCCCAATGGGGGGCGAGGCACCCCCCACCACTGCCAAGACCCCAGCAGAAAGAGGGACCATGGATGAGGACAGCCCGACCACCTCGAGGCCCCAAGTGCCAGAAGGAGACGCCCAGCATCCAGCCCAGGAGGGAGAGTCGATGGAGGAGGGGGAACAGCAGGAGAAATGGACAACGGTGATGTACAAGAAGAGGGGTCAGCCCAAAGAGCCGAGGCCGGAAAGGAGGGGTAAGTCCAAAAGTAAACCCTTCTCTTACAGAAGGCAGCAACCTCTCCTCGTCGGAGGATGAGGCGACTGGGAAGGCAAACGAGGGAGGCAGAGGAAGAAAACGGGGGAGGAAAAGAGAGAGGCCACGACGATCACCTCCCAGCCCCAGGAGACCGAGAGGAGAGAAGCGGCCGAGGGGCTCCAGCCCCAGGACATCGGCAGGACAGCGGTCAAGGGGCTCCTGCCCCTGGAGACAGGGATCATCACAGTGCACAATGGGCCCCAGCTCCGGGCGACCGGGAGCAGCGCAACGGCCGATGGGCCCCAGCTCCGGGCGACCGGGAGCATTGCAGCGGCCAATGGGCCCCAGCTCCGGGCGACCGGGAGCAGCGCAGAGGCTGTTGGGCCCCAGCTCCGGGTTTCTGGGAGCAGGGAACCAGCCACCGTGACCCAGCTACAGGAGACGGAGGAAGCGGCGCGGCCAAAAGGGGGTGGAACGAGAAGGCCACCCCCAACGACACCTTTGGTTACGCCACCTGAAACCCACCTCATCGAGGATGCCGGCGCTGGATTCCTGAGCCCAGGAAAGCTGAGGCAATTCACCGAAGCGGTGGGAATGAGGGGACATGGAAATGGTCAGTGACTCTAAAGACAATGGAGCTCAAACTGGCATCTTTAAACGTGCGCAGTATAAAGAGCACTGCGCGATGTGTTAATGCCTTACAGTACCTGGCCAAGGTCAAGGCAGATGTGACTTTTCTTCAGGAGTGCGGGCTGCCACACCTCCACTGCTATCGGAGGTGGTCGCGATGGTGGCCCCACGGACTGTTGGTGTGGTCGGGGGGGAAATGACTGTCGTGCTTCCGGCCTGGGGATTTTGCTGCGGGGAGGGAACTTCACCATCACTGAGGTCAGGGAAGTGGTTGGAGGGCGTCTCCTCGTGGTGGACGTTATGTACCGTGGCTCTCCGCTCCGGCTGATTAATGTGTATGCCTCACCCACGCAGAGCGAGCGGCTGGCCGTTCTCCAGCAGCTCCCAGTGCTGCTGGCCACGTCCCGGCAGCTCGTTCTGGCCGGTGACTTCAACTGCATCATTGATGCGGCTGGACGATCCGGCAGTGCCGACAGCAGACTGGACAGCACGTCCAAGTTCCTGATAGAAAAAACATAGAAACATAGAAATTAGGTGCAGGAGTAGGCCATGCCCATTCAATATGATCATGGCTGATCATCCAACTCAGTATCCCGTACCTGCTTTCTCTCCATACCTCCTGATCCCCTTAGCCACAAGGGCCACATCCAACTCACTCTAAATATAGCCAATGAACTGGCCTCAACTACCCTCTGTGGCAGAGAGTTCCAGGACTCACCAATGGAGATGGTAAAAGACGCAAAGCTGCGCGACGCCTTCAGTGACCCTGCAGGCGGGTCCCAGCCGCGGTTCACTTGGTCACGATCGGACGGTTTTAGCCTGATCTCGAATAGACTTTGTCTTCACGACGAAGGCCGTCACGGTGAGACACACTGACCTCACGCCAGTGTTCTTCTCTGACCACTGCCTCCTTCAGGCTTCCTGTCACCTACGGGAGGACCGGAAGGCAGGCAGAGGGACGTGGAAGTTAAACATGAAGCTGTTGACCCCAGAGAATGTCGAGGAGCTAAAGAGGGACTACGCATGTTGGAGAACGGTGAGGCCCCTCTTTGACTCCCCCACACTCTGGTGGGAAGCAGCCAAGCCGAACGTTAAGAGGTTCTTAATAGTTAAAGGGGTTCAGAGAGCAAGACAGAGTCAGAGGGAATTGTGCCAACTCCAGACAGATTTGCAGCAACTGCTCCTTCTGCAGTCGAGCGGGGTGGAATGTGAGAGGAGTGAAGGACCGGCAAGCTCAGCTCTTCACCTCTGAATCCTCCAAGATCATCTTCCGATCTAGGGTCCGCCATGTGGAGCAGGATGAGACGTGCTCACGTTTCTTCTTCCATAAGGTTCACAGGGGGAGCTCTGTGATGAACAGCCTTAGGGAGGAGGACGGCACGGTAGCATCCTCACAGACGGACATGCTGAGGATCTGCAAATCCTTTTACACAGATTTGTATGACCAAAAGACCACAGACAGTACCTCCTCCCATAACTTCGTCCTCAATCACGGAGGTCTTGGAGGACAGCAAGCGGGAGAGTCTGGACCAACCACTGACCCTAGAGGAGCTGACTGGCTCCATCCGTTCCTTTGACTCGAGTAAAACTCCCGGAAGCGATGGTTTACTGGCCGAGTTGTATTCGGCTCTGTGAGACTGGATGGGCCCGGACCTGCTAGAAGTGTACAACAACATGCTTCTAGCTGGTAGCATGTCAGACTCCATGAGGAAGGGCAGCATCACCCTAATCTACAAGCAGAAGGGGGAGATGAAGGACATAAAGAATTGGAGACCCATAACATTATTGAACGTAGACTACAAGTCTGCTCTGGGACAGGTGATCCACCCGGACCAAACCTGTGCTGTACCTGGCAGGAAAATCTCAGACAGCCTAGCGCTGCTGAGAGATACCATCGCCTACGTGCAGGACAGACGGGTGGATGCCTGCCTAGTCAGCTTGGACCAGGAGAAGGCCTTCGACAGGATTTCGCACACGTACATGAGGGACGTGCTCTCCCAAATGGGTTTTAGGGAGGGAATCAGGAATTGGATCAAACTGCTCTACACCAACATCCGTAGTGCAGTCCAAATCAATGGGTGGGAATCAGACAGTTTCCCTGTAAGGTCTGGAGTCAGGCAGGGTTGCCCTCTCTCTCCTGTCTTGTTTGTCTGCTGTATTGAACCTTTTGCTGAATCCATCAGGAAGGATGCGGGCATAAGAGGAGTGACATTGCCAGGCAGTGGGGGCATTCAAGTAAAGACCTCCCTGTACATGGACGATGTCGCTGTCTTCTGCTCGGATCCAGGGTCGGTTCGCAGACTGATTAGTATCTGCGACCAGTTCGAGTCGGCCACGGGAGCCAGGGTGAACCGCAGGAAGAGCTCTTTGGCAACTGGCCCGACAGATCTTCCGTCCCCTTCACCATCAAGCCTGACTTCTTGAAGGTGCTGGGGATCTGGTTCGGGGGGACTGAGGTGTGTAACAAGAATTGGCTGGAGCGGATAGCCAGGGTGGGGAGGAAACTGGAGCTGTGGAGGCAACGCTCCCTCTCCATAACGGGAAGGAATTTGGTCATCAGGTGTGAGGTGCTCTCGGGGCTGCTGTACTTGGCACAAGTGGCCAACAAAATAGAGAGAGTACAGAGGAGATTTACTAGAATGTTGCCTGGGTTCCAGCAACTATGTTACAGAGAAAGGTTGAACAAGTTAGGTCTTTATTCTTTGGAGCGCAGAAGGTTAAGGGGGGACTTGATTGAGGTCTTTAAAATGATGAAAGGGATAGACAGAGTTGACGTGGATAAGCTTTTCCCATTGAGGGTAGGGAAGATTCAAACAAGAGGGCATGACATGAGAATTAAGGGACAGAAGTTTAGGGGTAACGTGAGGGGGAACTTCTTTACTCAGAGGGTGGTGGCTGTGTGGAATCAGCTTCCAGCAGAAGTGGTGGAGGCAGGATCGATTTTAACATTTAAGAGTAAAGTGGATAGGTATATGGACGTGAAGGGAATGGAGGGGTATGGTCTGAGTGCAGGTAGATGGGACTAGGGGAAAACAAATGGTCGGCACGGACTGGAAGGGCGGAGAGGGCCTGTTTCCGTGCTGTAATTGTTATATGGTTATATGGTTAAGTGTGGCCTGTCCCCCCCTCCTACGCCACAGGGATCACCCGGGCCGTCTTCCAGTTCATCTGGGGGTCGAGGATAGACCGGGTGCGACGGGCCACAATGTACAAGTCAGCAGACAACGGGGGTAAAAGCGTGCCCAACGTCGCCCTCATTCTGATGGCCACCTTCGTGTATGGCTGCATCAGGTGGAGTGTAGAGCCAAGGCACGTGGGCACCAAGTGTCACTACCTGCTGAGGTTCTACCTGTCCCCGGTGTTGAGAAGGATGGGCCTGGCGCAGGTGCCACGCAATGTGCCAGTCAGCTGGACATTTCCGTCCCATCTGTCGTCGGTGGAAGGGTTCTTCCGGACCAACACCTTTGACCACATGTCCATCGGGCAGTGGTCAGCACAGAATGTCCTGCAGGCACTGCAGGGAAAAGACTCGATGGATCCAGTGGCGTGGTTCCCTGAGCAGACTGCCCAGCTTGTCTGGCAAAATGCCTCATCGCCAGAACTCACCAACAAGCACCAAGACCTGGCTTGGCTGGCGGTGAGGGGAGCCCTCCCAGTCAGATCCTTCCTGCACCGTCGGAACCTCACTGCCAGCGCACGCTGCCCTCGGGACGGCTGCTATGGAGAGGAGACGGTTGCCCACCTCTTCACAGAGTGTGGGTTTGCTAAAAGAGTCTGGAGAAAAAATGCAAGGGTCCCTGGTACGCTTTATCCCGAACAGCTCCGTCACAGAGGACTCTGTGATTTACGGACTGTTCCCAGGGACACATTCTGAGGCTGACATCGAGTGCTGCTGAAAGACGCCCTTTGGTCTGCCCGAGCATTGTTCACCACCCAGCAGAGCGAGATGTCCGTCAGGGAATGTTGCCGACTGGCCCGCTGCAGACTGCAGGAGTACGTGCTGAGGGACGCACTGAAGCTCGGTGCAGCCAACGCCAAGGCTCGGTGGGGGAGGGCCACAGTCTAGGGCCCTTCCACTGCTGGACATGGGGGGCACGGTATGGTGGAGACGCCCCTCAAAATAAGGGAAGGTATCCCACGCCAGGGGGCCACATGAGTGGCACGGGTGGGTGAAATTTGGGGAAAAGAAATGTCTAAACTGTATTGATCAATTTGTACAGCCCCCGAAAAACGTCGGATGGATTTTCCGCAAGGTTCATGTATTGTATATATTTATCATTTGAATAAAGTCTATTTTGAAATATTTAAAAAAAAAAAGATTTGATAGGTTAAGAGCGTTTTGGATAGGCACATGGATAAGCAAGGAATGGAGTGATACGCAGTATGTGCAGGCAGATAAGAGTTGGTCTTGGCCTCAAGTTGGGCACAGACACTGTGGGCCAAAGGGTCTGTTCTTGTGCTGTACTGCTCTGTGTTCCACATTAAGGTGCCTGCAATCCATGAGCTGAAGGTGAGTTATGACCTCCTATTCCAGGCTAGTAGGTTCAGTTGAGTGGTAAATAAGAGAGCATCGGTTGAACAATCCAGATTCTGCTGGCTGCAAAGAATCTCCCAGAAAACAACAGGTGCCTAGATCCTTACTTTGCCCATTTACAACAACTCGAAGCATTGGAGGCCTGATGTCACTAAACCAATACATACAAAGGTAGTTTCTGCCCTGCCACCAGCACTAATGGGCACTGCACACAGTGTGTTCCAACCACTCAACCATCATGCTTTGATATTTCTAGTTGGCTGGAGATGATAAGGCTGGAACTCACATCCAGCAAGGTACTGGGGAACAAGTCCAAGCTTCAGTCGTAGCAGCTCATTGTTGGCTCACAGGCTGGGCACTTGCAACACTCCATATCTAATGCCCGCCTGACCATCCTTCAACATATCTGTGACCTCCAGCAGCATGCAGTGAGTGCGGGGAAGGGACCTTGACTGGCTGTGATCACATTGAATGTTGGAGCCGGCTTGAGGGGCCGTTTCCCAACTGCTCCTCTCCTGAATACACTGATCTGAGCTGGGCTACAGGGCTTTTCCCAAACTGCTGCTCCGAGCTCTGATGTACTGCTCCTCTCCTGAATACACTGATCCGCTGGGCTTTAGAGCTTCTCCTCTTCATGTTTCTGAGTGAATTGGCAAGGGCCATTTGCCCAGCTCGTCATCTGATCTGTGCCAAAATAAAGAGGGGCAAATTACTGAGGAGGGCAGAGGAAGACACAAAACTGACTGCAACAGAGTTAGGTCAAAATTAAAGTTAGGGGTTCTGAGCTATCGAAGGGAAGGTCATAGAGTCCTTCCAGAAGGTCATTCTGGAGTATGGTGTACAATTTTGGTCGCCTAGTTATAGGAAGAATGTCAACAAAATAGAGAGAGTACAGAGGAGATTTACTAGAATGTTGCCAGGGTTCCAGCAACTATGTTACAGAGAAAGGTTGAACAAGTTAGGTCTTTATTCTTTGGAGCGCAGAAGGTTAAGGGGGGACTTGATTGAGGTCTTTAAAATGATGAAAGGGATAGACAGAGTTAACGTGGATACGTTTTTCCCATTGAGGGTAGGGAAGATTCAAACAAGAGGACATGACATGAGAATTAAGGGACAGAAGTTTTGGGGTAACGTGAGGGGGGACTTCTTTACTCAGAGGGTGGTGGCTGTGTGGAATGAGCTTCCAGCAGAAGTGGTGGAGGCAGGATCGATTTTAACATTTAAGAGTAAAGTGGATAGGTATATGGACGTGAAGGGAATGGAGGGGTATGGTCTGAGTGCAGGTAGATGGGACTAGGGGAAAACAAATGGTCGGCACGGACTGGAAGGGCCAAGAGGGCCTGTTTCCGTGCTGTAATTGTTATATTATAGAGTCAGAGTGATACAATGTGAAACAGGCCCTTCGGCCCAACTTGCCCACACCGGTCAACATGTCCCAGCTACACTGATGAAGGCCAAAGTGTCAAAAACCTTTTTGATCACCCGATCTACCTGCGACTCGACCTTCAAGGAACCATGCACCTGCACTCCTAGACCCCCCTTCACCGTGTAGATCCTGCTCATGTTAGACTTTCCAAAATGCCACACCTCACATTTCTCTGTACTAAATTCCATCAACCATTCCTCAGGCCACCTGGCCAACTGATCAAGGTACATAGATACATCTATATAACTAAAGTCTCATCTTGATCACTTCCTGTCTGCACTGTATATAGATTTTAGAAAAAATGCTACCCTTTATTGCTATCATTTTTGGCCATCTTACTCACAGCCCTCCTTCGCTGAGGCAGCCCCGAGGATTAAAAAAAATAAAATTATGTGTTTAAAAATTCTTGAGATCAGCTGAGTTGTCCTCTCGCCTGTCAATCACCAAGATGGAGGTAACGCCCCTTCCGTGGGTGGGGGGGGGGGGGGGTAGGACTATAAAACCCCGGATGTCTGGACGTGAGTCAGTCACTCTGGAAGATCACGAGGCAGAGGCCATAACTGTCATTCTAAGCTGTGAATCAACTGAATTGTGAGTCTGCAATGTACTTGCAATAAATGATTTATGTACTTGCAATAAATGTTAGCCCTTAATGACAATGCAACGAGTTGTTTGGCCTGCCCTGCCTGTGCTTGAAGCTACAATGCAAAATTGTGTAATAATATTTTTATTAAAATGAATCCATCATAACAACGGTATTACAACTTTTCAAATACACAACCAACTTATTACAATAAGTATACGAATGTTACGAATAGTTCTTATAAACTTCTATTTTTTTGGAAGTAGAAAAAGAAAAGAATAGATTTTAATCAATAAGAATGGTGATTAAATAATAATTTTGATTATAAAGAAAGAGAAAGAGAAAAGAGAGAAAATATATATATATATGTATATATTCTTGTTATATGTATTTAATTAAAATAAAGTATTATATAGAAAAAAAGAGAGATTATAGTATACATCTTAATAGTGAATAACACAATTTCAAATAGCGATATTAATGGAGACATGAATACAAATCAAAAAGAAAAACAGAGAGTTGTTTTCATCTAATCCTGCCGGGTACCCATTGAGTTGTGATGCCAATAACAGCTACCCCTTCAAATATTCTGTATATGGAGACCATATCTGTTCAAAGAGTTTGTATTTGTCCTACAATGCAAAATTGGAAATGAAATGATAATGCCATGAGTTCTTTGGCCTGCCCTGCCTGTGCTTGAATCTGAAATGCAAAATTGGAAATGAAATGTCAATGCCATGAGTTGTTTGGCCTGCCCTACCCGTGCTTGAAACTGCAATGCAAAATTGGAAATGAAATGACAGTGCCATGAGTTATTTGGCCTGCCCTGCCCGTGCTTGAAACTGCAATACAAAATTGGAAATGAAATGATAATGTCATGAGTTTTTTGGCCTGCCCTGCCTGTGCTTAAATCTGAAATGCAAAATTGGAAATGAAATGACAATGCCATGAATTGTTTGTCCTGCCCTGCCTGTGCTGGAAACTGCAATACAAAATTGAAAATGAAATGACAATGCAATGAGTTGTTTGGCCTGCCCTGTGCTTGAAATGGATTGACTTGACTTAACTTGCCTTGAAATGGATTGACTTGACTTGACTTGAAATAGATGAAATAGCCGCACATTTGGATAGCAGAAACAGGATTGGTCCGAGTCAGCATGGATTTACGAAGGGGAAATAATGCTTGACTAATCTTCTAGATTTTTTGAGGATGTAACTAGGAAAATGGACAAGGGAGAGCCAGTGGATGTAGTATACCTGGACTTTCAGAAAGCATTTGATAAGGTCCCACATTGGAGATTAGTGGGCAAAATTAGGGCACATGGTATTGGGGGTAGAGTGCTGACATGGATAGAGAAGTGGTTGGCAGACAGGAAACAAAGAGTAGGGATTAATTGGTCCCTTTCAGAATGGCAGGCAGTGACTCGTGCTGGGACCGCAGCTATTTACAATATAGATCAATGATTTGGATGAAGGGATTCAAAGTAACATTAGCAAATTTGCAGATGACACAAAGCTGGGTAGCAGTGCGAACTGTGAGGAGGATGCTACGAGAATGCAGGGTGACTTGGACAGGTCGGGGGAGTGGGCAGATGCATGGCAGATGAAGTTTAAAGAGGATAAATGTGAGGTTATCCACTTTGGTAGCAAAAACAGGAAGGCAGATTACTATCTAAATGGCGTCAAGTTGGAAAAAGGGGAAGTACAACGGGATCTGGGGGTCCTTGTATGAAAGTAAGCATGCAGGTACAGCAGGCAGTGAAGAAAGCGAATGGCATGTTGGCCTTTATAACAAGAGGAATTGAATATAGGAACAAAGAGGTCCTTCTGCAGTTGTACAGAGCCCAAGTGAGACCACACCTGGAGTATTGTGTGCAGTTTTGGTCCCCTAATTTCAGGAAGGACATTCTTGCTATTCAGGGAGTGCAGCCTAGGTTTACAAGGTTAATTCCCAGGATGGTGGGACTGTCATATGCTGAGAGAATGGAACAGCTGGGCTTGTACACTCTGGGGTTTAGAAGGATGAGAGGTTATCTCATTGAAACATAAGATTGTTAAGGGTTTGGACACGCTAGAGGCAGTTGGGGGAGTCCAGAACCAGGGGCCTCAGTTTAAGAATAAGGAGTAAGCCATTTAGAACGGAGACAAGGCAACACTTTTTCTCACAGAGAGTGGTGAGTCGGTGGAATTCTTTGCCTCAGAGGGCAGTGGAGGCAGGTTCTCTGGATGCTTTCAAGAGAGAGCTAGATAGGCCTCTTAAAAATAGCGGAGTCAGGGGATATGGGGGAAAGGCAGGAACGGGGTACTGATAGGGGATGATCAGCCATGATCACATTGAATGGCGATGCTGGCTCAAAGGGACAAATGGCATACTCCTGCACCTATTGCCTATTGTCTATTGTCTATTGTCAGTTGATCGGACAATTCGCTGCAGCCTCCGGATGTCGTGCTTGGTGGCTGAGGCATACCAGACATGACGGAGAAGATGAGGACAGACTCTACGATGGCAGTATAGAATTGGACCATCATTGCCTGTGGCAGATTGTGCTTCCTCAGCTGCCGCAG
The DNA here is from genome assembly GCA_035221665.1 of Okamejei kenojei. Taxonomy (NCBI): domain Eukaryota; kingdom Metazoa; phylum Chordata; class Chondrichthyes; order Rajiformes; family Rajidae; genus Okamejei; species Okamejei kenojei. The sequence goes on along the minus strand of CM069134.1, from coordinate 129,043,169 downwards.
GAAGTACATCCTCTGTTGTGCCTTTTTGACTGTGGAGTCGATGGTGGCCCCCCACTTAAGGTCCTTCGAGATGATGGTTCCCAGGAACTTAAAAGACTCCACAGATGTGACTGTGGTGTTGTTGATGGTGAGTGGGGTGAGGGGAGGGGGAGCTCTCCTAAAGTCTACAATCAATTCCACCATCTTAAGAGCATTGAGCTCCAGGTTGTTGCGATGGCACCAGCTGTGTCACTTCCTGTCTGTAGGCAGATTCCTCCCCATCCTGGATCAGTCCAATCAGGGTTGTGTCGTCCGCAAACTTGAGAAGCTTGACAGAGGAGTCAGTGGAGGTGCAGTCGTTGGTGTAGAGAGAGTAGAGGAGAGGGGGAGAGTACGCAGCCTTGTGGTGCTCCTATGCTGAGGGTTTGCGGGTCCGAGATGTGCTTTCCCAGCCTCACATGCTGCTTCCTGTCTGTCAGGAAGTTGATGATCCACTGACAGAGGGGTTCAGGCACGGTCAACTGGGAGAGAAGGGGAGTGGGAGAGTTAATCACCAGAACATTTCCCAGGCATGAAAATGGTATCAGATGGGAATCAATCCTCAGGCCTTTGGCCCATTGTCCAAGGAGACTAGTTCACAGTTGCACTCGTTTTCTTGGAGAAGAGCCATTTGTCTGGGGACAATAACTACTTAGTATTTGGTAAGGGGGGGGAGGAGAAGACCATGTTCTGCAGAGATGCTGAATGAGCCGCTCAGTTACTTCAGCTGTTTGTGTCAACATCTGCTGCTATCCTTGGCGAGAATGTGAAATATCGGCAATGATCAGGGAGAGTTAATTATTAAAGGTTTCAATCAATAAACCATGATCATAGTGCAATGTGTGTACTCTGCTCACATCTCTCCCCCACTCTTCCACCCGCTGGTTCCATGGCCTTGTGAGGGTTTGGCCACAACGTCCAGTAACAAATAACGTGCACCCATGGACTCTGGGGGGGGGCGGAGGGGATGTATCCAGCTCAGGGGTGGAATGATGTGCCCAAATACGGATGTGGGATTGTCTGTCTACTTATGTGTTTTTTTCCCTCTTGTTATGAATACACAGGCGGTGAGTGTTCTTCCTCAAGCAGCATTTGTCAATTTGAACAAAGTCGCTGTAAATCAAGCCGTTTGCTGCTTTCCTGGAGGGGGATGTGGGGCAGAACAGATGAGGAGCGGGGCACTGATTGTGGATGATCAGCCATGATCACATTGAATGGCGGTGCTGGCTCGAGGGGCTGAATGGCCTACCCCTGCACCTATTGTCTATTGTCTATTGACAGAGCGTTTCCTTCAGCTCAAAACATTCATTAACTAACTTTTATGGCATTGCCTTGATTTATTTAGCCATCATTATTGATACCATTTATTTTGTTTCAGTCACTCATTAACTCAGCTTAACTTCCCGGGCAATTGTGGTGTCATTTCAAAGATTTTATCCAGATAATGGGCCTGGATTTGATCACTTGCAAAGTAAATAAGCTTCTATAAGATCACACAACACACATGCTGTTATCATGTTGAATTCTTTAATGTTCAATGCCTGATCCCAGTCAGAAGCAAAGAAACTAGGGGCGGAAATGCCTTCACGAAAGGACCAAAGACATTTGCACAAAACCTTCTACAACTTGGTTGAAGCCAAATTGAAAATGTCTCTCTTTTTACTGAGTGTCAGGAATAGGTGCAGGAAGAGGCCATTCAGCCCTTCGAGCCAGCACCGCCATTCATTGTGATCATGGCTGATCTCCCCAAATCAATAACCCGTGCCTGCCTTCTCCCCATACTCCTTGATTCCACTAGCCCCTAGAGCGCTATCTAACTCTCTCTTAATTCCATCCAGTGATTTGGCCTCCACTGCCCTCTGTGGCAGAGAATTTCACAAATTCACAACTCTCTGGGTGAAAAAGTTTTTTCTCACCTCAGTCTTAAATGGCCTCCCCTTTATTCTAAGATTGAGGCCCCTGGTTCTGAATGATCTCCTGAAATAAGAAAGTAAGTAAGTAAGTTTATTGGCCAAGTATTCACATACAAGGAATTTGCCTTGGTGCTCTACCCACAAGTAACAACATTGCATACATAATAATAAAACATTAATGATAAAACACCATTGATCAAGCATGTGAACCAACAAAATACCAGATCAAACGGAGGCTACAGATTTTTGGCTGTTGAGTAGAGCAACTACTCGTGGATAAAAACTGTTTTTATGTCCGGCTGTGGCAGCTTTGACAGTCCGGAGTCGCCTTCCAGAGGGAAGTGATTCAAAGAGTTTGTGGCCAGGGTGAGAGGGGTCAGGGATGACCTTGCCCGCTCTCTTGTCCTCTGTACTTCCCACTGTTTATCCAGTTGATCTAATGGCCCAGTGCTGGTTAGCCAACTCTATTCCATTCTAATTCACTATAAGTTAAAGACAGTTTAAAGTCTCAAAGTAAACAAAGCTATCATACTATGATCATAATTCCCCAAAGCAATCATTTCATCTCATTATTAAAACTAATTATCAATTCCAGAGTAGCCTCTTCTCTGAAGGGCTACCAATTTATAATCTGCACATCATAAATTTTTTATTTAAAATAAACATTGTATAATATTTTAAGAGTTGACAATAGGCGTGTTCAATATTCTACAGAAACGACAGTGGCAATAATGACACATTTCCTTAAATACATGGGGCCTGTAGAATGATGCTCCACAAGGGATGCTGGTATCCTGGAAAGCGGCTGGAAAATTGTTGTGTAAACACGATGCGAGGCAGGGGCGGAAATCGCGATCAGAACGTGGGTGGGACGTCCCCCCTCCCCCACCCCCCACCGTCCCCTGGGATTTCCACCCATGCCGCAGTGCGAGCTATCAATTGAGGAAGAGCTGGAGTACTCCAGTAGATGGACGTCGCAGACCTGGTCAGGGTTGGCCACAGCCTGTGACGCACGTATTCGCTGCCCGGGGTTCGTTTACAATGCTGCCGTTTAACTTTAGTGCCAGCGTGCCACAGCGTCAGTGTTCTACTAACTCACTATTGAAGAACCAACATTTGGACAGATTCTTTAAGATGAAACATTTGGACTTGGGCAATCAGTTAAATAAGGACAGTGCAATAAAAGTAGTCCATGCCTCTAGTTGTGAACTGGGAAAATGCTAACATAATCAAACTGTGAATCTATTGAACTGTAAACCATTATATTACTTTGTTTTCAACCATTAGCAAAAGTACCTTTGGCTCTCAGTCAAGTTTCTTCCCATTCTTTTTTTGTCAGATGCATTATTGTGTTTGGTTATTTTTTAACAAGTAGGCTGACCATTGTCACTTCCAGCATGTTCCCTCATAAAACAGCAGTGACAGCAAAAGGCTCACCGTTTCATTCTAAACCTGCTCACTCAGTGCAACGCAGTCAAACCTTTATCGTGCAGACAACTGCTCCGCATTAACCCTTGTTCAACTCAGAGCGTCATAGACACAGAGTGGAAACAGGCCCTTCGGCCCAACTCGATACTGGACTGAGATACTGGAGGTGATGTTCCACATCAAGCTGAGACCATGTTGGATGCCATTTAGGAGGGTGTGACAAATCCTGTCGAAGATGAAGATGGCGCGCGGATGTGTCGCGGAGCTGAATGACCCGACGGGCCGAGAGCAACCTGGCGGGGGGGTTTCGGGGGGGGGGGGGGGACGAGAACATATAGTGAACTAAGAGAGACCCAGTGGAGCACACCGCCAAGAACATAGATGGACCCAACAGGAGCCGCCATGAACTAAGAGGGACCCAGCAGCCTGCGAGAGGATAAGATGGTACCAAGAACGTTTGAAACTTAATCGGCATCAGAAAAACGTGGTGACTCTTTGTGTTTGGCCCGGGTGAAGTCTGCTGCAAGGTTCACGTGATAATAAAGGTTCTTTGGATCCTTGAATATGCGGCTTTGTTCTCTGGCCATAAACATGTCAATGGCAAGATGATCAAACCCTAACCCTAATGCAACAACTGGAACAACTCCGCGCTGACAGAATATTTCTCTTTATCGGATCCATTTTCTTTGTGAAAACATGGGAGAGTTTCTCTTGCTTGTTGCTGTAGACAGGCTGGTGCCAATATCCTCCTGCATCTGTAAGTTGCAGCGTAGATCATTGTATTGGCATGAGGAGTTAGATGTATGGGATTTGCGGTGATTTGGTTGCATGCGTTCAGAATTGGCTTAATGACAGAAGACAGAGGGTTTTGGTGGAATGTTCTGGCTTGAGGTCTGACCAGTGGAGTTCTGCAGGGTTCGGTGCTGGAACTGCTGCTGTTTGTGATTTATGGAAACATAGAAACATAGAAACATAGAAATTAGGTGCAGGAGCAGGCCATTCGGCCCTTCGAGCCTGCACCGCCATTCAATATGATCATGGTTGATCATCCAACTCAGTATCCTGTACCTGCCTTCTCTCCATACCCCTTGATCCCTTCAGCCACAAGGGCCACATCCAACTCCCTCTTAAATATGGCCAACGAACTGGCCTCAACTACCTTCTGTGGCAGAGAATTCCACAGATTCACCACTCTCTGTGTGAAAAACGATTTTCTCATCTCGGTCCTAAAAGACTTCCCCCTTATCCTTAAACTGTGACCCTTGTCCTGGACTTCCCCAACATCGGGAACAATCTTCCTGCATCTAGCCTGTCCAACCCCTTAAGAATTTTGTAAGTCTCTATGAGATCACCCCTCAATCTTCTAAATTCCAGCGAGTACAAGCGAGTCTATCCAGTCTTTCTTTATATGGAAGTCGTGCCATCCCAGGAATCAGTCTGGTGAACCTTCTCTGTACTCCCTCTATGGCAAGAATGTCTTTCCTCAGATTAGGAGACCAAAACTGTACGCAATACCCCAGGTGTGGTCTCACCAAGACCCTGTACAACTGCAGTAGAACCTCCCTGCTCTTGTACTCAAATCCTTTTGCTATGAATATATGCTTATATATATGAATATATTGCTTATATATGAATGATTTGGATGTAAATGTAGATGGGTTGGTGAGTAAATTTGCTGATGTCACCAAAACTAGAGGGGTTGCAGACAGTGAGGAAGGCTGTCAGAGGAAACAGCTGGATAAAGAAAAGATCCTATAGCAAGATAGACCACTCTTGCTAAATGCAATGGGCTGACGTGTAGTACGCAACGGAGTGGAATGAGGGCCTTTTTGTAATCCATTTCAGTAACCCGACCCGACCCGACCCGACTGGCAGTGTAATCAACGTTGCGGGGGAACAGTTTGTGTTAATAAATTATAATTCTGAAAATGAGGAGAAGATTTTTACCAAAGAACATTGATTATTGCGAGGATGTTTCCGTCTCCGGCTTCCGTCTCCGCTCTAGTATCTTTGCTCTGCTACGGGATCGTTGGTGCGGAGACGGAAGCCGGTTACGGAAATGGGGCTGAAAATGACCCACGAATCTGCCCATGACCGTACCACGTCTTTTTCGTCGAGTGGACTATCTTGCTCGCTGTAGGATCTTTGGGATAAAGATCAGAAATGGGCAGAGAAATGGCAGATGGAGTTTAATCTGAGCAAGTGTGAGGTGTTGCACTCTAGGAGGTTGAATGTAAGGGGATAGTATACCGTTAGTGGCAAGACCCTTAACAACATTGATGTGCAGAGAGTCCAAGTTCATAGCTCACTGCAGGTGGCAGCACAGGTAAACAGCGTGGTAAAGAAGGTGTATGGTATGGTTGTCTGTATAACCAGCGGCATTGAGTATAAGAGTCAGGAAATCAAGGGGCAGCTCTATTGGATTTTGGTCATGCTGCATTTGGAGTTGTGCAGGAAAGAACTGCAGATGCTGGTTTAAATCAAAGGTAGACACAAAATGCTGGGGTATCTCAGCGGGACAGGCAGCATCTCTGGAGAGAAGGAATTGGAGTATTGTGTGCAGTTCTGGTCAACCCGTTCCAGGAAGGATGTGAAGAATTTGGAGATAGAATAGGATAGAAGAGTGGTTTCATTGGAAGAAGCAGAGAGTGATAGTGGACGAGGGCGCCTGTGACCAGTGGTGTGACTCAGGGTTCAGTGAAAACATATAAGGCAAGGTTTGCAAATTGCAGATGACACTAAAGTGGGTGATATTGCAGATAGTGAAGATGGTTGTGAAAATTTGCAGCAGGATTGGATCGATTGACCAGGTGGGCAGAGGAATGGTTGATGGAATTTAGTACAGAGAAGTGTGAGGTGTTGCATTTTGGCAAGTCTCAACAATGCAGGGCCTACACAGTGAATAGTGGGCCTCTGGGGGGTGTTGTAGAGCAGAGAGATCCAGGACTGCAAGTACAAATTCCTTCAAAGTGGAATCACAGGTAGATAGGCTTGTCAAGAAGGCTTTTAGCACATTGGCCTTCATCAGTCAGAGTATTTGGGTCAAAGTTGGGAGGTCATGTTGTAAAAGATATTGGTGAGGACACATTTAGAGTATTGTGTCCAGTTTTGTTATAGCAAAGAAATAGTCTAACTGGTGCTGGGAAGATTTACAGGGAGGATGTTGCCAGGGCTATATGGAGAGTTTGAGAAGGCTAGGACTCTATTCCTTGGAGCACAAGAGGATGAGGTGTGATCTTATGGAGGTGTACAAGATCATGAGGGTAATAGATTGGGTAAATGCACAGAGTCTTTTGCCCAAGGAGAGATTGGATAAATTTGAGTCGTTTTCTGTGGAACAACGGAGGTTGGGGGTGATTTGATAGAAGTTATTAAAGGTTTGCGAGGCAGAGATAGGGAGGACAGTCAGAACCAAAGATCATAGAGCGGATCTTTGGTCAGAACCTTGTTCCCCATGGTGGAAATGATCAACACTAGAAACTGAAAGTGGGAAAGGAGATGGGCACACAGAGAGGTGGGGGTCTGGACTGCAATGCCAGGGGTGGTGTTAGAGGCAGATATGAGAGTAGCGTTTAAGAGACGTATAGATGTTAACATGGAAGTGCAGGGAATAGAGGATAAGGATCACGCACGGGCAAATTACATCAGTTTAAAGCAGCAGAGACATCATGGGCCATGCATTACTATGTTTTATATGCCAAATGTTAAGGGTATGGGTATGGGTCATCTTAAAGCTGCTTGACTGCTGCGTTGCACGATTGTTCTTGTCATGTTCAGTAGTTTAATGATAAAATAAACATAGCAAACAAAATGAAAATCTTGCCAAAAAGTCAAGGGTTGAATTTCAAAAGTCAAGTCAAAAGTGAAGAGAGTTTATTGTCACGTGTCCCTGATAGGACAATGACATTCTGGCTTTGTTTCAGCACAACAGAACATAGTAGGCATTGACTGCAGAACAGATCAGTGTGTCCATATACCATTTTACACGTAAATACACACAAATAAATAAATTGATAAAGTGCAAATAACAAATAAAGGGGTATTAATTTTCAGAGTTTTGACCGAGCTAAGTTTAATAACCTGATGGCTGTGGGGAAGTAGCTATTCTCAAATTTCTCAAAATACTTGGAAATGTTTGCAAAGTTGCTGCGGGAAGAAATTAAACAAATTTGTAAATGCAAAGTATTATCATTATCAGAGTTATGCAAAGGAATTCTTGGGCCCAGCCCCGGAGTCTCCCAGCTACACTCTGTTTTTGTTATTCCTCTTAGACGCTTCCAGTCTGATTTTCATCGGATCAACAAATCACCATTGTTCAGAATCACTGGTCATATTGGGGACCTTTATTGCCTTTACTTTGGAAATGAACCAGGAGAACCACACTTTAGTTAGACACAGAGTGCCAGAGTAACTCAGCGGGTCAAACAGCATCTCTGGAGAAAAAGGATGGGTGACATTTCGGGTCGGGACCCTTTTTCAAACATTTTCTTTGTTTCTACATTTTGTGTGACACACACTTTGTTTGGTTTATTTTGAATTTGCTTGTACAGCTGGCTTTCGGATTCTTTTCCTGAGGTAATCCCTTGGGTTTGTGGATGACTTCCTTCCAGTCCAGTTCTGTGGGATGTGAAGTAGCTGGTGAGGACAGTGTGGGATCTGCAGACTCTGCCACAGGGTGGCAGAACATCCTTGACTGTGTGGTTGGGTAGTCTGAGTACCTTTGGTCTGAGGCAAAGGTCTGAGGGCCGCAAAGCCTCTTCCACTGTTTTCTCTGTATGGTTTTCATGAACAGATTGAAGAAAGCTAATGCCGTTGCAGATAATTGAGCATACAAAGATATGAATTAGGAGCAGGAGTGTGCTGCCCAGTCCCCCGAGCCTCATTCCTTTCAATACTTTGGATCTGTCTTCACAAAGGAGGACACAAACAATCTTCCTGATATAGTAGTGGCCAGAGTATCGGAATGACGGAGGAATTGAAGGAAATGCACATTAAAACATATAAGGCAGGAAATGATGTTAGGTAGACTGATGGGACTGAAGGCTGATAAATCCCCAGGGCCTGATGGTCTGCATCCCAGGGTACTTAAGGAAGTGGCTCTAGAAATTGTGGGTGCATTGGTGATCAGTTTCCAATGTTGTATAGAATTAGGATCAGTTCCTGTGGATTGGAAGGTAGCTAATGTTATCCCACTTTTTAAGAAAGGCGGGAGAGAGAAAACGGGGAATTATAGACCAGTTTAGCCTGACATCGTGGTTACACAAAAAGCTGGAGAAACTCAGAGCAGCATGTAAGAGGCGAAGGAGATAGGCGACGTTTCGGTCAGAACCCTTCTAAAATCTGTTTCAAAAAATCTGCAGTTTCTTCGTTAACACTTGTCTACTCCACTGCGACATCTCCTCAAGGTATGTCTACTTTGAAGAAGTTCTCCTCCTCCCTACGGAGACAGTTTCAAAGAAGGGTCTCGACCCGAAAACGTCGCCTATCTCCTTCGCCTCTTAGATGCTGCTGCACCCGCTGAGGTTCTCCAGCTTTTTGTGTAACCCTCGATTCTCCAGCATCTGCAGTTTTCTTCGTTAACACAACAGCCTGACATCGGTGGTGGGGATGCTGGATTCAATTATAAACAGATGAAATAACCACACATTTGGATAGCAGTAACAGATGATCCCGAGTCAACATGGATTTACGAAGGGGAAATCATGCCTGACTAATCTCTGGAATTTTTTGGAGATGTAACTAGGAAAATGGACAAGGGAGCCCAGTGAATTTTTTTAAAGAAGGAACTGCAGATGCTGGAGAATCGAGGTCTGAAGAAGGGTCTCGGCCCGAAACGTCGCCTATCTCCTTCGCTCCTTAGATGCTGCTGCACTCGCTGAGTTTCTCCAGCTTTTTGGGAGCCCAGTGGATGTAGTGTATCTGGACTCACAGAAAGCATTTGATAAGGTCCCACACAGGGGATTAGTGGGAAAGATTAGGGCACATGGTATTGGGGGTAGAGTGCTGACATAGATAGAAAATTGGTTGGCAGACAGGAAACAGAGAGTGGGGATTAACGGGGCCCTTTCAGAATGGCAGGCAGTGACTAGTGGGGTACCGCAAGGCTCGGTGCTGGGACCGCAGCTATTTACAATATACATCAATGATTTGGATGAAAGGATCCAAAGTAACATTAGCAAATTTACAGATGACACAAAGCTGGGTGGCACTATTGTCTATATTAAAACTTGGACTTTCCATCATCCCTGATAAGCCTCAATGCCTTTCTCATTTAAAATGTATCCAGCACCATCTTAAAAATACTGAAAAAATCTGTTTCCACGGAGAAAGTCTTAAATTTGGTCAACCCATTAAGTATAAAGTTTTACTTGATCCCTGCCTCCATTTCACGCGTTAAAGCCCTTCGGCATGTCGCATGTTTCAACCCAGCCACCTCTCACTCTTCTAGATGCTAATGGATACAAGCATGTCCTGCCCGCCTTTCCTCCTGAGACCACCGGACATTTCAGATACTCATCAAGTGAACCTTCTTGAGTTGGAGGAACAGCACCTCATATTCCTCTTGGGGAGTCTGCATCCTTTGCTGTCTCCTCCCCTTCCCACCTCTTCCACAGCCCTGATCCCTGACCAGTCTGAAGAAGGGTATCGACCCGAAACGTCGCCTATCTCCTTCGCTCCTTAGATGCTGCTGCACCCGCTGAGTTTCTCCAGCTTTTTGTGTACCCTCGATTCTCCAGCATCTGCAGTTCATTCGTTAACACAAGTGAACCTTCTTGAACTGGTTCCAATGCATTTGTGCCCTCTACCAATAAGGATATCAATGCAGTACACAATACTCCAGATGTAGTCTCATCAATACCCTACTTAATTGAAAAATAAGCTTCCTGCTTTTGTATTCCTAATAAAATATAAACTTCTTTTATTTTTTCATTATTTGTTCCTTCTGCAAATCTTGCATTGTGACCCCCAGATCCCTCTCCATCTCAGCTCAACAACCCCTGACCATTACATCATATCATTCCATTTTATTATCCCTACCAAAAGAGACAATTGCACTTGTTCCTGCTTTAGTACTGTTGCAGGTCTTTGCTTGCTCCTTTAACCTATCGGTCTCTTTCCGACTGTCTATTATCCAAGTTCCCACCAATCCGAGGCTTGGCAATCGTTTCGCCGAACACCTCCGCTCGGTCCGCATTAACCAACCCGACCTCCCGGTGGCTCAGCACTTCAACTCCCCCTCCCATTCTGTATCCGACCTCTCGGTCCTGGGCCTCCTCCACGGCCAGAGTGAGCAACACCGCAAGTTGGAGGAACAGCACCTCATATTCCGCTTGGGGAGTCTGCATCCTTTGGGCTTGAACATCGAATTTTCTCAATTCTGTTAACCCTTGCTGTCTCCTCCCCTTCCCACCTCTCCCTCAGCCCTCGGGCCCTGGCATTCCCTTTCTCTCTATCTCCCTCCCCCACCCTAGTCGCACCAGCTTCTCATTTTCACACCACAAACAGCTTACAATGGCTTGTTCCCTTTATCATCGATACTTTTTTGCATATCTTTCATTCATTGTTCTTTATCTCTCCACATCACCGTCTATATCTCTCGTTTCCCTGATCCCTGACCAGTCTGAAGAAGGGTCTCGACCCGAAACGTCGCCTATCTCCTTCGCTCCTTAGATGCTGCTGCACCCGCTGAGTTTCTCCAGCGTTTTGTGTACCCTCCCACCAATCATTGTGTCTTCAGAAAATCCACCCACCGAGCTTGAGGGTCCTCGTCCAAGTTTATTACAGAAATTGTAAAATATTGCGTCCCATTCTGATTGCTGATGAAACATCACTTTTTAAAATTTGCCAACAAGAAACGGACCCACTTATGTCTCAGCCAGCATCTGCAGTCCCTCCCAACAACACATGTCTACTGTTAGTTTACTGTAAACCTGGCAATCTTTCATTCACGCCAACATGTTAGCTGCTGAACATGAGCTTTGATGTAGCACCTTGTCAAATACCTTCTGGACATCTATGTACTGTATATATTTATTGGCACCACGTGTTGCTTTTTCGAAGAACTCCATTAGATTGTTCAAACACGATTCCTTTTCACAAAACCATGTTGACTTTGGCTGATTACTGAATTTTTCTAAGTGCCTATCTATTGGGGCAGCTTTGAAAATGTTAGCTGTCAGATGCGAAGCTCACAGAACAGGTTTATTGTTCCCTGCTTCCTATCACCCTCTCGTTTTGAAGGAAGGAGCTGCATTTGCTATTTAAGTATAATTTCTATTTTTGTAGGAAAGGACTGCAGATGCTGCCGGTTTAAATCGAAGGTAGACACAGAATGCTGGAGGAACTCAGCGGGACAGGCAGCATCTCTGGGTGACGTTTCGGGTCGAGACCGTTGTTCAGACTCTTTAGTGCGCTTGCCTATGCATCATTGATGCTGCGGCAGGTGAGATTTTAATTATCCCTCTACCTCATTGTACCAGTGGACCAGTTCAATTAACTTGAAATGCTTCGGGTTAGGTGTGCCGAGCGAGAGTGAAAAGCCTTGTTTTGCATGCTATCTAATCAAGTCAGATAATACTGTACATACCGCAAATGCAATCAGGACAAACTCAAGTACCATAGAGCAAAGAGGAAGATACAGGGTGCAGAAAAAGCAGGTTACTTGCCACAGATGCGGCTGGATTGCTGAGTTTTTCCAGCTTTTTCTGGTTTTGATTGACCTGTTATTTTTAATTTTCATAGTTACGGGCTGGAAGTTACATAGAAACATAGAAAATAAGTGCGGGAGGAGACCATTCGGCCCTTCGAGCCAGCACGGCCATTCATTGTGATCATGGCTGATCGTCCCCTATCAATAACCCGTGCCTGCCTTCTCCCCGTATCCCTTGACTCCACGAGCCACTAGAGCTCTATCTTAAGGGCCTGTCCTACCAGCATCCGACTCCATGCGGTGAGCGCGACCAAACCGGCAGCAGGGGCCGTGCGGAGGTCGGGTGATCCCTGTACAGGGCCGTTCCCACCAGCATGCGCCTGCATGTGAAGAGCGCGACCAAACCGGCAGCGGGGGCCGCGCGGAGGTGGGGTGAGTGGCTCAAGCGACCACGTTAGGTCGCGCTCATCGCATGGAGTTGCATGCTGCTGGGACAAGCCCTTAACTCTCTCTTAAATCCATCCAGTGATTTGGCCTCCACTGCCCTCTGTGGCAGGGAATTCCATAAATTTACAACTCTCTGGGTGAGAACGTTTTTTCTCACCTCAGTTTTAAATGACCTCCCCTTTATTCTAAGACTGTGGCCCCTGGTTCTGGACTCGCCCAACATTGGGAACATTTTTCCTGCATCTAGCTTGTCTAGTCCTTTTATAATTTTCTATGTTTCTATAACATACCCCCTCATCCTTCTAGACTCCAGTGAATACAAGCCTAGTCTTTTCAATCTTTCCTCATATGACAATTCCGCCATCCCAGGGATCAATCTCGTGAACCTATGCCACACTGCCTCAATCACAAGAATGTCCTTCCTCAAATTAGGAGACCAAAACTGTACACAATATTCCAGATGTGGTCTCACCAGAGCCCTCTACAACTGCAGAAGAACCTCTTTACTCCTATACTGAAATCCTCTTGTTATGAAGATTCAGATTCAGATTCAGATTCCTTTATTGTCATTCAGACCTTTCGGTCTGAACGAAATTTGTTACCTTGCAGTCATAACATGTAATAAATTAAAACAAAACACACAATAAACACATAATTTAACATCCACCACAGTGAGTTCACCAAGCACCTCCTCACTGTGGTGGAAGGCAAAAGTCTTAAAGTCTTTGTCTTTTTCCCCTACTTGTTCCCCCTCTGTACTGAGGCAATCCAGCCTTCGATGTCATCGTCCACCAGGCCCGCGGCCGAGCCTCCGAAGCCAGGCCGCCACCACCCGCCGCCGCCGAACGCCGGAACACCACCACAGCCCCCAGCCAGGATCGACCACGGGAACGCTGGAGCCGCCGAGCTCTGAAGCCGGGCCGCCGCTGGAGCACCGCTGGAGAGAGCCGCTGAGAGCCGCCGGAGCTCTGAAGCCGGGCCGCCGCTGGAGCACCGCTGGAGAGCCGCTGGAGAGCCGCCGGAGCCGCCGGAGCGCCGAAGCCAGGCCGCTACTGGAGCACCGCTGGAGAGCCACCGGAGCGCCAATGCCGGGCCGCTGCTGGAACACTGGAGCTCTGAACACTCGCCACAGCTCCGAGGCCACCAGCTCCGCCATTAGGCCCTCAGCACAGACGGAGACGGTGACGGGGGACACGACAAGAAAAGGTCGCATCCCCCCGAAGGGAGAGACTAAAAACCTTGTTTCTCCCACCCTCCCCCCCCCCCCCCCCCCCCCACACACACACCAAACACAGCCTAATAAACCAAAATTCTAACTAAAAACAGACACAAAAGGACGAAAAAAAAGAAAAAAACAGACGGACTGCAGGTGAGCCGCAGCTGCCACGCAGCGCCGCCACTTCCGGAAGGACAACATTCCATTAGCATTCTTCACTGCCTGCTGTGCCTGCACGCCAACTTTCAGTGACCGGTGTACAAGGACACCCAGGTCTCCCTGTACCTCCCCCTTACCTAACCTAACCCCACTGAGATAATAATCTGCCCCCTTGTTTTTGCCGCCAAAGTGGATAACCTCACATTTATCTATATTATACTGCATCTGCCACCCATCTGCCCACTCACTCAACCTGCCCAGGTCACCCTGCAACCTCCTAACATCCTCTTCACAGTTCACACTGCCACCCAGCTTTGTGTCATCCGCAAACTTGCTAGTGTTGCTCCTAATTCCCTCTTCCAAATCATTAATATATATGGTTAACAGTTGCGGCCCCAACACCGAGCCTTGCGGAACTCTACTCGCCACTGCCTGCCATTCTGAAAAGGACCCGTTCACTCCTACTCGTTGCTTCCGGTCTGCCAACCAATTTTCTATCCACGTCAATACCCTGCCCCTAATACATGCTCTAATTTTAGTCACCAGCCTCCCGTGCGGGACCCTTATAAAAGACTTTCTGAAAGTCTAGATAAACTAAATCCACTGGCATCCCTTCATCCATTTTACTTGTCACATCCTCAAAAAATTCCAGAAGATTAGTCAAGCATGATTTCCCTTTCATACATCCATGTTGACTTGGACTAATCCTTTTACTGCTATCCAAATACCCCATTATTACCTCTTTAATAATTGACTCCAGCATCTTTCCCACCACCGAAGTCAGGCTAACTGGTCTGTAATTCCCCGTTTTCTCTCTCGCTCCTTTCTTGAAAAGTGGGATAACGTTAGCTATCCTCCAATCCACAGGAACTGATCCTGAATCTATTGAACATTGGAAAATGATCACCAATGCGTCCACTATTTCTAGAGCCACCTCCCTGAGGACCCTGGGATGCAGACCATCAGGCCCAGGGGATTTATCATCCTTCAGTCCCATTAGCCTACCCAATACTATTTCTCGCCTAATGAAAATTTATTTCAGTTCCTCTAACCCCCTTAGATCCTCTGTCCTCCAGTACATCTGGGAGATTGTTTGTGTCTTCCTAGTGAAGACAGATCTGAAGTACCTATTGTTGTTACAGGATATTTTAAAGAGGACTTTATAAGAAGAGTCATAAGGTTTGTGATCACTTTTTCTGCAACTCTCACCAACTTTATTTCTTTAATTTTGTGGGTATTACATTGAAGGTGTCACTTTCGACTGAATTCTCTCCCATTTATTTCTCGGGTGAATGAGCTCCGCTTCTTCCTGCTCTTTGTCTCGGTTCTAGACATCCTATTTCTCTTACAGTTATCAGCTCACACTTTAACCAGCTTAGTTGACCAAAGTTAAGTTGGCACCCAACCAACTTAAAAAAAGCCTGCAAATATTCTGCAAAAATATTCTGCAAAAATCCTTAGTCTTCAGTGCTCCACTCCCTTTCCTGCTGGACATATACAGGAAGAGATGTATCAGCAGAGCCATCTCCATCATCAAAGACCCCTACCACCCATCGCATCACATATTCTCCATCCTGCCATCTGGGAAGAGGGACAGGAGCATCAGCTGCAAAACCAGCAGGATGCTCCTCAGCTTCTTCCCGCAGGCTATAAGACTGATAAACGGACTTTGCCCCCTGCCAAAGTATCGCGCACCAACCACCAACCTGGACACACTGAAGCAGAGCCATTGTCGTGCCGCTGCCGATTGGAACTCATGATATATGTATTTTTATTTTTATTTCTATTTATTTTTTACCGCACACTGAATGGACACTGGTTGAGAAACGTTTGTTCGTTTCCTCTGGGTATGTAAGTACTCAGGAAAAATGATAATAAAGATATAAAATACAATATACAATACAATTAATATTTAATCTGGCAAAACGTGAAGACCATTCCCCTCTAGTGGCCCTTTGCTGCAGATGCAACAAAAGCCAGGCCAAAGCTGCCAACTGAAGAGAAGCAAGTAACTGCAAATGCTAGCTCACAATAAAACACAGAGTGCTGGAGTAACTCAGTGGGTCAGGCAGCATCTGTGGAGAACATGGATAGGTGACGTTTCACAGAGTGCTGGAGTAACTCAGCGGGTCAGGCAGCATCTGTGGAGAACATGGATAGGTGACGTTTCACAGAGTGCTGGAGTAACTCAGCGGGTCAGGCAGCATCTGTGGGGAACATGGATAGGCGA
The DNA here is from genome assembly GCA_035221665.1 of Okamejei kenojei. NCBI lineage: Eukaryota > Metazoa > Chordata > Chondrichthyes > Rajiformes > Rajidae > Okamejei > Okamejei kenojei. The sequence continues at coordinate 129,027,108 of CM069134.1, read as the reverse complement.
TATTTCACACAGTGCTGGAGTAACTCAGCGGGTCAGGCAGCATCTGTGGAGAACATGGATAGGCGACGTTTCACAGAGTGCTGGAGTAACTCAGCGGGTCAGGCAGCCTCTGTGGAGAACATGGATAAGTGTGTTCTCCATCCCCTTCTATACTCCCATCTACACTCATGACTATGCATCCAAATTCCATCTACCAGTTAGACACAAAAGGCTGGAGTAACTCAGCAGGTCAGGCAGCATCTCTGGAGAGAAGGAATGGGTGATGTTTTGGGTCGAGACCCTTCTTCAGACCCTCCATCTACCGGTTTGCAGATGACACCATTGTGATGAGCCGTCACAAACAATGACAAGTCAGAGTACAGGAAACATAGAAACATAGAAAATAGGTGCAGGAGTAGGCCATTCGGCCCTTCGAGCCAGCACCGCCATTCAATATGATCATGGTGATCATCCAACTCAGTATCCTGTACCTGCCTTCTCTCCATACCCCCTGATCCCTTCAGCCACAAGGGCCACATCCAACTCCCTCGTAAATATGGCCAATGAACTGGCCTCAACTACCTTCTGTGGCAGAGAATTCCACAGATTCACCACTCTCTGTGTGAAAAACGATTTTCTCATCTCGGTCCTAAAAGACTTCCCCCTTATCCTTAAACTGTGACCCCTTGTCCTGGACTTCCCCAACATCGGGAACAATCTTCCTGCGTCTAGCCTGTCCAACCCCTGAAGAATTTTGTAAGTATTCAAAGAGATAGAGAACTTAATGACATGATGTCAAGACACAACCTCTCCCTGAATGGCAGCTAAAACAAAGGAGCTAATTATTCACTTCAGGAAGGATGGTGGAGTACATGCCACAATCAACATCAAGGGTGTGGATGTGGAAATGGTTGAGGGCTTCAAGTTCCTTGGTGTTAATATCACCAACGATCTGTCAAGGACAGCCAACAAGGCACTATAATGCCTCTACTTCCTGAGAGACTGAGGACATTCAACGTGTGTCTCCAATTACCCCAGTCATTCGGGGCGGCATTTTCTCGTTGACACGCGAGTGGAGGTCAGTGTTTTGCCCGCCTTGGGCACCGAACCTCATTCCGGAACGAAGGGGCCTCCCCTGACCGCTGCCAACAGCAGCAACATCAGAATATACGGGGCCCGCACGATCCCGCTCAACTTCAACTCCTGTCGCTTCAAGTGGACCGTTACCATCGGCGACGTCTCGCAACCGCCGCTGGGCGCCAACTTCCTCCGGGCGCACTCCCTGCTGGTCGACGTGAGCGGACAACATCTCGTTAATTCTAAGACGTTTGAGTCGTTCGCCTTGCGCCATGCCGAATTGTCTGTGGCCCACCTCGGCTCGGTGACCTTCTCCGACGAATACGCCAGGACCTTGGCCGATTTCCCTGACATCATAACTCCCCAGTTCACAACGACCAGCCCCAAGCTTGGGGTGAAGCACCATATCCCCACCACCGGACCGCCAATCCATGCACGCGCACGCAGGCTGCCTCCCAACAAGGTCCATCTGGCCAAAGACGAGTTCCACAAGATGGAGGAAATGGGCATAGTGCGCCGCTCAGACAGCCCGTGGGCATCCCCGCTTCACATGGTCCCCAAAGCGCCTGGGGGTTGCAGACCCTGTGGGGACTCCCGCCAACACACAAGGTCACAACAGCCGACCGGTAACCTGTCCCTCACATCCAGGACTTCACGGCAAACCTGGACAGTGTCAGGGTATTTTCCAAGATCGACCAGGTAGCCTCAGATTCCGGTCCACCCAGACGACATCCCCAAGACGGCCCACATCACCCCGTTCGGGCTCTTTGAGTTCCTGCGCATGCCTTTTGGGCTCAAAACGCCGCCCAAGGTTTCCAACGGCTCGAGGACATGGTGGGCCGCGGGCTGGACTTCGTGTTCATCTACCTCGACAACATCCTCGTTGCCGCCCGCTCTCGCCAGGAGCACCACGCACAACTCCGGCAGCGCTGCCAGAGGCTCAACGAGCACGGCCTGGTCAACAAACAGGCCAAGTGTCAGTTTGAGCTCACTTTCATCAACTTCCTCGGCCGCCACATCAACCAGCACGGAGCGGTCCCCCGCTCCCGACCAAAGTCGAGGCCATTCGCCAGTTTGCCAAACCCTCTACTGTGAAAGAGTTTGTCGGTATGGTCAACTTCTACCAGCTGCCGCCAGGATCATGGAATCGCTATTCAAGGCCCAGACCAACGGCCCGGCCCATCAAGCTGAAAGAGCTCGTTTGGGCCACGACCGCATTCGAGAACGCCAAGGAGGCGCTGGCAAAGGCAACAATGCTGGTACATCCATGGACCAACGCACCAACAGCTCTCACATTAAAAGTATTGTATATGAATGCGCAAAGTATAAGATGGCTTTCATAGCAAAAGGATTTGAGTACAAGAGCAGGGAGGTTCTACTGCAGTTGGGCAGGGTCTTGGTGAGGCCACACCTGGAGTATTGCGTACAGTTTTGGTCTCCTAATCTGAGGAAAGACATTCTTGCCATAGAGGGAGTACAGAGAAGGTTCACCAGACTGATTCCTGGGATGGCACGACTTCCATATGAAGAAAGCCTGGATAGACTCGGCTTGTACTCGCTGGAATTTAGAAGATTGAGGGGTGATCTCATAGAGACTTACAAAATTCTTAAGGGGTTGGACAGGCTAGAAGCAGGAAGTTTGTTCCCGATGTTGGGGAAGTCCAGGACAAGGGGTCACAGTTTAAGGATAAGGGGGAAGTCTTTTAGGACTGAGATGAGAAAATCGTTTTTCACACAGAGAGTGGTGAATCTGTGGAATTCTCTGCCACAGAAGGTAGTTGAGGCCAGTTCGTTGGCCATATTTAAGAGAGAGTTGGATGTGGCCCTTGTGGCTGAAGGGATCAGGGGGTATGGAGAGAAGGCAGGTACAGGATACTGAGTTGGATGATCAGCCATGATCATATTGAATGGCGGTGCAGGCTTGAAGGGCCGAATGGCCTGCTCCTGCACCTAATTTCTATGTTTCTATGTTTCTAAGAAGTAAAGTAGATGAGTTTGCGGCTCAGTTAGCGGTTGGTAGATGTGACATTGTGGGGATTACCGAGACGTGGCTGCAGGAGGATCGGGCTTGGGAACTTAATATTCAGGGTTATACATCCTATAGAAAAGACAGGCAGGTGGGCAGAGGAGGGGGGGTAGCTCTGCTGGTGAGGGATGGAATTCAGTCCCTTGCGAGGGAAGACATAGGGACTGACGAGGTAGAGTCACTGTGGATTGGGTCGAGGAATTGTAAAAGCAAGAAGACACTGGCAAGCCAAATTTCACTGCACCAATTGGCGTATGTGATAATAAATGTTCTTTGTCCTGTGTCCTTGTCCTTTGACACTAATTTGTGTTATTTACAGACCCCCAAATAGTAGCCCGGATGTAGGGTGTAAGTTGCAACAGGAGTTAAAACTGGCATGTAACAAAGGTAATGCCACTGTGGTGATGGGGGATTTCAATATGCAGGTAGACTGGGAAAATCAGGCTGGTTCAGGACCCCAAGAAAGAGAGTTTGTAGAATGCCTCCGAGATGGATTCTTAGAGCAGCTTGTAATGGAGCCGACCAGAGAAAAGACAATTCTGGATTTAGTGTTGTCCAATGAACCAGATTTGATAAGAGAACTCAAGGCAAAGGAACCGCTTGGAGGTAGTGATCATAATATGATTAGTTTTAATCTGCAATTTGAGAAGGAGAAGGTTAAATTGGAAGTGGCAGTGATGCAGTTGAACAAAGGGGATTATGAACGCATGAGAGGGGATCTGGCCAAGGTAGACTGGAAAGGGATCTGAGCAGGAAAGACGGTGGAACAGCAATGGCAGGATTTCATAGAAACATAGAAATATAGAAATTAGGTGCAGGAGCAGGCCATTCGGCCCTTCGAGCCTGCACCGCCATTCAATATGATCATGGTTGATCATCCAACTCAATATCCTGTACCTGCCTTCTCTCCATACCCTCTGATCCCTTCAGCCACAAGGGCCACATCCAACTCACTCTTAAATATGGCCAACGAACTGGCCTCAACTACCTTCTGTGGCAGAGAATTCCACAGATTCACCACTCTCTGTGTGAAAAACGATTTTCTCATCTCGGTCCTAAAAGACTTCCCCCTTATCCTTAAATTGTGACCCCTTGTCCTGGACTTCCCCAACATCGGGAACAATCTTCCTGCATCTAGCCTGTCCAACCCCTTAAGAATTTTGTAAGTCTCTATGAGATCACCCCTCAATCTTCTAAATTCCAGCGAGTACAAGCCGAGTCTATCGAGTCTTTCTTCATATGGAAGTCGTGCCATCCCAGGAATCAGTCTGGTGAACCTTCTCTGTACTCCCTCTATGGCAAGCATGTCTTTCCTCAGATTAGGAGACCAAAACTGTACGCAATACTCCAGGTGTAGCCTCACCAAGACCCTGTACAACTGCAGTAGAACCTCCCTGCTCTTGTACTCAAATCCTTTTGCTATGAATGCCAACATACCATTCGCTTTCTTCACAGCCTGCTGCACCTACATGCCTACTTTCAATGACTGGTGTACCATGACACCCAGGTCTCGCTGCATCTCCCCTTTTCCTAATCGGTCACCATTCAAATAATAGTCTACCTTCCTGTTTTTGCCACCAAAGTGGATAACCTCACATTTATCCACATTATACTGCATCTGCCATGCATTTGCCCACTCACCCAGTCTATCCAAGTCATCTTGCAGCCTCCTAGCATCCTCCTCACAGCTAATACTGCCCCCCAGCTTCGTGTCATCCGCAAACTTCGAGATGTTGCATTTAATTCCCTCGTCCAAATTATTAATGTATATTATAAATAGCTGGGGTCCCAGCACTGAGCCTTGCGGCACCCCACTAGTCACTGTCCGCCATCCTGAAAAGGACCCGTTCACTCCTACTCTTTGCTTCCTGTCTGCCAGCCAGTTCTCTATCCACATCAATACTGAACCACCAATACCGTGTGCTTTAAGTTTGTATACCAATCTCTTGTGTGGGCCTTGTCGAAAGCCTTCTGAAAGTCCAGATATAACACATCCACTGCTTCTCCCTTATCCACTCTACTAGTTACATCCTGAAAAAATTAAATAAGATTTGTCAGACCTGATTTCTGGGCATAATCCGGAAGACGCAGGATCATTTCATTCCAAAAAGGAAGAAAGATTCTAAGGGGAGTAGGAGGCAACCGTGGCTGACAAGAGAAGTTAGGGATAGAATAAAACTAAAAGAAAAGATGTATAACACAGCAAAGAGAATCTGGAAGCCAGAGGATTGGGAAACTTTCATAGGACAACAGAAGGAAACAAACGGGCAATACGGGCTGAAAAGATGAAGTACGAGGGAAAGCTGGCCAGGAATATAAAGAAGGACAGTAAAAGCTTCTTTAGATATGTTAAGGGAAAAAGAGTAGCAAAGTCAAATGTGGGTCCCTTGAAGGCAGACACGGGTGAAATTATTATGGGCAACAAGGAAATGGCAGAAGAGTTGAACAGGTACTTTGGATCTGTCTTCACTAAGGAGGACACAAACAATCTCCCAGATGTACTGGAGGACAGAGGATCTAAGGGGGTAGAGGAACTGAATGAAATTTTCATTAGGCGAGAAATAATATTAGGTATGTTAATGGAACTGAAGGATGATAAATCCCCTGGGCCTGATGGTCTGCATCCCAGGGTCCTCAGGGAGGTGGCTCTAGAAATAGCGGACGCATTGGTGATCATTTTCCAATGTTCAATAGATTCAGGATCAGTTCCTGTGGATTGGAGGATAGCTAATGTTATCCCACACTTCAAGAAAGGAGCGAGAGAGAAAACAGGAAATTACAGACCAGTTAGCCTGACCGATGGTGGGAAAGATGCTGGAGTCAATTATTAAAGAGGTAATAATGGGGCATTTGGATAGCAGTAAAAGGATTAGTCCAAGTCAACATGGATTTATGAAAGGGAAATCATGCTTGACTAATCTTCTGGAATTTTTTGAGGATGTGACAAGTAAAATGGATGAAGGGATGTAGTGTATCTAGACTTTCAGAAAGCCTTTGATAAGGTCCTGCACGGGAGACTGGTGACTAAAATTAGAGCAAATGGTATTGGGAGTAGTGTGTTGACATGGATAGAAAATTGGTTGGCAGACCGGAAGCAAAGAGTAGAAGTGAACGGGCCCTTTTCAGAATGGCAGGCAGTGGCGAGTGGAGTGCCGCAAGGCTCCGTGTTGGGGCCGCAACTGTTTACCATATATATTAATGATTTGGAAGAGGGAATTAGGAGCAACACTAGCAGGTTTGCGGATGACACAAAGCTGGGTGGCAGTGTGAACTGTGAAGAGGATGTTAGGAGGTTGCAGGGGGACCTGGACAGGTTGAGTGAGTGGGCAGATGCGTGGCAGATGCAGTATAATATAGATAAATGTGATATTATCTACTTTGGTGGCAAAAACAAGGAGGCAGATTAATATCTCAATGGGGTTAGGTTAGGTAAGGGGGAGGTACAGCGAGACCTGGGTGTCCTTGTGCATAGGTCACTGAAAGTTGGCGTGCAGGTACAGCAGGCAGTGAAGAAAGCTAATGGAATGTTGGCCTTCATAACAAGAGGATTTCAGTATAGGAGTAGAGGTTCATCTGCAGTTGTATAGGTGAGTACATCTGGAGTATTGTGTACAGTTGTGGTCTCCTAATTTGAGGAAGGACATCCTTGTGATTGAGGCAGTGCAGCGTAGGTTCACGAGATTGATCCCTGGGATAGAAACATAGAAATTAGGTGCAGGAGTAGGCCATTCGGCCCTTCGGGCCTGCACCGGCTTTCAATATGATAATGGCTGATCATCCAACTCAGTATCCCGTACCTGCCTTCTCTCCATACCCTCTGATCCCCTTAGCCACAAGGGCCACATTTAACTCCCTCTTAAATATAGCCAATGAACTGGCCTCAACTACCCTCTGTGGCAGAGAGTTCCAGAGACTCACCACTCTCTGTGTGAAAAAAGTATTTCTCATCTCGGTCTTAAAGGACTTCCCCCTTATCCTTAAGCTGTGATCCCTTGTCCTGGACTTCCCCAACATCGGGAACAATCTTCTTGCATCTAGCCTGTCCAACCCCTTAAGAATTTTGTACGTTTCTATAAGATCCCCTCTCAATCTCCTAAATTCTAGAGAGTATAAACTGAGTCTATCCAATCTTTCTTCATAAGACAGTCCTGACATCCCAGGAATCAGTCTGGTGAACCTTCTCTGTAATCCCTCTATGGCAATATTGTCCTTCCTCAGATTTGGAGACCAAAACTGTACGCAATACTCCAGGTGTTATCTCACCAAGACCCTGTACAACTGAAGTAGAACCTCCCTGCTCCTATACTCAAATCGTTTTGCTATGAAAGCTAACATACCATTTGCTTTCTTCACAGACTGCTGCACGTGCATGCCTACTTTCAATGACTGGTGTACCATGACACCCAGGTCTCGCTGCATCTCCCCTAATCGGTCACCATTTAGATAATAGTCTGCTTTCCTGTTTTTCCGGATGGCGGGACTGCCATATGAGGAAAGATTGAACAGAATAGGCTTGTATTCACTGGAGTTTAGAAGGATGAGGGGGCTTATAGAAACGTATACAATTATAAAAGGACTGGACAGGCTAGACGCAGGAAAAATGTTCCCAGTTTTGGGCGAGTCCAAAACCAGGGGCCACAGCCTTAGAATAAAGGGGAGGCCATTTAGGACTGAGGTGAGAAAAAACTTTTTCACCCAGAGAGTTGTGATTTTGTGGAATTCCCTGCCACAGAGGGCAGTGGAGGCCAAATCACTGGATGGATTTAAGTGAGAGTTAGATAGAGCTCTAGGGACTGGTGGAATCAAGGGATATGGGGAGAAGGCAGGCACGGGTTATTGATTGGGGACGATCAGCCATGATCACAATGAATGGCGGTGCTGGCTCGAAGGGCCGAATGGCCTCCTCATGCACCTATTTTCTATGTTTCTATGTTGGACGCATCTGGCACAGTCAACACGTTGACACACCTTGCCCTTCTGTACTAATTGTGGAGCTGTATCGTTTACATATTAAACTGTGTGTTCATACAACACGTGAACCTCTTCAGCATCTTATCCCGTAGAATACTTTCCGCTAACGTTTTGCCCACAGGTATTAGGTTCACTGGCCTGTAGTTCCCAGGCTTTTCCCTGCAACTAGTCTTGAATAGACTCACATTTGCCACCATCTAGGAATCTGACATCTCACCCGTATTTAATGAAGACTGGTGAATCTCAGTCAGGACTCCTGCAATTTCCTCTCTAGCTTCTCACTGTCCTCAGGTATATTTGATTCAGGTAGAGAGAAATCTGGGAGATTTGTCTACCTTCATACGGATCAGGACCTTCAGCACCTCTACGACCGTCATACTGACTGCTCTCCTTTGACTGCTCCAAGTTCCCCAGTCCTCCTGTCTTTCTCCATGGCAACAACAGCGGAGAAGTACTCCACAGAGTTGCCCGCTTTGATTCCCGAGCGGGTCCATTTTCTCTCTGGTTACCCTCTGTCCCTTTATGTACACATAAAATCTCTTTGGATTATGTTTAATATTATCACATATTCATAGTCTCAACCAATGAAAGCAAGCATAGCATACGCCTACTTCACCACGGTCTAGTTGTGTTGCCGCTTTCCGGGAGTTATGGACTTGGACCCAACATCCCTCTGTTCTTCAATGGTGTTAAGGGTCTTGCCATGAACCTCTTCCTCAGGATGTCAAAGACTAGAGGACATTGTTGTAAGGTCAGAGAGGGAAAGTGTAAAGGAGATGTGGGGGCAAAGTGTCTACGCAGAGAGTGGTGGGAGGGTGTTGCCATGTGTGGTGGTAGTGACAGACACAATAGTGCCATAAGGTCATGCAGTACAGAAACAGGCCCTTCGGCCAGCTTGCCTTTGCCTACCAAGATGCCCCATCTACACTAGTCCCAGCTGCCCGCATTTGGCTCATATCCCGCTAAACCTTTTCTGTTCACATACCAAATGTCTATAAAATATTGTTACAATTTCTGCCTCAACTACCTCCTCCAGCAGCTCATTCCATGTAACCCAGGCCCGTACGAAGCATTTCAAAAAGGGTACAAAAATTCACAAATATTTTAATGTGAAATAATGTGCGCATTGCGCACATCACGAGCCGGGGTCCAGGGCCTGCATAAGGGCCCAGGAAGCTCAGGGGTTTTTGATGCTCTCTGATGCATTCTGTGCCTTATTTTGGAGCATTTTTGCACCAAATTTATGACCAATACTTCAGAAATTAACAGGAATCTGAGAGGTAGCTTTTTCACACAAAGGGTGGTGGGTGTATGCAACGAGTTGCAAGTGGAGGTAGTTAAGGCCGGGACTATCCTAATGTTTAAGAGACATTTGGACACGTACATGGATAGGACAGGTTTAGATGGATATGGGCCAAACGTGTGTGAGTGGGACTAGTGTAGATGAGACATGTTGGTCAGTGTGGGCAAGTTTGGCTGAAGGGCCTGTTTCCACACAGCTTAATTCTATGACTAAAAAAAGAAGAAAAATGCATGTGGAAAAGTAGAGCAGATTTTTGAAAGAGGAGTAAATGTAAAGCAGAGAGAGGTTTATGGTGGAAAGGAACATAGAAAGGAGGGGGGAGAATGATCTCTTGGCAATGGGTGAAGGGAAAATAGACACAGTGCCGGAGTAACACAGCGGGCCAGGCAACAGCAGTGGAGAACATGGATAGGTGACGTTTCACAGAGTGCTGGAGTAACTCAGTAGGTCAGGCAGCAGCTGTGGGGTAACATGATAGGTCACGTTTCACAGAGTGCTGGAACTCAGTGGGTCAGGCACATCTGTGGAGAACATGGATAGGTGACTTTTCACAGAGTGCTGGAGTAACTCAGTAGGTCAGGCAGCATCTGTGGGGAACATGGATAGGTCACGTTCACAGAGTGCTGGAGTAACTCAGTGGGTCAGCAGCATCTGTGAGAACTGGATAGGTGACTTTCACAGAGTGCTGGAGTATCTCAGCGGGTCAGGCCAGCATCTGTGGGGAACATGGATAGTCACGTTTCACGAGTGCTGGAGTAACTCAGCGGGTCAGGCAGCATCTGTGGAAACATGGGATAGGTGACATGTCACAGAGTGCTGGAGTAACTCAGCGGGTCCAGGCAGCATCTGTGGAGAACAAGGAATAGGTGGTCGTTTCACAGAGTGCTGGAGAAACGCAGCGGGTCAGGCAGCATCTGTGGAGAACATGGATAGGTGACATTTCACAGAGTGCTGGAGTAACTCAGCGGGTCAGGCAACAACCCTGGATAACATGGATAGGTGACGTTTCACAGAGTGCTGCAGTAACTCAGTAGGTCAGGCAGCATCTCTGGAGAAAAGGCATAGATAATATTTTGGGTCAAGAGCCTTCTTCAGTAATATGCATGATGTGACATGCATAGACATTCCTCAATGTTACCCAAACCACCGTGAGCTACTTTGTTACGGAGCTTGCCCTCTCCTATAACGCCTCTGCTACCTTGCGTGATGCAGGACAGGACACAAGCTTTGGGACACGGTGTGAAGGTGTTGCCGTTTGTCTAAAACCTGGATGGAGTGGATGTGGAGAGGCTGTTTCCACTCGTGGGAGAGTCTAGGACCAGTGGCCACTGCCTCAGAATTAAAAGACATTCTTTTGGGAAGGAGATGAGCAGGAATTTCTTAAGTCAGAGGGTGGTGAACTGTGGAATTCATTGCCACAGACAGATGTGGAGGCCAAGTCAATGGACATTTTTCAGGAGGAGATTGATAGATTCTTGATTGATACGGGTGTCAGAGGTAATGGGGAGAAGGCAGGAGAATGGGTTTGAGAGGGAAAGATTACTATCATAGAGTGATACAGTGTGGAAACAGGCCCTTCGGCCAAGCATGTCCCATCTACACTAGTCCCACCTACCCACGTTTGATCCATATCCCTCCAAACCTTGTACCTGTCTAAATCCATGTACCTGTCTAACCGTTTCTAGAATGTTGGGATAGTCCCTGCCTCAACTACCTCCTCTGGCAGCTTGTTCCATACACCCACCACCCTTAGTGTGAAAAATATTCCCCTCAGATTCCTATTAAATCTTTTCCCCTTCACCTTAAACTTATGTCCTCTGCTCCTCGATTCACCTACTCTGGGCAAAAGACTCAACCATATCTATACAAATCATGATTTTATACACCTCTATTAGATCATCCCTCATCCTCCTGTGCTCCATGAAATAGAGTCCCAGCCTACTCAACCTCTCCCTATAGCTCTGGTCCTCTCGTCCTGGCAACATCCTCGTAAATCTTCACTGTACCCTTTCCAGTTTGATGACACACAGAGAGTGGTGAATCTGTGGAATTCTCTGCCACAGAAGGTAGTTGAGGCCAGTTCATTGGCTATATTTAAGAAGGAGTTAGATGTGGCCCTTGTGGCTAAAGGGATCAGGGGGTATGGAGAGAAGGCAGGTACAGGATACTGAGTTGGATGATCAGCCATGATCATATTGAATGACGGTGCAGGCTCGAAGGGCCGAATGGCCTACTCCTGCACCTATTTTGTTTAATGTTTCTATGACATCGTTCCTATAACATGGTGCCCAGAACTGAATACAATACTCTAAATGCGGCCTCACCACCTTCTTATGCAACTGCAACATGACCTCCCAACTTCTATACACATCCTGACCCGCTGAGTTACTCCAGCACTCTGTGAAACGTCACAGAACAGGGCAAGATTAGCAAGTTTGCTGATGATACAGAAGTGAGTGGTTTTGCAGATAGTGAAGATGGCTGTGAAAGATTGCAGCAGGATCTGGATCAATTAGCCAGGTGGGCAGATGGTTGCATGATTCCTTGAAGGTCGAGTGGCAGGTACATCAGGTGGTCAAAAAGTATTTTGGAACTTTGGCCTTCATCAGTCAGAGTATTGAGCGTAGAAGTTGGGAGGTCATGTTGCAGTTGTATAAGACGTTGGTGAGACCGCATTTAGAATATTGTGTTCAGTTCTGGGCGCCATGTTATAGGAAAGATGTCAAACTGAAAAGAGTACAGAGATCGCCATCCTGGATCAGTCCAATCAGAGTTGTGTCGTCCGCAAACTTCAGAAGCTTGACAGAGTTGTCTGTGGAGGTGCAGTCACTGGTGTAGCGAGAGTAGAGGAGAGGGGAGAGTACGCATCTTGCGGTGCTCCTATGCTGAGGGTTTGCGGGTCCGAGATGTGCTTTCCCACCTCACATGCTGCTTCCTGTCTGTCAGGAAGCTGGTGATCCACCGACAGAGGGGTTCAGGCACAGTCAACTCAGAAAGTTTGGAGTGTAGTAGCTCTGGCACAATGGTGTTGAATGCATGCAGAGCTAAAATCAACAAACGGGATCCTCGCATAGGTCCCCTGGCGGTCTAGGTGCTGGAGGATGAAGTGCAGGCCCAGATTGACTGCGTCATCCACAGATCTATTGGCACAATATGCAAACTGCAGAGGGTCCAGCAGGGGGATTGTGATATTTTTCAGCTTGGCCAGCACAAGCCTTTCAAGGGTCTTCATGCACTTTTTATTTTTGAACAGGCAGGGACAAGTACACATGTTTGCAGGGACTGGGTTAAAATGTATAATTGGGTGTAAATTGGTATGTGGACGGGGGTGGGTGTAGAAGGGCCCAGTCTTTGCAGACTGAGGTCAGGCTGTGAGTGGGTGTGAAGTGTTGGTTGGGGTGGGAAATGGTCCAGTCTTTTCATACTGGAGTCTTGCCTTAAGTAGGCGTGAAGTGTGAATGGGAAGGAGAGGGTGGGTCACATTCTTTGTAGACTGGGGTCTGGCTGTGTTGGTTGGGGGGGGGGGAGGGAGGGGGAGAAGGGGGGGAGGAGGGGGGGAGGGGGGGACGGGGTACCAGGGTTACGTTTCTGATTTTCAAACCTGCAGTAAAACTCATTCAGGTCGTTGGTCGGCTGACGATTGTCCAAAGAGCGGGGGGGCTTTCCTCTCGTAGCTGGTGATTTTTTGCATGCCCTTCCAAACTGAAGAAGAGTCACTGGCTTAGAACCTGCTCCTCAACTTGTCGGAGTACCTTTCCTTGGCACCTCTGATTCCTCTTCTCAGCTCTTTATCGATTAGGCTCTCTTTTAACTCTTTAACGATTAGGCTATCGGCTTGACGCATATTTGCCCCCACCCCCTCCCACCCCCGATCTCGAAATGGAAATGGTACATCTGTATATACCACATGGTAAATGGTAGGGAATTGAGGAATGCTGTGGAACAGAGGGATCTAGGAATAACTGTGCATAGTTCCCTGAAGGTGGAATCGCATGTAGATAGGGTGGTAAAAGAAAGCCTTGGTGTGCTGGCCTTTATAAATCAGAGCATTGAATATAGGAGTAGGGAAGTAATGTTAAAATTGTACAAGGCGTTGGTGAGACCAATTCTGGAGTATGGTGTACAATTTTGGTCGCCTAATTATAGGAAGGATGTCAACAAAATAGAGGGAGTACAGAGGAGATTTACTAGAATGTTGCCTAGGTTCTAGCAACTATATTACAGAGAAAGGTTTGAACAAGTTAGGTCTTTATTCTTTGGAGCGCAGAAAGGTTAAGGGGGGACTTGATTGATGTCTTTAAAATGATGAAAGGGATAGACAGAGTTGACGTGGATAAGCTTTTTCCCATTGAGGGTAGGGAAGATTCAAACAAGAAGGCATGACCATGCAAATTAAGGGACAGAAGTTTTTTGAGGGGCAACGTGAGGGGAACCTCTTTTACTCAGAGGGTGGTGGCTGTGTGGAATGAGCTTCCAGCAGAAGTGGTGGAGGCAGGATCGATTTAACATTTAAAGGTAAAGTGGATAGGTATATGGACGGGAAGGAATGGAGGGGTATGAATCTGAGTGCAGGTAGATGGGACTAGGGGAAAACAAATGGTCGGGCACGACTGGAAGGGCCGAGAGGGCCTGTTTCCGTGCTGTAATTTTTTTGGGGGGGTTATATTATAATGTTATATGGGTTATATGGAATAGTGTAGATAGGACTAGTGTAAATGGGACTAGTGTAGCTGGGACTAGTGTAAACCGGACTAGTGTAAATGGGACTAGTGTAGCTGGTACGTTGTAAACGTCAGGAGACTAGTGGGATAGAAGACGTTTTAAGGATGGGACCATGGATGGGAGGGTCTAGTGTAGATGGGACTAGTGTAAATGGGACTAATGTTGATGGGACTAGTGTAGATGGGACTAGTGTAGCCGGGACTAGTGTAGACGGGGCTAGTGTAGACGGGGCTAGTGTAGACGGGGCTAGTGTAGACGGGAGGTAGACAAAAATGCTGGAGAAACTCAGCGCATGCAGCAGCATCTATGGAGCGAAGGAAATAGGCAACGTTTCAGGCCGAAACCCTTCTTACTGTAGATGGGACTAGTGTAAATGGGACTAGTGTAGACGGGATTAGTGTAAACATGATTAGTGCAGATGGGAATAGTGAAGATGGGATTAGTGTAAACGGAACTAGTGTAGATGGGACTAGTGTAGATGGGACTAGTTTAGATGGGACTAGTGTAGATGGGACTAGTGTAGATGGGACTAGTGTAGAGGGGATTAGTGTAGATGGGGACTAGTTAAGGGGACTAGACTAGTTTACTATTTAAGGATTTTTTAGGGACTAGTTTAGAAGATGGACTAGTTTAGGATGGGGACTAGTGTAGACCTAGTGTAGTTAAGACGCGGACTAGGGTAAGGGACTCAGTGAGAAAGGGACTAGAGGGACTAGAAGGGACTTTGTATTGTAGACGATTAGGACCAAAGTGGTAGTGGGACTTGTAGACGGGACTAGTGTGGGAACTAGACGGGACTAGTAGACGGGACTAGTGTAGACGGGACTGTGTAGAAGGGACTAGTGTAGATGGGACTGGGTAGTAGTTTAGATGGGACTAGTGTAGAGGGACTAGTGTACCTAGTGTAGATACGTGGACTAGTGTAGAGGGGAAGAAGGAACTAGTGTAGAAGAAGGGGACTAGTGTAGACTAGGACTTGTAGATAGTGTATAAGACAGGACTAGTGTATATGGGACTAGTGTGATGACTAGTGTAGAGGGGACTAGTGTAGAGGGACTAGTGTAGAAGGGACTATGTAGAAGGGACTAGTGTTGAGAAGGGACTAGTGTAGAGATTGGACTAGTTTAGACTAGACTAGTGTAGATGGGACTAGTGTAGAAGGGACTAGTGTAAATGGGACTAGTAGAGGGACTAGGGACTAGTGTAGAAGGGACTAGTGTAGAAGGGACTAGTGTAGATGGGACTAGTGTAGATGGGACTAGTGTAGAGGGGACTAGTGTAGACGGGACTAGTGTAGATGGGACTAGTGTAGATGGGACTAGTGTAGAAGTGGGGGGGACTAGTGTAGAAGGGGGACTAGTGTAGGATGGAAGTTACTAGTGTAGGGGAACTAGTGTAGAGGGGACCTAGTGTAGAAGGGACTAGTGTAGAGGGGACTAGTGTAGAGGGGACTAGTGTAGAGGACTAGTGTAGAAGGGACTAGTGTAGAGGGGACTAGTGTAGATGGGGACTAGTGTAGATGGGACTAGTGTAGATGGGACTAGTGTAGAGGGGACTAGTGTAGATGGGACTAGTGTAGAGGGACTAGTGTAGAGGGGACTAGTGTAGAATGGGACTAGTGTAGAATGGGACTAGTGTAGATGGGACTAGTGTAGATGGGACTAGTGTAGAAGGGACTAAGTGTAGATGGGACTAGTGTAGAGGGACTAGTAGAAGGGACTAGTGTAGAGGGGACTGTGTAGATGTAGTAGTAATGGGACTAGTGTAGAGGGGACTAGTGTAGAGGGGACTAGTGTAGAATGGGACTAGTGTAGAGGGGAACTAGTGTAGACAGGGGACTAGTGAGATGGACTAGTGTAAGGGGAGAAGATGTAGTGGACTATGTAGAGGGGACTGTGTAGAAGGGGAATAGTGTAGAGGGGACTAGTGTTAGATGGGACTAGTGTAGATGGGACTAGTGTAGGGACTAGGGTAAAGGGGACTAGTGTAAATGAGAGGGGGACTAGTGTAGAAGGGAGGGGACTAGTGTAGGGACTAGTGTAGAACGGGACTAGGGATGGGACTAGTGTAGATGGGACTAGTGTAGAGGGACTGGGACTAGTGTAGATGGGACTAGTGTAGGGACTAGTTTAGAGGGACTAGTGTAGAAGGTAGAGGACTAGTGAAGATGGGAACTAGCCTAGTGAGATGGGACTAGTGTAGAGGGGACTAGGGTAGGGGAGTGTAGCTGACTAGTGATGGGACTAGTGTAAGGGGACTAGTGTAGAGTGGACTAGAGTAGAGGGGACTAGTGTAGAGGGGACTAGTGTAGAGGGACTAGTGAATGGACTAGTGTAGAGGGACTAGTTGGTACTAGAGGGGACTAGTGTAGAAGTGTAGAGGGGACTGTGTAGAGGGGACTAGTAGTAGATAGGTAGAGGGGACTAGTGTAGGGGACAGAGATGACTAGTGTAAGAGGGGACTAGTGGTAGATGGGACTAGTGTAGATGGGACTGTGTAGAAGTGGGACTAGTGTAAGACGGGACTATGTAGATGTACTAGTGTAGTGGGACCTAGTGTAGAGGGGAGGACTAGTGTAGAGGGGACTATGTAGAGGGACTAGGAGTAAACGGGGGACTAGTGTAAACGGGACTAGTGTAGAGGGGACTAGTGTAAACGGGACTAGTGTAGTTGGGCATATTGGTCGGTGAGGACAAGTTAGGCCGAGGAGCCTGTTTCCACACTCTATGATCACGTTCAGGCAGAGGGGATGAGTTTAACTTGGCCATGTTTGGCATGGACATTGTGGGCTGAAGGGCCTGTTCGGTTCTGTGGTGTACTGCTCTATGTTCTAACAGAAGTAAAAGATCAAATTTGTCCTATATTATGGGTACCCATAGAATAACGGACTTTAACTCAGGAGGGGGAGAGCAGAGAATGGATAAAAGAGCAAAAATAAATAAAACAGTGAGGCGTCGACCAGTGAACAGAACTGGGGAACACATTGAAAGCATTAGACCAATGTGGTGTTGCAGTTATGTTACTGCATGCTGGTCCCAGAGAGGATCTGCTTTCTTCCTTCATGATCGCTCCGCTTTTTTTAATCTCTTTTTCAACAGCAGCAGCATTTCACTCTAACTATTTAATCCCCTCGCACTAAATGTTTTGCCCATTATCCTTTATCTGATTGTATCCGTGTGTAGCCTTTTCTTTGACTGGAAAGTATGCAAACAAAGGCTTTTCACTGTAGCACAGTACTCGGGCCTGGTCTAAACTAATAACCAAGAATCAAGTGCCTGGTCTAAACTAATAACCAAGAATCAAGAACCAACCAACCAAGAAACTAAAACTAACACAACACAAAGATGATTGAGTGGAGCCTTCACACAGCAGAGTGAAACCTTCTCTTGATTCCCCCAAATCCAAGCAAGAGAGGCAGATTTAAAGGGATAGTCTCCCAGGGAGTGGAACACCAAATAAAATAAACAACTGGGGGTACACAAGATGCTGGAGAAACTCAGCGGGTGCAGCAGCATCTATGGAGCGAGGGAGATGGGTAACGTTTCTAATAAACATAGGTAACGTTTCGGGCCGAAACCCTTTTTCAGACTGATGGGGGGTGGGGGGGAGGCGGGGGGGAAACTGTCTCTGCAGGGAGGAGGAGAACCTCTTCAAAGTAGGCATACCTTGAGGAGATTTCACAATGGAGTAGACAAAGTGTTAAAGAAGGAACTGCAGATGCTGGAAAGTCGAGGGTACACAACATGCTGGGAAACTCAGCGGGTGCAGCAGCATCTACGGAGCGAGGGAGATGGTTAACGTTTCAAATAAACAACTGGGCATGTTTTCCTTTATGATTGGAGAAACTGTGATTTTGATCATTTAGTTTGTTGTTTGCCATCTTTGTGACAGTCACACCCAATGGCAGGAAACCTACCCCTGAATCTCTCTGCCCCTTTAAAGCATGGAAAACAAGGTGAAAATAGTAAAGGATTCTGAAATGAACTAACTCAAAGCTATCATTAAGGGGAAAAAAAAATCATTATTTTCATTAATTGGTCCAAAAAGATTGAAGGGGACAAAGTTATGTGAAGCTCGTTAACTCCATTATCTTGCCAAACGTCCTGCTTTCCCTTTAAGATCCCACCCCCGTATTCACTGACTAATCCCCTTGTGTGAAGACTGATAACACTTTAGATCATGGTGCAAATGTTGATTGTCTTCTGAGAAAACAACAGTGGCAGGCAGCAGTCTCTTGGTGTGGCTCCTGTGCTGAGCACAGCAATCAGCATGAGAAAGAGCTGGGAAGTAGACGGATGTAGGACCTTCCCACCACCGTCTCCAGCTTCACGCACAGGCATTGCTCACCTTCTGCAGTGAGGGTGGGATCAAGCAGCAGCTATGCCTCTTCCTTCTGGACACAGGCTCCTCTACTTGACCTCCCACAACCGTGCTCTCCTCACCTGAGGGATTCCTCATCCCAGAGTCTGATCTTCGGCAGCCTGACCAGCACTGGAATGGAAGAGGTTTCTGACCCTGCCATTGGTGATGTCAATGATCCCCAGGTACCGGATAAAAGGGACCCCAATTCTGAAGAAGACTGCGATGAAGAAAATCCAGGAACTAAGACTGAACAACGAGTGAAGAAGAAAAATTACCAACGATACCCAAAGCCTCCGTACACCTACCTTGCTCTCATAACCATTGCAATCCTTAATTCTCCAGAGAAGAGGCTGAAGTTATCCCAGGTAAAGCTTCTTTCAGCGACCATGTTTTAACCATCGTAACTTTTGGGGAATCTGACTGGTTTCAGAATGCAATGAATTGGCTAAAAGTGTGCTTTATGTTTTACAGATTCTGCATGAAATCAGTGTCCTGTTTCCATTTTTCAAGGGGCATTACAAGGATGGAAAGATTCTGTCCGACACAACTTGTCTCTCAATGATTGCTTCATTAAAGTAAGTCTGCTTCTTTAGCGACTGGTGGTGGTTGTAATCATACTGTGGATCAGAGGCTTTGGGCAACTTAAAGGGTTTTGATTATATGTGTCTCCGTGCATGTAGGACAGGTTGGGAAGAGCTTGGATTTGTGTTTGTTGTACTTTAATTGTTTATACCAGGAAGGTGTTACAGTGCAACTTTCAATTTTGCACCCATGGAACCGTGATTATTGAAAGAATCATTTGACATTTGTACCATACCTAATTTTATGGAGCATTTGGTTAACGTTTGTGATAAGTGAATGTTATACAAGAACTTGGCACAGGGGGAGGGAGGGTCCTGCTGGAAAGTTTCCAACTGGGAGTAGAGAGGTGAAAAGGTCTGGGGGAGGGATAGGTTGTGCTGATTTGTTCCAGCAATCTCTGTAGTTCTTGTGTGAAAGTTACATTAGACAAGTGGGGGAAATCACACAGTGGGTCAGATCTTTATAACATTGAAGTGAGTGAAACTTCTGCTGACTGTATAGGGGGGGGTGGGGGGGGTTGCACGTAAGGTCATCAGGTCAAAGGGCGTGATGCACGGAGCAGCTCTCAATCCATGTGGAGGACAAGGCAGCTTCCGGCACACGCAGTTAACACTCGAAACGCGCACTTTCTTACCTGTTAAACGCCCACCAAAATGGTCAATTTTTGCGCTGTAAACAATTGTGGATATTGGGGTAACCGTGAGAGACATTTATCCTACTTCAAGAATTCCAAAAGTGAGGAGAAATGATGAGAAGCGAGAGTTGAAGGGACAACAACAGATAAAGTGCTTGGCGAAACATTGGCCGTGCAGATATCAAGATTGAAAATATTGGGAATGATCGCGTTTGCTCACTGCATTCCGTCAACAGTTAGGCAATATTTGTGTTTTTTCTTGATTCCGTTGGTATCTAAAAAGTTTCAGAAGTGATAAATCTGGCTGTAAATTTTTTAAATCGCCCATGGTTCTGAAGTGGGTTTTTACATACAAAAGGAAAACACTTCTGAAGCTAAATTTATCATTAAAAAAATCTCCAGACTTACGAGCGGTGTGTGGAAAAGTAAGTTTTCTATCATTATGCTATTGAGATGTATATTTTGGCAAATAATAAAATGTCCTGATAGCTTAAACACCCGCTCCCTTTCAAAGATATTGTCAATTTGCTGAGGTTGATTATGTCCAATTAACAGCTAACAATTATGCCATTCCTTCGCTTGCATCCGAGTAAAATGCAATTTAAAACCCACGTATGGTTTGTGATTAAAAAAAAAAAATGTTTAATGACAAATTTAGCTTGAGAAGCATTTCCGTTTTGCATGTATAAACCCACTTGAGAACCATGGGAGATTAAAAATAAAAAATAAAAAAATTACAGCCAGATTTATTACTTCTGAACCTTTTTAGAACCAAAGGAATCAAGAAAAAACACAAATAATGCCTTACTGTTGATGAAATGCAGTGAGCAAACGCAATCATTCCCAATATTTTCAATCTTGATATCTGCACGGCCAATGTTCGCCAAGCAGATGTTGCAGTTGATGGAATTTAATACGGATATGTGAGGTACTGCATTTTTGGAGAACTGACATTGGCAGGGTGTCTAGGAAGGAACTGCAGATGCGGGTTTATTCCGAAGATAGACACAAAAAGCTGGAGTAACTCAGCGGGACAGGCAGCATCTCTGGAGAGAAGGAACGGATGATATTTAGGGTCAAGACCCTTCTTCAAACACTAGTCTGAGGAAGGGCCACAACCTGAAAAGCACCCATTCTGGCAGGCAGGTTTGCTAGAGGTACACTGGTGGGTTTAAACTAAACAGTGGGGGGGATGGAGTCAACTATGTGGACACGTTTCCCTGCAGCTAACAGTAAAGAGAGTGTAGGAAAGGTCATGTTTAAACTGGCAGGGGGATAGGACCCAATCCAAGGAAACAGACAGATGGCCATAAAAGGACAGAAGGAAGATAAGAACTTGAAAGCTTTGTGCCTTAATGCGAGGAGAATTCAAAATAAGGTAGATTAATTGAATGTACACAAAAAGCTGGAGAAACTCAGCGGGTGCAGCAGCATCTAAGGAGCGAAGGAGATAGGCGACGTTTCGGGTCGAGACCCTTCTTCAGACCCGTCACAACCCGAAACGTCTCCTATCTCCTTCGCTCCTTAGATGCTGCTGCACCCGCTGAGTTTCTCCAGCTTTTTGTGTAACCCTCGATTCTCCAGCATCTGCAGTTCCTTCTTTAACACATGGATTAATTGAATGCGCAGTTGGTAGTTCAGGGATATGATAAAGTTGGAATTACGGAGACATGGCTCCAGGGTGACCAAGGCTGGGAGCTAAACATGCAGGGGTATTCGATATTCAGGAAGGATGGACAGAAATGAAGAGGAGGTGTGGGTGGCATTGCTGGTTAAAGAGGAGATTAACGCAATAGCAGGGAGAGACATTAGCTTGGATGCTGTAGAATCGGTATGGGTAGAACTGCAAAATAGCCAAGGGCAGGAAACGCTTGTTGGAGTTGTATACAGACCACCAAACAGAAGTCGGGAGGTTGGGGATCGCACCAAGCAGGAAATTAGGGATGCATGTAGCAAAGGTACAGCGGTCATCATGGGTGACTTTAATCTACATATAGATTGGGCTAACCACATTGGTAGGAGTGCTGGGGAGGAGGATTTCCTGGAATGTATACGGGATGGGTTTTTAAACTACTATGTAGAGGGCAGGCCATCCTAGACTGGGTATTGTGTAATGAGGAAGAATTAGTTAGCGATCTTGTTGTGCATGGCCCCTTGGGCAACAGTGACCATAATATGGTGGAATTCTGCATCAGGATGGAGAGTGACACGGTTAATTCAGAGACAAGGGTCCTGAACCTGAATAAAGGAGACTTTGAAGGTATGAGACCGGAATTGGCTAGGAATAGACTGGCAAATTATACTTCAAGGGTTGATAGTGGAGATGCAGTGGCGAAGATTTAAAGACTGCATGGAAGAACTCCCGAAATTATTCATCCCTGTCTGGTGAAAACATAAAACGGGAAGGCGGATCAACCAAGGCTGACGAGGGAAGTCAAGGAAAGAGGCATATAAATTGGCCAGAAGAAGCGGCAATCCAGAGGACAGGGAGAGATTTAGAACTCAACAGAGGAGGACAAAGGGGTTAATTAAGAGGGGGAAAGAAATTGCATGAAATAAAGCTTGCGGGGAATATAAAAACTGACTGTAAAAGTTTCTAAATGTGTAAAAAGGAAAAGATTAGTGAAGACGGATATAGGTCCCTTACAGTCAGAGACAGGTGTATTTATAATGGGAAACAAGGAAATGGCAGAACAGTTAAACGAGTATTTTGGTTCTGCTTTTACTAAGGAAGACACAAACAATCTCCCAGAAATATTAGAGGACCCAGGATCTCGTGGGAGGGAGGAACTGAAGGGAATCTACATTCGTTAGGAAATGGTGTTAGGTAAACTGTTGGGACTGAAACATAGAAACATAGAAACTAGGTGCAGGAGCAGGCCATTCGGCCCTTCGGCCCTTCGAGCCTGCACCGCCATTCAATATGATCATGGCTGATCATCCAACTCAGTATCCTGTACCTGCCTTCTCTCCGTACCCCCTGATCCCTTCAGCCACAAGGGCCACATCCAACTCCATCTTAAATATGCCCAACAAACTCGCCTCAACTACCTTCTGTGGCAGAGAATTCCACAGATTCACCACTCTCTGTGTGAAAAATGATTTTCTCATCTCGGTCCTAAAAGATTTCCCCCTTATCCTTAAACTGTGACCCCTTGTTCTGGACTTCCCCAACATCGGGAACAATCTTCCTGCATCTAGCCTGTCCAACCCCTTAAGAATTTTGTAAGTTTCTGTAAGATCCCTCCTCAATCTTCTAAATTCTAGAGAGTACAAGCCGAGTCTATCCAGTCTTTCTTCATATGAAAGTCCTGACATAGAAACATAGAAACATAGAAATTAGGTGCAGGAGCAGGCCATTCGGCCCTTCGGCCCTTCGAGCCTGCACCGCCATTCAATATGATCATGGCTGATCATCCAACTCAGTATCCTGTACCTGCCTTCTCTCCGTACCCCCTGATCCCTTCAGCCACAAGGGCCACATCCAACTCCATCTTAAATATGCCCAACAAACTCGCCTCAACTACCTTCTGTGGCAGAGAATTCCACAGATTCACCACTCTCTGTGTGAAAAATGATCTTCTCATCTCGGTCCTAAAAGACTTTCCCCTTATCCTTAAACTGTGACCCCTTGTCCTGGACTTCCCCAACATCGGGAACAATCTTCCTGCATCTAGCCTGTCCAACCCCTTAAGAATTTTGTAAGTTTCTATAAGATCCCCGCTCAATCTTCTAAATTCTAGCGAGTACAAGCTATCCCAGGAATCAGTCTGGTGAACCTTCTCTGTATTCCCTCTATGGCAAGAATGTCTCTCCTAGAGTAGGAGGTCCTGGAACATGGATAGGTGACGTTTCACAGAGTGCTGGAGTAACTCGGCGGGTCAGGCAGCATCTGTGGAGAACATGGATAGGTGACGTTTCACAGAGTGCTGGAGTAACTCAGCGGGTCAGGCAGCATCTGTGGAGAACACGGATAGGTGACGTTTCACAGAGTGCTGGAGTAACTCAGCGGGTCAGGCAGCATCTGTGGAGAACATGGATAGGTGACGTTTCACAGAGTGCTGGAGTAACTCGGCGGGTCAGGCAGCATCTGTGGAGAACATGGATAGGTGACGTTTCACAGAGTGCTGGAGTAACTCAGCGGGTCAGGCAGCATCTGTGGAGAACATGGATAGGTAATGTTTCGGGTGTGGACCTTTCTTCAGTGTTCAACATAAGACTGCTGAGATGTTGTGCAGCTATAGAATAATAGCTGCCCAGCTGCTGGCTACTCAGTTGAGCCAGATTATTAGAGGCAGCGTGGTTTTAATGCGGAAAAGCTGAGAAAAGCAATGAAGTGATATTTAACAAATAAAAATACTGTGTATAAGTTGTGACAACTGTATACAAAGACCAGCCAATTTTAAAATTAAATTGTCAATGGCAAGACTCCAGCTTGTTTGATGTCTGAATTTCTCCAATAATTGAAAAATAAATTCTGATCGGAGGCAAAATGAGCAGCAAGTTGACGGATCAGTGTTGCCAGCAAGTTCTCAGACCTGGCAGAAGATGTGGTAATGGTTAAAGTTACGTCCTTCCCATGTACAAAGATATTAATTGTCAAGTCAATCCCACAAAGCTCTCATCAGTTAGCAGTTACTTTACACACGTTTGCAGATTTTCCAATGGAAGATTTGTTGACAGCATTTTAACTTGCAACAAGTGATTTACACGTCCTTTAAATAAAGAGATTACAAATATCTGTCAATGAGACCTTGGCATTTCTGCGGAAGAGTTCCCACACATTTGTTTTTCTAAAGTAGCTGGATGGAGATAAATGACTTAACCAGACAGAAGTTGTGAGAGGGAGCTGGGCTGTTGAAGATTGTGAGGAAGACCTTTCACCAAAGACACTTCTGGGCCTGCAGGCCTCAGCCACAAGCTGACCCCTCGCTCAAGGCCCACTAGATCATCCCACCAAGGGTTAATTACGAGTTCAACTGAAACACTTCAAATCTAGGCAGAATTCTTTTAGTTTGGGGAGAGGTACCACAGCTATTGAATTAAGGAATTAAGATTCAGATAAACCACCAGATAGCTAAACAGAGGGATAAAGTCAAGGAGGCTGAATGTCATCATCCTGTTTATATTGTCAGACACAATGCAGGTCAACAAGGTTCCAATTGTAATGTCACGGTCTATGCTGAATGAGACGCAGCAGAGCTGGTCACCGTCCTGGTCAAAGATGCAAACAAGGTGGCAAGCCAGTGCCTCCAATGTCTGAGAGCACAGAACAGCACTTCATAGAAACATAGAAAATAGGTGCAGGAGTAGGCCATTCGGCCCTTCGAGCCTGCACCGCCATTCAATATGATCACGGCTGATCATTCAACTCAGTATCCCGTACCTGCCTTCTCTCCGTACCCCAAACTCCATACTTCAGCTCACAATATCTGTGACGGACATGATGCCACATCCATCTTTTAACCACTTGTCCTGAAACGGAACAAATAAGTTCTCACTTTGCAAATATGTAAACATAGTACTGTGTGGACACCACCATAAACCACAGAATTCACAGTGAGGGGATTTGAGTATAGGAGCGAGGAGGTCCTACTGCAGTTGTACAGGGCCCTGGTCAAACCACACCTGGAGTATTGTGTGCAGTTTTGGACTCCTAATTTGAGGAAGGATATTCTTTCTATTGAGTGGGTTCACCAGGTTAATTCCCGGGATGACGGGACTGACATATGAAAGAATGTCAGAAGGCGGGGGAGGCCGGTGGATAGCGGAGTCAAGGGATATGGGGAGAAGGCAGGAACGGGGTACTGATTGTGGATGATCAGCCATGATCACATTGAATGGCGGTGCTGGCTTGAAGGGCCGAATGGCCTACTCCTGCACCTATTGTCTATTGAATGGGTTTATACTGGGCTTATAATCACTGGAATTTAGAAGGATGAGAGGGGATCTTGGAGAAACATAAAATTCTTAAGGGATTGGACAGGCTAGATGCAGTAAAAATGTTCCCGATGTTGGGGGAGTCCAGAACCAGGGGTCACAGTTTAAGATTAAGGGGTCGGCCATTTAGGACAGAGATGAGAAAAAGCATTTCACCCAGAGTTGTGAATCTGTGGAATTCTCTGCCACAGAAGGCAGTGGAGGCCAATTCACTGGATGTTTTCAAGAGAGAGCTAGATTTAGCTCTGAGGGCTAACGGAATCAAGGGATATGGGGAGAAAGCAGGAACAAGGTACTGATTTTAGATGATCAGCCATGATCATATTTGAATGATGGTGCTGGCTTGAAGGGCCTACTCCTGCAACTATTTTCAGTGTTTTATGTCTAAATTTGAGTTAAATTTAAAGCAACAATATACAAAACAAAAATGAAGCGCGGTGTCCTCGTGCAATCAAGGCAGCTCATGGTTTAGTTGTAGGTTCAAGAGCCTGAATTTATAGAGAAGAAAGGTCCCTGAACCTTCACGACACTGTTTCCAAGGTAGCCACAATAGACAATAGGTGCAGGAGTAGGCCATTCGGCCCATCGAGCCAGCACCGCCATTCAATGTGATCAGGGCTATTATCCACAATCAGTGCCCCGTTCCTGCCTTCTCCCCATATCCCCTGACTCCGCTATCTTTAAGAGCCCTATCTAGCTCTCTCTCTTGAAAGTATCCAGAGAACCGGCCTCCACCGCCCTCTGAGGCAGAGAATTCCACAGACTCACCACTCTCTGTGAGAAAAAGTGTTTCCTCGTCTCCGTTCTAAATGGTTTAGCCTTTATTCTTAAACTGTGGCCCCTGGTTCCGTACTCCCCCATGTTTCCTGCCTCTAGCGTGTCCAAACCCTTAATAATCTTATATGTTTCAATAAGGTCCATAGAAATTATTAGGCCATTCGGCCCTTCGAGCAAGCACCGCCATTCATTGTGATCATGGCTGATCGTCCGCTTCAATAACCCGTGCCTGCCTTCTCCCCATATCCCTTGACTCCACTAGCCCCTAGAGCTCTACACAACTTTCTCTTAAATCCATCCAGTGATTTGGCCTCCACTGCCCTCTGTGGCAGGGAATTCCATAAATTCACAACTCTGGGTGAAAAAGTGCTTTCTCACCTCAGTCTTAAATGGCCTCCCCTTTATTCTAAGACTGTGGCCCCTGGTTCTGGACTCATCCAACATTGGGAACATTTTACCTGCATCTAGCTTGTCCAGTCCTTTTATAATTTTATATGTTTCTATAAGATTCCCCCTCATCCTTCTAAACTCCAGTGAATACAAGCCTAGTCTTTTCAATCTTTCCTCATATGACAGTCCTGCCATCCCAGGGATCAATCTCGTGAACCTACGCTGCACTGCCTCAATCACAAGGATGTCCTTCCTCAAATTAGGAGACCAAAACTGTACACAATACTCCAGATGTGGTCTCACCAGAGCCCTATACAACTGCAGAAGAACCTCTTTACTCCTATACTGAAATCCTCTTGTTATGAAGGCCAATATTCCATTAGCTTTCTTCACTGCCTGCTGTACCTGCACGCCAACTTTCAGTGACCGGTGTGCAAGGACACCCAGGTCTCGCTGCACCTCCCCCTTACCTAACCTAACCCCATTGAGATAATAATCTGCCCCCTTGTTTTTGCGGCCAAAGTGGATAACCTCACATTTATCTATATTATACTGCATCTGCCACGCATCTGCCCACTCACTCAACCTGTCCAGGTCTCCCTGCAACCTCCTAACATCCTCTTCACAGTTCACACACTGCCACCCAGCTTTGTGTCATCCGCAAACTTGCTAGTGTTGCTCCTAATTCCCTCTTCCAAATCATTAATATATATGGTAAGCAGTTGTGGCCCCAACACCGAGCCTTGCGGCACTCCACTCGCCACTGCCTGCCATTCTAAAAAGGACCCGTTCACTCCTACTCTTTGCTTCCGGTCTGCCAACCAATTTTCTATCCATGTCAACACCCTACCCCCAATACCATGTGCTCTAATTTTGGTCACCAGTCTCCCGTGCGGGACCTTATCAAAGGCTTTCTGAAAGTCTAGATACACTACATCCACTGGCACCCCTTCATCCATTTTACTTGTCACATCCTCAAAAAATTCCAGAAGATTAGTCAAGCATGATTTCCCTTTCATAAATCCATGTTGACTTGGACTAATCCTTTTACTGCTATCCAAATGCCCCATTATTAACCTCTTTAATAATTGACTCCAGCATCTTTCCCACCACCGAAGTCAGGCTAACTGGTCTGTAATTCCCCGTTTTTTCTCTCGCTCCTTTCTTGAAAAGTGGGATAACATTAGCTCTCCTCCAATCCACAGGAACTGATCCTGAATCTATTGAACATTGGAAAATGATCACCAATACGTCCACTATTTCTAGAGCCACCTCCCTGAGGACCCTGGGATGCAGACCATCAGGCCCAGGGGATTTATCATCCCTCAGTCCCATTAGCCTACCCAATACTATTTCTCGCCTAATGAAAATTTCTTTCAGTTCCTCTACCCCCTTAGTTCCTCTGTCCTCCAGTACATCTGGGAGATTGTTTGTGTCTCCTTAGTGAAGACAGATCCGAAGTACCTATTCAACTCTTCTGCCATTTCCTTGTTGCCCATAATTATTTCACCCGTGTCTGCCTTCAAGGGACCCACATTTGACTTTGCTACTCTTTTTCCCTTAACATATCTAAAGAAGCTTTTACTAGTGTCCTTCTTTATATTCCTGGCCAGCTTCCCCTCGTACTTCATCTTTTCAGCCCGTATTGCCCGTTTTGTTTCCTTCTGTTGTCCTATGAAAGTTTCCCAATCCTCTGGCTTCCGGCTACTCTTTGCTGTGTTATACATCTTTTCTTTAGTTTTATTCTATCCCTAACTTCTCTTGTCAGCCACGGTTGCCTCCTACTCCCCTTAGAATCTTTCTTCCTTTTTGGAATGAAATGATCCTGCGTCTTCCGGATTATGCCCAGAAATTCCTGCCATTGCTGTTCCACCGTCATTCCTGCTAGGATCCCTTTCCAGTCTACTTTGGCCAGCTCCCCTCTCATGCCTTCATAGTCCCCTTCGTTCAACTGCATCACTGCCACTTCCGATTTAACGTTCTCCTTCTCAAATTGCAGATTAAAACTAATCATATTATGATCACTACCTCCAAGCGGTTCCTTTACCTCGAGTTCTCTTATCATATCTGGTCCATTGGACAACACTAAATCCAGAATTATCTTTTCTCTAGTCGGCTCCATTACAAGCTGCTCTAAGAATCCATCTCGGGGGCATTCTACAAACTCTCTTTCTTGGGGTCCTGAACCAACCTGATTTTCCCAGTCTACCTGCATATTGAAATCCCCCATCACCACAGTGGCATTACCTTTGTTACATGCCGGTTTTAACTCCTGCTGCAACTTACACCCTACATCCGGGCTACTATTTGGGGGTCTGTAAATAACACCAATTAGTGTCTTCTTGCCTTTACAATTCCTCAACTCAATCCACAGTGACTCTATCTCGTCAGTCCGTATGTCTTCCCTCGCAAGGGACTGAATTCCATCCCTCACCAGCAGAGCTACCCCCCCTCCTCTGCCCACCTGCCTGTCCTTTCTATAGGATGTATAACCCTGAATATTAAAGTACCCAGGCCTGATCCTCCTGCAGCCACGTCTCAGTAATCCCCACAATGTCATATCTACCAACCGCTAACTGAGCCTCAAGCTCATCTACTTTACTTCTTATACTTCACGCATTCATATACAATACTTTTAATTCCTTACGCATCTCACCTTTCACATCGATCCCTATTACACTTGGCCATCCTCTCCTATCCCTTTGTGACCTTCCTTTCCCGTTAATTCTGGGGTCATTAACCATCCCTTTACTCTCTTTCCCTTTAACTCCATCCTCGACTATCTCATTTGACACCCCACCCCCCTTATTCAGTTTAAAACCACCCGTGTAGCAGTGGCAAACCTGCCTGCCAGAATGCTGGGCCCCCACCTGTTAAGATGCAGTCCGTCCCTTTAGTGCAGTTCCCCCTGTAATTAATGTAATTAAGAATGTAATTTAGCCTAACCTTATACATACCAATTTAAAGCATAAATGTTGCATTCAAGAGTAAGTTAAAAGACTCGCTACAGTGTTCACCAGATTGCACAATTTAAAGCTGAAAAATGTGAAAGTTCCTTATCGTGGGAGGGGACACAACCCCCCCCCCTCCCCCAGTTGCTACGCTCCTTTGCAATTTCCCAATCTCAACTCTCACCCAAAAGTTGGCAGCCCTCTTGTTCATAACTATCTTAAAACATAAGGAGCTGTGATCAAAGTTCTCAACTGAAACACCAGTCACCTGGCCATTACAAGCTCCAGTCAGTTGGACTAGCCACATAATGTTTCCATAAACCCTCTTAACTGCACCTATCAATTTCTGCCTGGCTGTCTAATCCTCTTGTGCAAAGGAAGTCCCAGTCAATATGGGCGAAGTCATTTTCCCAAATGAGGTGCATCAAGGCATCAGCAAGGGCTTAGTGTTGTGACTAGAGACCGCAAGTTCCCGTGGAACGATAAACTACTCGGAATGAATAAATAGCTTCTCCTGCTTGTACCTTGGAGCCATAAGGGAATTTCTGGCAGGAAAAGAAAGCGTGGATGTCCCTCAATGTGCTTACTCCGGGAGGGAGAAATGTGATTCACTGGGAATGGCAGAGACAGGGGAGGGAGGAATGATGGACCACAATCTTGATGACAACATGCTGGCAAAGTGACAAAATCAAATCTACTATTCTTCTCCTGCAATTTCATTAGGTGAACTTTCCAAATTGATAGGATAGAGGGATTGTTAATAAATTCAATTTAATAAAACGTCTGAACTATTCAAGATCCAATTAATGTGTTGGGTTGTTTGGTAAGTTTGCAGATCACACCAAGGTTGTGGGTGGGGGTTGCAAACTGTGGAGCGGGTTATCAAGTGGACAGCGTGCTGGAGATCAGCTTCAGAAATGGACAGACAAATGCAGATGGAGTTTAATTCGAGCAAGTGTAAGGTGTTGCATTTTGGGAGGTTGAATGTAAGGGGAGAGAATACAATTAATGGCGAGATCCTTAACAAAGTTAATGTGATGGTGGATCTTGGGGTGCAAGTCCATAACTCCCCAAAAGTGGTGACACGAGGAGATACCTCATAGAGGGAAATAGGCTTACGGCATGTATGCGTGTCTTCATCAGTCAGGATATTGTGTGGGAGTTTGGAAGTCATGTGACAGCTCAAAACTATTAAAATAATGCCACCCTTTGAAGGGAGTGAAAGTTTGCCCCAGAATGGCAGAGTGGCGCAGTGATAGAGTTGGTGTCTCAGCGCTGGACGCGCGTTCGATCCTTACCATGGTGCTGTCTGTACAGAGGTTGTAACATAGAAACGTAGAAAATAGGGGTAGGCCTAGACCATTCGGCCCCTCGAAGCAGTTCCATCATTCACTATAAACCATGGATGATCATCCAAAATCAGTACCCCGTTCCTGCTTTTCCCCCATATCCCTTGATTCCGTTAGCCCTCAGAGCTAAATCTAACTCTCTCTTAAAAACATCCACTGCCTTCTGTGGAAAAAAATTCCACAGATTTACAACTTACTGGGGGAAAAAGCATTTCCTCATCTCACTCCTAAATGGCCTACCCCTTATTCTTAAACTGTGACCCCTGGTTCTGGACTCCCCCAATATCGGGAACATGTTTCCTGCCTCTAGCGAGTCCAAACTCTTAATAATCTTATATGTTTCAACAAGATCCCCTCCCATCTTTCTAAATTCCAGAGTATACAAGCCCAGCCACTCCATTCTCTCAGCATAAGACAGTCCCGCCACCCCGGAAATTAACCTTGTGAACCTACGGGTCAAATGATCACAAATCATCACTTGTGTATTCACTGGTTTATTACAGTACCATGAGAAAATGTTGACAGAATCTTGGTCTGATGGAGGGGCCGTGATCTGAAATCTTAATTAGTGGAAACCCAGAACTATAGATGCTGGTTAATATACAAAAGGACACAGAGCGCTGGAGTAACTCAGCGGGTCAGGCAACATTCCTGGAGGATTCTGAGGGATAAGGTATATATGCAGTTAGATTAAATAGGCAGTATGGTTTTGTATGTGGGAGATCATGTCTTATGACTTTGAATTTTTTGAAAAAGTAACCAGAAAGGTTGATGAGGGCAAGGCAATAGACAATAGGTACAGGAGTAGGCCATTCGGCCCTTCGAGTCAGTACGCCATTCAATGTGATCATGGCTGATCATCCCCAATCAGTACCCCGTTCCTGCCTTCTCCCCATATCCCCTGACTCTGCTTTTTTTTAAAGAGCCCTATCTAGCTCACTCTTGAATGTATCCAGAGAACCTGCCTCCACATAAAATTCCACAGACTCACAACTCTGTGAGAAAAAGTGTTTCCTCGTCTCCGTTCTAAATGGCTTACTCCTTATTCTTAAACTGTGGCCCCTGGTTCTGGACTCCCCCAACATCGGGAACATGTTTCCTGCCTCTAGCGTGTCCAAACCCTTAACAATCTTATATGTTTCAATGAGAATCCCTCTCATCCTTCTAAACTCCAGTGTACAAGCCCAGCTGCTCCATTCTCTCAGCATATGACAGTCCCGCCATCACGGGAATTAACCTTGTAAAGCTACGCTGCACTCCCTCAATAGCGAGAATGTCCTTCCTCAAATTAGTGACCAAAACTGCACACAATACTCCAGGTGTGGTCTCACTAGGGCTCTGTACAACTACAGAAGGACCTCTTTGCTCCTATATTCGATTCCTCTTGTTATGAAGGTCAACATGCCATTCACTTTCTTCACTGCCTGCTGTACCTGCATGCTTACTTTCATAGACTGATGAACAAGGACCCCCAGATCCCGTTGTACTTCCCCTTTTCCCAACTTGATGCCATTTAGATAGTAATCTGCCTTCCTGTTTTTGCTACCAAAGTGGATAATCTCACATTTATCCGCATTAAACTTCATCTGCCATGCATCTGCCCACTCCCCCAACCTGTCCAAGTCACCCTGCATTCTCATAGCATCCTCCTCACAGTTCACACTGCCACCCAGCTTTGTGTCACCTGCAAATTTGCTAATGTTACTTTGAATCCCTTCGTCCAAATCATTGATGTGTATTGTAAATAGCTGCGGTCCCAGCACCGAGCCTTGCGGTACCCCACTAGTCACTGCCTGCCATTCTGAAAGGGACCCGTTAATCCCTACTCTTTGTTTCCTGTCTGCCAACCACTTCTCTATCCATGTCAGCACTCTACCCCCAATACAAGATACAAGATACATTTATTTGTCACATGTGCCAGTTGGCACAGTGAAATGTGATCCCCATACAGCCATACAATGAAAATAAAGAACACAAACATAGAGCTGATAGGATTCAACATAAAACATCACCACACAGCAGGATCAAACTTTCCCACTGTGAGGGAAGGCACCAAAGTCAGTCTCTTCCTCCAATGTTCCCCCGTGGTCGGGGCCTCCCCGAGCCCCCTGCAGTCGCCCGATGTTCAGGCCCGCTCGCCGGGGTGATGTAAGCCCGACGTCGGGGCTGGGGGACCTCCTCAGCGGCCTGGACCCCGAGTCGGCCCCCTCCTACCGGAGTCCGCGGCTCCCAAAGCCCGCAGGCCGAGCCGGGCGGAGATGCAGCGCTGGCGGCCCTCAGCAAAGGGCCCCAGGACTCCGCGATGACCGTCAGCGCCGCCCGCGTTGGGAGCTCTCCCAAACCGCAGCTCCACGATGTTGGAGCAATACCATGTGCCCTAATTTTGCCCATCGATGTTGTTCATGTAAACATCAGCAGGGCCTTTAATAAGGCTGCTCTGGGAGGTTAGATCACATGGGATCAAGAGACAGCGAGCTAGCTGGTTACAGACACGAGGAATAGCAGATGCATAGAACACACAGTGTGGGAGTTAAGTGAAGTCCCAACCCGGATGGTCACCTACCCATGTCCTCCAGAGACAATCTGCCTCAACTGCTGAGTTGGTCCAGCTCTTTGTGCTCCAACGAGGCTTCATGAAAGGAAGCAGAGGGTGATGGTGTAAGGTTGTTTTTCAGCCTGGTGCCTCAGGGATTGGGTCCCTCTGGGTCCATTGCTGTTTGTGGTTTATATCAACATTTTGGATGAGAATGTACAAGGCATGATTACTGACTTAAGTGGGTGGTCTCAATAATGCAGAAAATGATAGCAGGCTCTTCAGCAAGGTGTTGCATTTTGAGGTGTTCAACCAGGGCAGTACCTTCACAGTGAATGGCAAGCCCCCAGGAAGTGTTGTAGAGCAGAGGGATCTGGGTGTGCAGGTACATCATTCCCTGAAAGTGCCGTCACGTGTGGAGAGGCTGGTCCAAGAGGTACATTTGGCCTTCATCAGTCAGTCAGGGTATTGAATATAGAAGTCGGAGTGTTGTGTTCCAGTTGTACCAGGCATTGGTGAGGCCACACTTGGAGTACTGAGCTCAGTTCACCTGCTAAAGGAAGGGTGTTGTTAAGTTGGAGAGAGTGCAGAGAAGATTGAAGAGGATATTGCCATCACCTGAGGGCCTGAGGTGGAGGGAGAGGTTGAGCAGGCTTGGACTTTGTTCTTTGGAGCGCAGGAGGCTACGGAGAGATCTTATAGAGGTGTATAAAAGCATGTGGAGAATCGATATTATGAATGCACGATCCATATCTGGCATAGGGGAACCAGAGGACATGCATTTCAGGTGGGGGGTGGGGGTGGGGGGGGGGAGATTTAATAGGAACCTAAGGGGGAACCTGGCCATAACAGACTTCAAAAGGTCAGGTAGCATCTATGGAGGGAATAGACAGTCGACGTTTCAGGTCTTGAAGAAGGATATCAACCCTACATGCCATCTGCACCGTCCGCAGATGCTGCCTGACCCGCTGAGTTACTCCAGCACTCTGTGAAACGTCACCTATCCATGTTCCCCACAGATGCTGCCTGACCCGCTGAGTTACTCCAGCACTCTGTGAAACGTCACCTATCCATGTTCTCCACAGATGCTGCCTGACCCGCTGAGTTACTCCAGCACTCTGTGAAACGTCACCTATCCACGTTCTCCACAGACGGGCAGCATCTCTGGAGAAAAGGAATAGGTGACGTTTCGGGTCGAGATCTCAACCCGAAACGTCACCTATCCCTTTTCTCCAGAGATGTTATGTGACCCGCTGAGTTACTCCAGCACTCTGTGAAACGTCACCTATCCATGTTCCCCACAGATGCTGCCTGACCCGCTGGTTACTCCAGCACTCTGTGTTTTTGTCAAGATTCCAACATCTGTATTTTCTTATGTTTTTGAAATTTTGGTATCTGATGGTTAAAGATCGGAGGAAGATGGCTGTTGGGGATTTGGTCAGGGTCACCTCTTGAAACGAATCATTCAGTAATGTTTTGTTAGAAACGTGTGCAGATACATATTGCATGGTTTGGCTGTGGAGATGTAACTGCGAGCCTGTACTTTCCTAACAAAGCTGGTGTGACTTGGAAATAATGAATGGCCAGCAATGTAGAGAGTATATTGTATGTATTTGTGTCATCAGTAGAATTATTTTTGAAGTAAAGTTTGTCTGTTTTGTTTTTAGGTTTTGAATGACCCTAAAAGGCCACAAGGGAAAGGGAATTACTGGACGGTGGATGTGACTCACATCCCACCTGAAGCATTAAAACGACAAAACACCTCTGTCTCGCGTCAGGATGGAAGGAAGTTTGCTGCCAGCTCCACGGCTTACATCCAGGGTGGTATTTTGGGTCTCTCCCCTTCTGAAGAAAACAGCAAATCGGAAATGCCTGGGCCTGTGAGAGAATTCCCACAGCAGGGCAGCAGTGAGTCAGAGAGTGCCTTCGCCATTGACACCTTATGGAACAGCTTGGAACCTTCTGCACCTGGGACCTCCAGACACTGTGCACAAATAAAGTCATCGCTTGGGGATGCGACCCAGCAGAGAAGATCAGAGTTGAATTTGTGGCATCATCCAGTGGCCTGTGAGAGTGTTCAATGCTCTCCCGGTGCCCATCATAACATCCACCTTCACTCGCCACTCAGCACTTCAACTTCCAGTCCTTCCTCCATTGAGGATGACACCAATATCTCCCAACAAGAATCCCCAGGCAGGCAAGAGTCCAAGCGCCCAAGGTTATCTGTAGAGTATGGCAGCTCTACTCCTATTTCCATTTGGGACAATCATTGCTCCAACTACCCAGAGTCTGAGCTTCCACTCAGACCCTGTGTACACTGGGAGCTACCAACTTCCTACACAAAATACCCCCCTCCCAACGTAACGCTGCCACCCAGCATGAGTTTACCGTACTCCACGTTCTTCCAGCACAACAACCCCTCAGGTATGTTGTTCTACCCATACAGGCCAACACATTATCTCGGCCCCCCCAGCTGGCCTCTGCTGCCCAGCCCTTGCCCGATGCCATCTCTGCGGCCATCGTCTGTGTTGGATTTGGACAGAATGTTTCAGGTTGTCCCACCAAATAAAAGTGTGTTTGATGCCATGTTCTGCCCTGCTGGTGCTGGGATGTTGCCGGGTGCCACAGCTCTGGTGCGGGCTCAGTACATGCCCTTCAACTACTGAGCACCAACTCTCGATAAGGGCAGAAGCTTCCAAAACCACAATGTCCAGAGTTTTTATATGTTTTATGAACATTTATGCATATTGCCTTTAACTTTTCTGTTTCAAACATTTGAATAAATTTTTATGCAAATTCTTGGAAAATTATTCTTGAAAATCTTTTTCCATGTTTGAAGTATGAAACTGTAAATAAAGAAATATTTTTTCTCTGCATTATAAAGCTCATAGGTACTAGGAGCAGAATTAGACCATTCAGGCCATCAGGTCTGTTCCACCATTCAATCTTTCCCTCTCAACCCCATTCTCCTGCCTTCTCCCCATAACCGCTGACACACGCACTAATCAAGAATCTATCAATCTCTGCCTTAAAAATATTCATTGATGGCCTCTTCAGCCATCTGTGGCAATGAATTCCACAGATTCACCACCCTCTGACTAAAGAAATCCCTCCTCATCTCCTTTCTAAAGGTACGTCCTTTTATTCTGAGGCTATAGCCACTGGTCCTAGACTCTCCCACTAGTGGAAACATCCTCTCCACATCCACTCTATCCAGGCCTTTCACTATTCTGTAAGTTTCAATGAGGTTCCCCCTCATCCTTCTAAACTTAACGAGTACAGGCCCAGTGCCGACAAACGCTCATCATATGTTACCGCACTCATTCCCGGGATCATTCCCATTCCTGGGATCATTCTTGTAAAGCTCCTCTGGACCCTCTCCAGAGCCAGCACACCCTTCCTCATTAAGGTAGAGCAGAGACTAAGCAGCAAATGGGATCAGTTTCACTGAATGGGGAATATATGGCTTCTACCTGACCTGATAAAATATAAAATATGAGAGGCATAGACAGTCACAACCTGTCTAACTGTTTCTTAAATGATGGGATAGTCCCAGCCTCAACTACCTCCTCTGGCAGCTTGTTCCATTCACCCACCACCCCTTGTGTGAAAAAGTTGCCCCTCGGATTCCTGTTAAATCATTTCCACTTCACCTTGAACCTATGTCCTCTGGTCCTGGTTGAGGCTGGGACTATCTAAACATTTAGGAAACAGTGAGACAGGTACATGGATAGGACAGGTTTGGAGGGATATGGACCAAGCGCAGGCAGGTGGGACTAGTGTAGCTGGGACATTGTTGGCCGGTGTGGGCAAGCTGGGCCGAAGGGCCTGTTTCCACACTGTATCTCTCTGTCTCTAAAACATTGCCCTCGCGTATTTGACATTAGCATCCTGGGAAAAAGGTTGTGACTGTCTATGCCTCTCATATTTTATATATTATCAGGTCAGGTAGAAGCCATATATTCCCCAGTCAGTGAAACTGATCCCATTTGCTGGTGACCTAGTCTCTGCCCTACCTTAATGTAATCCCCTAACAAACCTAGGCTGCTGCACTCCAAGTGTTCAGCCTTAATCAGCATGTCAGCGTTAATCCAAACTCAGTAAATGTTCTGAAAAGGATTCTTTAATCTTAAGATTTACTCTTTAATCCCATCAAAAGATTTTACAAATCAATTTACTGAGTTGACTCAGTTTCCTGTTCCAAAATGCATTCATCCAACAAGAATACCCAAATAAATAGATTGTGAGCTTCCTTTATTGATGTGTCGCCTATTTCGTTCTCCAGCATTTTTCTCGACCTTCCCTTTATTGGTGTGTGTGCTGGTTGCCGGTTGTTATACCCAACAACTTGTATCAGCTTGTATTTCTTTATCTGTGGTCTTTGGGATACATCCTACAGTATCTAGTCGTGGAGCAAACAGGCAAGATGCAGTGTTGGGAGCTTTAGAGGGGATGTGCTTAGCAATCTGTAGGATTGACTGTCAATAGACTGAGAACATATTGCCTGTCAGTGGCGTTTGCTTGTGCAGATAGATTGTGTCTAAAAGAGATGTGTAGGATTTGCTTGATGCAGGCAAAATGTCCCTGATGTTGGGGGCGTCCAGAACCAGGGGTCACAGTTTAAGAATAAGGGGTCGGCCATTTAGGACTGAGATGAGGAAAGACCTTTTCACTCAGAGAGTTGTGAATCTGGAATTCCACAGAAGGCAGTGGAGGCCGATTCACTGGATGTTTTCAAAAGAGAGTTAGATTTAGCTCTTAGGGCTAAAGGAATCAAGGGACATGGGGGGAAAAGGCAGGAACAGGGTACTGATTTTGGATGATCAACCATGATCACATTGAATGGCTCAAAGGGCCGAATGGCCTCCTACTGCACCTATTGTCTATGTTTCTGTGCTTGTCGTATGGGAGAAGAGAGAAAGGTCCTCGTATTCTCAGGACTGAGAGAAAGTGGAATTTGGTCGCTTCCCGGATGTGGCGAGATATTGCCAAAATTAGCAGAGTTTTTACCCATTATGAGGAAAGCTGCATTTCAGCTCACAGACACGCGCATGGAGTAACAAGGGGATGGTCAGAGCAGCAGATCACAGAGTGATCATTTAGTGGGCAAGACATCATGTGTCTTCTGGAAAGGCTCTGCTCCTGGGTTGAAGTGGCCATGCGCCATGGGAGGGTGGCAGAGGGGAATTCATTTAATGAAATCATACAACTCACTCGCCAAATTAGAAAAAATATAATCTCCAACATCCGAACCCTCGCACGGAGGGAAATTCCTCTCTGTTTAATTCCACTGCTCTAAACTAGATGAGTCTTGTCCAATTTAAACTGGGAATTAAACTACTGCCGGGAGGATGGAGACAGTTGGCCTACCTCGATTAACATGTCTGAGCACCGCTCATCCTGTTGACTGTTTTCATTTGCTGTGGCTGTCAGTAAACAAAGGGACCAACTGATTGTAAACACAGATTAGGCCGGTACTGATATTCAAGCCGTTAACTCAATGGCAATTAACAATGCAAAACTGGGGGTTCAGAAATTAGAAAAAAAGGCACAAAGTGCTGGAGTAACTCAGCGGGTCAGGCACTATAAGGCACTGGTCAGGCCGCGTTTGGAGTATTGTGAGCAATTCTGGGCACTATAGCCGAGGAAGGATGTGCTGGCTCTGGAGAGGGTCCAGAGGAGGTTTACAAGAATGATCCCAGGAATGAGTGAGTGGGTTAGTTAACATGAGAGGAATAGATCAGGTAGATACACAGAGTCTCTTGCCCACAGTAGGGGAATTTTAGACCAGAGGACATAGGTTCAAGGTGAAGAGAAAAAGATTTAATAGGAACCCGAGGGGTAACTTTTTCAAAGGGTGGTGGGTGTATGGAACAAGCTGCCAGAGGAGGTAGTTGAGGCTGGAACCATCTCATCTTTTAAAAAACAGTTGGAAACAGGAAGTGTAGCTGGGAGTACACAAAATGCTGGAGAAACTCAGCGGGTGCAGCAGCATCTATGGAGCGAAGGAGATAGGCAACGTTTCGGGCCGAAACCCTTCTTCAGACCCAGATAAGTGTAGCTGGGACATTGTTGGCCGGCGTGGGAAAGCTGGGCTGAAGTGCCTGTTTCCACACAGTATCACTCTGACTCTGAGTGTTTGGAGGCACTGGGCCTGTACTCGCTGGAGTTTAGAAGAACGAGGGGGGGGACCTCATTGAAACGTACAGAATAGTGAAAGGCCTGGATAGAGTGGATGCGGAGAGGATGTTTCCACTAGTGGGAGAGTCTAGGACCAGAGGTCATAGCCTCAGAATTAAAGGACATTGTTTTAGGAAGGAGATGAGGAGAGATTTCTTTAGTCAGAGGGTGGTGAATCTGTGGGATTCATTGCCACAGCCGGCTGTGGAGGCCAAGTCAGTGGATATTTTTAAGGCAGGGGTAGATGGATTCTTGATTAGTACGGGTGTCAGGGGTTATGGGGAGATGGCAGGAGAATGCGGTTAGGAAGGAGAGATAGATCAGCCATGATTGAATGGCAGAGTAGACTTGATGGGCCGAATGGCCTAATTCTGTTACTATCGCTTGTGGGGTATGATCTTTAGAATGCGGGGGAAACCCGTGTGGTCGCAGGGAGAACATTGCAAACCATACAGAAAGTAGCCGTGGTGAGGATCAACCCCGCCCGGCCCCTGGTGCTGTGAGGCAGCAGCTCCAGTAGCTGCGACACTGCCGCCAAAGGAAATATTTAGTAAATATATACCTCGTGAATACTTTTGCACATAATGAATGTTCTGACATGAAAATTGGAAGTTATGACAGACAAGGCACAAACAGCCACTGAGGAGAAGATTCAGAAAGATGGATACAATAAACTACAGATGATAGAATTTGGAGCAAAAGACAAACTGCTAGGGAAAGGTTATTGGGGGTTACACAAAAAGCTGGAGAAACTCAGCGGGTGCAGCAGCATCTAAGGAGCGAAGGAGATGGGCGACGTTTCGGGTCGAGACCCTTCTTCAGACTGGTCAGGGATCAGGGAAACGAGAGATATAGACGGTGATGTGGAGAGATAAAGAACAATGAATGAAAGATATGCAAAAAAGTATCGATGATAAAGGGAACAAGCCATTGTAAGCTGTTTGTGGTGTGAAAATGAGAAGCTGGTGCGACTAGGGTGGGGGAGAGATAGAGAGAGAGGGAATGCCAGGGCCCGAGGGCTGAGGGAGAGGTGGGAAGGGGAGGAGACAGCAGGGGTTAACAGAATTGAGAAAATTCAATGTTCATGCCCAGAGGATGCAGACTCCCCAAGCGGAATATGAGGTGCTGTTCCTCCAACTTGCGGTGTTGCTCACTCTGGCCATGGAGGAGGCCCAGGACCGAAAGGTTATTAATTGATTACTAAATCGATTAATTGATTACTAAAGCACAGCTTGCTCCAGTGCTCACCACAACATTCAGCCAGGCTCCAGGTAGTCAAGATGGGAGGAAATACATCAAAGGCCCTCCCCCTGAGCACAGGGTCCTCAGCCCCCTACTGTACTCCCTGTAAACACACCACTGTGTGGCCAGGTTCAGCACCAACTCCATCATCAGGTTTGCTGATGACACTGTGGTGGTGGGCCTGATCTCCGATAACGATGAGCAGGCCCTACCGAGAGGAGGCGGCTGATCTGGCACTCTGGTGTCAGAACAACAGCCTCCTCTTGAATGTCACCAAAACTAAGGAGCTGATTGTGGACTTTAGAAGGGCTCAACATCTTCACACGCCACTCATAGGGTCCAACTCCAGATCCAACAAGATCATGGGAGATCCCTCCACCCCAGCAACGGACTGTTCCAGCTGCTACGGTCAGGCAAACGCGCCCCCCCCCCCCCCCCCCCCCGTTGCCACGCTGCGAAAACCCTTCCCACAGGCCATCAGGACTGTAAACTCTTATCCGGGACTCAGCACTGTTGTGTGTGTCTCTAAAATGTAAACACTCCTGTTCTGTCCTGTAGTTTTTTGCTCTGCAGGCATTGCCACTTTCATTTCACTGCACATCTGTAACTTGACTTGACTGGTTTTGAGTTTATTATATATTGACTGTACATTTTGTTACACTGTGCAAGAATGCTGGGCCTCCTTGTCCATGGCCAAGAGCCCTTCCAGACAGCACCTGCACAACCTCATCTACTGCAAGATGCCAGATGAGGAGGAACAGCACCTCATATTCCGCCGACCTCTGGTCCTGGGCCTCCTCCAGGCCAGAGTGAGCAACACGCAAGTTGGAGGAACAGCACCTCATATTCCGCTCTGGGCTTGAACATTGAATTTTCTCAATTCTGTTAACCCCTGCTGTCTCCTCCCCCTTCCCACCTCTCCCTCAGCCCTCGGGCCCTGGCATTCCCTCTCTCTCTATCTCTCTCCCCCACCCTAGTCGCACTAGCTTCTCATTTTCACACCACAAACAGCTTACAATGGCTTGTTCCCTTTATCATCGATACTTTTTTGCATATCTTTCATTCATTGTTCTTTATCTCTCCACATCACCGTCTATATCTCTCGTTTCCCTGATCCCTCTGAAGAAGGGTCTTGACCCGAAACGTCGCCTATCTCCTTCGCTCCTTAGATGCTGCTGCACCCGCTGAGTTTCTTCAGCCTTTTGTGTACCCTCAGCCTAATCTTATTCATTTACCTTTCCAAATGCATGATCTGTCAAGTGTTTTCATTTTCAGCATTTTCTGTTTGATTTACAGCATGGTAAGTTTTTATTTGAGTGGAAAGACATCTTGTGCTTGTGACTGAGCTGGTAAAACAGACGGTGGGTCCCTGTGGTGAGGGGATTGTGAGACACACAAACCCCTTCCCTGGTTGGAACCAGTCTGCCCAGGTTGATCGCTTATTCGTCAGTGTATCAGGTGTAAATTCCTGCAGGACCACATTTTAAAATACAATGGGCACTCCCTGGAGGGAACCCAGCCACTGTTAAATACTTGGCAGAAATGGAGCCAATTGTTTTGCACTTGGGGAAAGATAAAGTGCCTGCATTGGAAGACAGAGTTTAACAATGAGATTGACAAAAGCCTGTTAATCACTTGAAGGAAGATGTTACGTTATCAATGGGTAAAAGGCACAGCATGGGCCTAATTCATTGTGCTTTCATCTGATTGTGACGAATGTTCCAGTATGTTATCAGCGGGGTGAGTTTGAATGCCAGTTCTTGCTGAGGGAAGTGAAAGAATTGATCAGTGTATTGAATTGCAGCTCAAGGCAATTGTAACACTGTCTTGCCTGCACTTTGCAAAGCCAGGCCCCATTTGCTTTGAACTTCACACTGCGATTAGCACGGGTTCCAATATGCGCGTTTGTTTATTCAAAGGAGAGACAAGGACAGGGTGGACCATTCTGATGAAGCAAACTTTCCCTTAGCAAAGCTCAGTCTGTGTGTTACCTGCAGTCCTCCGCTTACTGCAGGGGCTAAGATGAGTCGATAGTCAAGTGTCCCCCCCCCCCCCCCCCCATTGACAAACTGTAAGGGCCAGGAAGCAAGTGGGTAAGATCATCTC
This sequence comes from Okamejei kenojei, assembly GCA_035221665.1. Taxonomy (NCBI): domain Eukaryota; kingdom Metazoa; phylum Chordata; class Chondrichthyes; order Rajiformes; family Rajidae; genus Okamejei; species Okamejei kenojei. The sequence continues at coordinate 128,983,984 of CM069134.1, read as the reverse complement.
TCACCCTGGCCACAAACTCTTCGAAGCACTTCCCTCTGGGAGGCGACTCCGGACTGTCAAAGCTGCCGCAGCCAGACATAAAAACAGCTTTATCTGGTTTAACTCAGGGGTCTGAAGAAGGGTCTCGACCTGAAACGTCACCCATTCCTTCTCTCCGGAGATGCAGCCTGTCCCACTGACTTTATCCAGCACTCTGTGAAACGTCACCCATTCCTTCTCTCCAGGGATGCAGCCTGTCCCACTGAGTTACTCCAGCACTCTGTGAAACGTCACCCATTCCTTCTCTCCAGAGATGCTGCCTGCCCTGCTGAGTTACTCCAGCACTCTGTGAAACGCCACCCATTCCTTCTCTCCAGAGATGCTGCCTGTCCCACTGAGTTTCTTTTGTTTTTTTATGTGGGGGATGGGGGTAAGTAGGAAACTGTCTCCCAGTCGCCTCCTGGTGAGGATGCGACTATTCTCCGAGTCGTGTCCTCGCCCCCCTCCTCGTGGCATACCAACTGGATTGGCGCGGCCTTTCCTGCCGGGGACCGGACCAGAGCTCCAGCAGCGGTGGCGCAGCTCTGGATTCACCGCGGAGCGGGCGATGCCTCACCTGGGATCGCCGTTTGAAGTCCGCGGCTCCCGAGGGCCGCCAGCGCGGGTCTCCGCTCGGCGCGGCCTGCGGACTCCGGGAGCCGCGGACTCCGGTAGGAAATGGCCGATTCGGAGGTCCAGGCCGTTCTCCCGTTCCGACGCTGGAGTTCATCATCCCGGCGATAGGGCCTGAGCATCCGGCGACTGCGTCGGGCTCGGGAGGCCCCGACTACGGGTGCATCAAAGGGGAGGATGACTGAACTTTGGACCTTCCCTCACCGTAGGAAACTTTTATTCCGCTGTGCAGGGGATGTTTATGTTAAAATACTATCGTGTTTTGTTCTTTTTTTATTCATATGGTTGTATGGTGACGCCAAATTTAACTGTACCAATTGGTGCATGTGACAATAAATGTCTCTTGAATCTCTTGAGTTACTCCAGCACTCCGTGAAACGTCGCCCATTCCTTCTCTCCAGTGATGCTGCCTGTCCCACTGAGTTACTCGTGCATTTTGTGACTGGCGTTGAGTGTTTTATAGTCAAGTTCAAGTTCAAGTGAGCTGTCATGTGTCCCTGATAGGACAATGAAATTCTTGCTTTGCACCAGCACACAGAACAGGCATTTACTACAAAACAGATCAGTGTGTCCATATACCATTATATAAATATATACACACATGAATAAATAAACTAATAAAGTGCAAATAACAGATAATGGGTTATTAGTTATCAGAGTTTTGTCCGAGCCAGGTTTAATAGCCTGATGGCTGTGGGGAAGTAGCTATTCCTGAACCTGGTCGTTGCAGTCTTCAGGCTCCTGTACCTTCGACCTGAAGGTAGCAGGGAGATGAGTGTGTGGCCAGGGTGGTGTGGGTCTTTGATGATGCTGCCAGCTTTTTTGAGGCAGCGACTGTGGTAACTCCCCTCGATGGAAGGAAGGTCAGAGCCGATGATGGACTGGGCAGTGCTTACTACTTCTCCGGGGCGCTCCAGTTGCCAAACCAAGCCACGATGCAACCGGTCAGTAAGCTCTCTACTGTGCACCTGTAGAAGTTAGAGAGAAGTCAGGAAACGAACAATGAAATTCTTGCTTGCAGCAGCACACAGATACATAAACATGGTTCTCTGTAAACGCCATCATAAACAACAGAAAAAAGTTGTCTGTATGAAACACAAACCATAATACTGTAACGTCATAAAGTTAAATAATGGTGCAATAGTGTTTGTTTTTTAATTGTTTAAGAAAGAACTGCAAATGCTGGAAAATTGAAGGCAGACAAAAATGATGGAGATACTCAGCGGGTGCGACAGCATCTATTGAGCGAAGGAAATAGGCAACGTTTTAGGCCGAAACCCTTCTTCAGAATGAGCTTTCTGTACGAAGAAGGGTTTCGGCCCGAAACGTTGCATTTTTCCTTCGCTCCATAGTTGCTGCCGGACCCGCTGAGTTTCTCCAGCACTTTTGTCTACCTTTGATTTGATATTGTTTTATACAGATACTGGGCCTTTTGGCTGTCTGGCCACATGGTATAAAGTGAGTGGAGCAGGAGGCTGAGAACAGCCTTGAGGTGCTCCTTGGCTCATGCTTAATGAGGAGGAAATGTTTCTGCCAATACGAACCAATAGTGTTCTGTTGACATTGAAGTCGAGGATCCAGTCATGTGATAGTAGCAGAACCAGACCCACAAATCCACTTGGGTCTCCTTTAGCGCCTCTTGCAAATCAAGAATCTATCAATCTCTGTACAAATCCAAATAATTCCACAGATTCTGTGAACAAATCATTGTCTCGGTCCTCTTATATTATTCTCTTATTCTAGTATCCTATATCTGCCACTTTTCCCCATACCGCCTGATCCCTTTAGCCACGAGGGCCACATCTAACTCCCTCTTAAATATAGCCAATGAACTGGCCTCAACTACCTTCTGTTTATTGCACTCTATGGCCTCTTGTGGCGCTCACAATACTCCAAATGTAGTTATAAAGGATCCAGGTTCTTGTTGAGGTAGTTGTAGATACTGTATGTGCATAATTGACCTCAAAGCACTTTTTAACTACGGACATTAGTGCCACTGAACAGTAGTTATTGAGGCACCGCACTTTACTACTCTTGGGTAGACACAAAATGCTGGAGTAACTCAGCGGGTGAGGCAGGAAGAGAGATTAAATTGGTGATGTTTCGGGTTAGACAATAGAGAATAGATAATAGGTGCAGGAGTAGGCCATTCGGCCCTTCGAGCCAGCACCGCCATTCAATGTGATCATGGCTGATCATCCCCAATCAGTACCCCGTTCCTGCCTTCTCCCCATATCCCCTGACTCCGCTATTTTTAAGAGCCCTATCTAGCTCTCGCTTGAAAGCATCCAGAGAACCGGCCTCCACCGCCCTCTGAGGCAGAGAATTCCACAGACTCACCACTCTCTGTGAGAAACAGTGTTTCCTTGTCTCCGTTCTAAATGGCTTACTCCTTATTCTTAAACCTGGCCCCTGGTTCTGGACTCCCCCAACATCGGGAACACGTTTCCTGCCTCTAGCGTTTCCAAGCTCTTAACAATCTTATATGTCTCAATGAGATCACCTCTCATCGTTCTAAACTCCAGAGTGTACAAGCCCAGCTGCTCCATTCTCTAAGAATATGACAGTCCCGCCATCCCGGGAATTAACCATGTAAACCTAAGCTGCACTCCCTCAATAGCAAGAATGTCCTTCCTCAAATTAGTGGACCAAAACTGCAGACAATGCTCCAGGTGTGGTCTCACTAGGGCTCTGTACAACTGCAGAAGGACCTCTTTGCTGCTATATTCGATTCTTCTTGTTATAAAGGCCAACATGCCATTCGCTTTCTTCACTGCCTGCATACTTACTTTCATAGACTGATGTACAAGGACCCCCAGATCCCGTTGTACTTCCCCTTTTCCCAACTTGACGCCATTTAGGTAGCAATCTGCCTTCTTGTTTTTGCTACCAAAGTGGATAACCTCACATTTATCCGCATTAAACTTCATCTGCCATGCATCTGCCCACTCACCCAACCTGTCCAAGTCACCCTGCATTCTCAAAGCATCCTCCTCACAGTTCACACTGCCACCCAGCTTTGTGTCATCTGCAAATTTGCTAATGTTACTTAGAATCCCTTCATCCAAATCATTGATGTATATTGTAAATAGCTGCGGTCCTAGCTGAAGGGGGGGGGGGAAGATAGAAAGTGGGCGGACACAATAGGATTTGTAGGAGAACTGGGAAGGGGGAAGGGAAGGAGGGAGAAAGCAAGGGCTATCTGAAATTAGAGAAGTCAATGTTCATACTGCTGGGGTGCAAACTACCCAAACAAAATATGAGGCGCTGTTCCTCCAATTTGCGTTGGGCCTCACTCTGACAATGGAGGATGCTCAGGATAGAATGGTCAGATTGCGAATGGGAGGGGGAGTTGAAGTGCTGATCCACCGGGAGATCAGATAGGTTAAGAAATGATCAGAAACGATCGCCGAGCCTGCGCGTGGTCTCGCCGATGTCGTTGACACCTGGAACAGCAGGTACAGTAGATGAGGTTGGAGGAGGAGCAAGGGAACCTCTGCCTCGCCTGGAAAGACTGTTTCGGTCCTTGGATGGATTCGAGGGGGGAGGTAAAGAGACAGGTATTGGATCTCCTGCAGTTGCAGGGGAAAGTACCTGGGGAGAGGGTGGTTTGGATGGAGTCGAGGTATGCGGAAATAAGTTCGGTGGGACCTGAATAAGCAGAAACAATGGGTCTTCTAGGACAGTCAGATTTGTGGATTTTGGGGAGAAGGTAAAATCGGGCCATGCGAGGCTGGAAAACGATGAGGTTGGAGGCTTGGGAAGGCAGAGAGCCGGATGTGATGAAGCCAGTGATAGTGTTAGAGATAATGGCCTGGTGCTAGTCTGTGGGGTCATGGTCCAAGGGTAAGTAGGAGAAGGTGTCTGAGAGTTGGCGCGCGGCCTCAGCCTTGTAGAGATCAGCGCGACTGACTATCCCACGGCACCTCCCTTGTCGGCAGGTTTGATCACCCAGTCTGGTGTACATTCAGGGGGGGATGAGGTTAGAGTGAGATAGGGGAGTGGAGAAGTTGAGGCAGTTGATATCCCACCAGCAGTTTTAGAGATAGTGTTAGAGATAATGGCCTGGTGCTAGTCTGTGGGGTCATGGTCCAAGGATAAGTAGGAGGAGGTGTCTGAGAGTTGGCGCGTGGCCTCAGCCTTGTCGACTGACCACCACGGCACCTCCCTTGTCGGCAGGTTTGATCACCCAGTCTGGTTTGTTGCAGAGTGAGTGGAGGACTGTACATTCAGGGGGGGGATGAGGTTAGAGTGAGACAGGGGAGTGGAGAAGTTGAGGCAGTTGATATCCCACCAGCAGTTTAAAATAAAAAGGTTTAAAGCGGGTAGATGGCCATGAGGGGATCCAAGAGGAGGGGGTCTGTTGGAGACGGGAGAAGGGGTCATCACGGGGGGGCGAGGACTCCTCCCATAGAAGAATGCTTTGATGCGGATTAACAATCTTATAGGGAGGTTGCACGCAGTCGAGGTCATGACCCGTGACTGGTACTGTTGCCACGCTACGCCAACTGGAGTACACGTGATGAACTGCAGGTAAGCATTTTCTATGGCTGCCAGCACAGCGGGCCCTTCTTCTGGCCCAGCATCCGGACTGGTTGCACACTCGCGGGGAAGGGGGGGGGTGGGGACCTTACGTGCAACCCCCCTATATGTTTCAATAAGATCCCCTCTCATCCTTCTAAACTCCAGAGTGTTCAAGCCCAGCCGTTCCATTCTCTCAGCATATGGCAGTCCCGCCATCCCGGGCATTAACCCCCAGATCCCATTGTACCTCCCCTTTTCCCAACTTGACGCCATTTAGATTGTAATCTGCCTTCCTGTTTTTGATACCAAAGTGGATCTCGTTTATCCGCATTAAACTTCATCTGCCATACATCTGCCCACTCCCCCAACCTGTCCAGGTCACCCTGCATTCTCATAGCAACCTCCTCACAGTTCCAACTGCCACCCAGCTTTGTGTCATCTGAAAATTTGCTAATGTTACTTTTAATCCCTTGATCTAAATCATTGATGTATATTGTAAATAGCTGCGGTCCCAGCACCGAGCCTTGCGGTACCCCACTAGTCACTGCCTGCCATTCTGAAAGGGACCCGTTAATCCCTACTCTTTGTTTCCTGTCTGCCAACCACTTCTCTATCCATGTCAGCACTCTACCCCCAATACCATGTGCCCTAATTTTGCCCACTCATCCCCTGTGTGGGACCTTATCAAATACTTTCTGAAAGTCCAGGTACACTGCATCCACTGGCTCTCCCTTGTCCATTTTCCTAGTTTCATCCTCAAAAAAATTCCAGATTAGTCAAGGATGATTTCACCTTCGTAAATCCATGCTGACTCGGACCGATCCTGCTATCCAAATGTGTCAGCGGGTCAGCAGAGTCCGGGTCAGCGGATGGCCGGGGAGGCGGAGAGGTTTGGCGATCCTTTCTTCTTCCCGCACACCACCACATCTGTGTGAAGCAAAGATCCTATCGCAAGCAAGATAGATCACTCGATGCAAAAGATGTAGTACGGGCAGATTCATGGGCAGATTTATGGGGCATTTTCGGCCCCATTTCCGTAACCGGCTTCCGTCTCCGCACCAAAGATCCCGTAACTAGTGCGGAGACGGAAGCCGGTTACGGAAACATCCTCGTAAAAATAAAAGTTATTTGGTAAAAATCTTCCCCTCATTTTCAGAATTATAATTTATTAACACAAACTGTTCGCCCGCAACGTTGATTGCACTGCGGGTCGGGTCGGGTCTGGTTACTGATCCGCTGCGTACCACACGTCAGCCCGTTGCATTTAGAAGGAGTGGTCTATCTTGCTCCGCTGTAGGGTCTTTGGTGTGAAGAAGGTCCCTTCACCCCACAGATGCTGCCCCCCCCCCCCCAGCCCCTCCAGCGTTTTGGTCAATCTTGCCCCCCCCCCCCCCACGTGGTGTCGGGGCCGCGGGGGCGGGGCTGGGCCGGGCAGCCGTTGCTAGGGCGGTGCTGGCCGCTCCAATTGGCGGACGGCGCTGTCTGTCCGAGGGGCGGGGCGGCGGCTCGACCTATAGGACGCGGGGATCGGCGGCGGCGACCGGTGACGTCATTCTGATCACGTGAGGCGGGGCGGCGACGTCATTGTGATCACGTGAGGCGGGGCGGTGACGTCATTCTGATCACGTGAGGCGGGGCGCCGCGGCCGCCGGGAGGAGCAACGGGAGCTCAGGTGGGAACAGTCGCCGCCGCCGCCGCCGCCGCCGTCCGGCCCCGCGTCCTTTCACTCGAGGTGTGCGGGGGTGGAGAGAGAGATGTGAGTTCTCCAGAAGGTGTGCGGGAGGTCGCGGTGCAGCTTCTCGGGTCCTCCGGCTGGAGCGCCCCCTGGGGGCGGGAGGTGGCGATGCTGCGCCCTCTGGGCCTCCGACTGTAGCGCCACCTGGCGGCGGGTGGCCGGGAGGTCGCGGTGCAGCTTCTCGGGTCCTCCGACTGTAGCGCCACCTGACGTCGGGTGGTTGCGACGCAGCGCCCTCTAGCGCCACCTGGCGGCGGGAGGTCGCGGTGCAGCGTCTCTGGTCCTCCAATTGTAGCGCCCCCTGGCGTCGGGTGGCCGCGGCGCAGCGTCTCTGGTCCTCCAATTGTAGCGCCCCCTGGCGTCGGGTGGCCGCGGCGCAGCGTCTCTGGTCCTCCAATTGTAGCGCCCCACTGGTGGCAGGAGGTTGCGATGCAGCGCCCTCTGGTCCTCCATTTGTAGCGCCCCCTGGCGGCAGGAGGTCGCGGTGCAGCTTCTCGTGTCCTCCAACTGTAGCGCCACCTGGCGGTGGGAGGTCGCGGTGCAGCTTCTCGGGTCCTCCGACTGTAGCGCCCCCTGGCGGCGGGAGGTCGCGGTGCAGCGCCCTCTGGTCCTCCGACTGTAGCGCCCCCTGTCGTCGGGTGGCCGCGGCGCAGCGTCTCTGGTCCTCCAATTGTAGCGCCCCCTGGCGTCGGGTGGCCGCGGCGTAGCGTCTCTGGTCCTCCAATTGTAGCGCTCCCCTGGTGGCAGGAGGTTGCGATGCAGCGCCCTCTGGTCCTCCATTTGTAGCGCCCCCTGGCGGCAGGAGGTTGCGATGCAGCGCCCTCTGGTCCTCCGATTGTAGCGCCCCCTGGTAGCGGGAGTCCGCGGTGCAAGGATACAAGGATGGAGTCAAAGGGAAAGAGAGTACAGGAAAAGTTTTAACGGGGCAGAAAGCTGAGGAAGGGATGAAGGTGAGAGGTGAGAGGAGTAATGAATGCACGAATTATAAGAAATAAAGTGGACGAGCTTGAGGCTCAGTTAGAACCAGGCAAGTATGAGACGTGGCTGCGAGAGGGCCAGGGCTGGGAACTGAATATCCAAGGGTATACCTCCTATCAAGACAGGCAGGTGGTCAGAGGGGGTGGGGTCGCCCTGTTGGTGAGGAATTAAATAGGAGTAAGCCATTTAGAACGGAGAACACTTTTTCTCACAGAGAGTGGTGAGTCTGTGGAATTCTCTGCCTCAGAGGGCGGTGGAGGCCGGTTCTCTGGATGCTTTCGAGAGAGAGCTAGATAGGGCTCTTAAAGATAGCAGGGTCAGGGGATTTGGGGAGAAGGCAGGAACGGGGTACTGATTGGGGATGATCAGCCATGATCACATTGAATGGCGGTGCTGGCTCGAAGGGCCGAATGGCCTACTCCTGCACCTATTGTCTATTGTCTAATCCCTTGCGAGGGGTGACATTGAAACAGTAGATGTCGAGTCAGTATGGATAAGGAACTAAGGAATTGTAAGGGTAAAAAGGGCCTAATGGGACTTTTCTACAGGCCCCCAAACAGTAGCAAGTTGAATCAAGAGTTAAAATTGGCATGTAGTATAGGTAATGCTGTGGCTGTTATGGGACATTTCAACATGCAAGTAAATTAGGAAAATCAGGTTGGTACTGGACCCCAAGAAAGGGACTTTGTAGAGTGCCTTCGTGAGAGATTCTTAGAGCAGCTTGTACTGGAGCCTACCAGTAGGCAATTCTGGGTTTAATGTTATGTAATGAACCGGATTTGATAAAGGAACCTGAGGGTAAGGAGCCATTAGGAGGAAGTCACCATAATATGATGTTTTAATCTACAATTAAAAGAGGGAGAAGGGTAAATCGGAGGTGTCAGTGTTACAGTTCAGCAAAGGGGACTATGGAACCATGAGGGAGGAGCTGGCCAAAGTTGATTGGAAAGATACCCTCGCTAGGATGACAGTGGAACAACAAAGCCAGGTATTTCTGGGAATAATACAGAAGGTGCAGGATCAGTTGATTCCAAAGAGGAAGAAGGATTCCAAAGGGAGTAAGAGGCGACAGTGGGTGATGGTGGGGTCAGTAAAAGAGAAGAACTATCACATAGCAAAGATGAGCGGGAATCCAGAGGATTGGGTAACTTTTAAAGAGCAACAGAAGAAAACAAAAAAGGCAATTTGGGAAGAAAAGATGAGGCACAAAGGTAAGCTAGTCAGGAATATAAAGGAGGAAAGTAAAAGCTTCTTTAGGTATGTGAAGAGGAAAAAATTAGTTAAGGCAAATGTGGGTCCCTTGACAGAAACAGGTGAATTTATTAAGGGGAACAAGGAAATGGCAGACGAGTTAAACAGGTACTTTGGATCTGTCTTCAGTAAGGAGGACACAAACAATCACCCAGATATACTAGTGCCAGAGGATCTGGGGTGACGGAGGAACTGAAGGAAATCCATATTAGGCAGGACTGATAAATCCCCTGGGCCTGATGGTCTGCATCCCAGGGTACTTAAGAAAGTGGCTCTAGAAATAGTGGATGCATTGGTGATCATTTTTTAATATTCTATAGATTCAGGATCCGTTCCTGTGGATTGGAGGGTAGCTAATATTATCCCACTTTTTAAGAAAGGAGCGAGAGAGAAAACAGGGAATTATAGACTTGTTCGCCTGACATTGGTGGTGGGGAAGATGCTAGAGTCAATTATTAAAGATGTAGTAGCGGCACATTTGGATAGCGGTAACAGGATGTATTTACGAAGGGCAAATTATACGTAATTAATCTTCCGGAATTTATTGAGGATGCAACTAGAAAAAATGGACAAGGGAGAGCAAGTGGATGAAGTGTACCTGGACTTTCAGAAAGCCTTTGATAAATGTCCACATCAGATTAGTGGGCAAAATTAGAGTACTCCAGCAATCTGTATTATCTGAATGGTGTCAGGTTAGGAAAATGGGAAGTACAACAAGATCTGGGGGTCCTTATAAATCAGTCACTGAAAGTAAGCATGCAGGTACAGCAGGCAGTAAAAAAGCTAATGGCAAGTTGGCCTTCAAAGCGAGAGGAGTTGAGTTTAGGAGCAAGGAGGTCCTTCAGCAGTTGTGCAGGGCCCTAGTGAGACCACACCTGGAGTATTGTGACAGTTTTGGTTTCCAAATTTGAGTAAGGACATTCTTGCTATTGAGGGAGTCCAGCGTAGGTTCACCATGTTAATTCCCAGGATTGCGGGACTGACATATGATGAAACAATGGGTTGCCTGGGCTTGTATTCACTGACAATTTAGAAGGATCACAGGGGATCTTATAGAAACATAAACAATTATTAAGGGTTTGGACACGCTGGAGGCAGGAAACATGTTCCTGATGTTGGGGAGTCCAGAACCAGGATTGAGATGAGAAAAAACTTTTTCACCCAGAGAGTTGTGAATCTGTGGAATTCTCTGCTACAGAAGCCAGTGGAGGCCAATTCACTGGATGTTTTCAAGAGAGTTAGATTTAGCTCTTTCGACTAACGGAATCAAGGGATATGGTGGAAAGCTGCCAGAGGAGGGAGTTGAGGCTGGGACTATCCCAACGTTTAAGATACTGTTAAACAGGTACATGGATAGGACAAGTTTGGAGGGATATGAACCAAACGCGGGCAGGTGGATATGAACGCAAAGGCATGGATAGGTGACGTTTCACAGAGTGCCGGAGTAACTCAGCAGGTCAGGCAGCGTCTGTGGACAACATGGATAGGTGACATTTCGGCTCGGGACCTTTCTTCAGACCGACACTATGTTAACAGATGAAGGGGTGATCGGCAGATGAGTGGAGTAAGTGACAGAGGCGAGAGAAAATATGGAGAGAGGAATGTATATGTGCAGCTTGAAGGGACATTGGTCAGGTAGCATTTGGAGTATTGCATACAGTTCTGATCACTCCATTACAGGACTGGCGTGGAGGCTTTGGGGAAGATGCAGAGATGGTTAACCAGAATGGTTTAAAAACAAGGAACTGCAGATGCTTGTTTGCAAAAAAAGGACACAAAATGCTGGAGTAACTCAGCGGGACAGGCAGCATCTCTGGAGAGAAGGAATAGTGAAGTTTCGGGTAGAGACTGAAGAGGGTCTCGACCCGAAATGTCACCCATTCCTTCCAGCATTTTGTATCTACCTGAACAGCACTTATCCACGCCGCGTTGTGCCAGCAGGTTGGCGGGGTTGGCAAAGGCCTTGCCACAGAGCGGGTGCTGCCACAGGTTGGACATGCGGGTGAAACCCTTTCCACACTCAGCGCGCACAAAAGTGTGTGGAACCGCCATGGCAAAATGTTCTCCACACACCGGGCTGGGGAAGGGACAGTCGCCGGTGTGAACCCGCTGGTGGGACAAAAGGTAGGTGGAGCGAGTGAAGCACTGGGCGCAGGTGTAGGGGCGCTCGCCGGTGTGGGTGCGCTGGTGCTCCAGCAGGCTGGTGGAGAGGGTGAAGCCCTTGCCACAGTTGCTGCAGGTGTAGGGTTTCTCCCCAGTGTACAGGCGCCTGTGCACCTTCAGGTGAATGGGCGACTTGAAGCCTTTTCCGCAGTCGAAGCAGGTGAAGGGCCATTCTCGCCCGTGTGCACCCGCCGGTGGGCCTTCAGGACCTGCGTAGTTTTGAAGATCTTGCCGCACTCCGCGCAGTCGAAGGGCCATTCTCCCGTGTGTACCTGCCGGTGGGACTCCAGAAGGTTCCGGTGCTGCCAGGCATTGCCACACACGTCGCACTCATAACGCTTCTCCTAGTTGTGCCCTGTCATGTGGTCCTCCATTGAAGTTCAGCCCGAACATGAGCCGATGGGGGGTAGGGGGAGCTCACCGGAACCCTGGCCGCCCTAAATGGCCACTCATGTCCCTGTCTCTCCATCCACAGCAATGGCTCCTATACCCTGCAGGAGGGTAACACAGAGGGTCAACAAGCTGGCAAATGGGACATTACCAATGTGTGAAAGGGGGGTGAGTGGGAGGCCGTTACACAGTGTCCTCCCGCTGCCAGTGTGGCACTGCACTTGGAGGACCAGAGTCCTGCAGCGCGTCCTCCCGCCACCCGGGGGTGCAACAGTCGGAGGACCAGAGGGTGCCCAGACCTGACAATCACCCCCACGACTCGGTTCGCCGGCCACAGGATCGCCTTCGGGAAGGGAGGAGGGAGAGGGGAAAGGACCCAGGGCCGAGCAGCAGCGGCTGTTCCCACCTGAGCTCCCGGCGCTGAGAGGAGGCCTCGTCCCGTCGGCCCCCCTCACGTGACCAACGACCAGGTCCCGCCTCCTCCCTCACCCCCACTGACTGGCAGCGCCAGCGGCCAATTGTTGCAGGACCTCCCCCTGCATTGACAGGCAGCGCAAGCGACCAATGGGAGCAGGTCCTGCCTCTCCTGGGTCGACCAGATACCGCCCCCTTCTTGTGTACGACCAATCGGAGCCGCTCCCACCGCAGGTGACCCTGTCCTACCGGTTGATCCGTAGCCCCGCCCCTCGGGCAGACAATGCCCTCCGTCCATCGGAGCCGCACATTGCCACGGCGCAGTCGGCTCCTACACCACGGGGCGAGGGAGGAGCGTGCAAGCTCCACACGGTCAGCGTCGGTGGTCGTTCTTCCCGTAAACAGGCCCTTCGGCCCCTCTCATCCGTGCTACCCCGGGCTTTCTGCAACACAATCTTGCACAGCTCTGCGCTGGATATTGTATTTGTTGCGTTTGTCATCACCGTATGTACACAGTTTGCTATAGCGGCTGCGTGTGAACGGGCGATTTCCCCCCACACCCCTCCCCCCACTACACCCCCTTTCCCCCACCCCTCCAAACCCCTCACCCACTCCCCCCTCAAGCACTAATTTAATCGTGTGTCAGACGATGGAGCTCACTGTTGGCTTCTGTTGTCGTCCAACATGTTGACAGAATTGTCGCCCGATGTGTCACAGAGTGTATCGTGTCGTCGCTTCCAGGGATTGCCACAAGGAGGCTGTTGTCATGATCCCCAAACACTAGTAATGTTCACGCGTTAGTAATGTCCTGTTTACCAGCTTGTTGACCCTCTGTGTTCCCCTCCTGCAGGGTTTAGGAGCCGTTACTGTGGACGGGGAGACTTGAACGTGAGTGGCCATTGAGGGCAGCCAGGGTGCCGGTGAGCACCCACCCCCCCCCCCCCCCCCCCCCCCCCCCCCCCCCCCACCCCCCCCAAATCTGCTCGTGTGTGGGCTGAGCTTCGAGGAGCTGAGCTTCGATGGAGGACCACATGACGGGGCACAGCAAGGAGAAGCGTTATGAGTGCGACGTGTGTGGCAAGGCCTGGCAGCACCCAAGCCTGCTGGAGACCCACCGGCGGGTGCACACGGGAGAACGGCCCTTCGACTGCTCCAACTGCAGCAAGCGCTTCAAAACGGCGCAGGTCCTGAAGGCCCACCGGCGGGTGCACACGGGCGAGAAGCCCTATGACTGCTCCACCTGCGGCAAGAGCTTTGCCCAGTTGTCTGGGCTGCTGCATCACCGGCGGGTGCACAGCGGTGAGCGGCCCTTCACCTGCTCCGACTGCGGCAAAGGCTTCAAGTCGTCCACGGACCTGAAGGTGCACAGACGCCTACACACTGGGGAGCGCCCCTACACCTGCAGCGACTGCGGCAAGGGCTTCACCCAGACCAACCACCTGCTGAAGCACCAGCTCACCCACACGGGCGAGAAGCCCTATGGCTGCTCCACCTGCGGCGAGAGCTTTGCCTGGTTGTCGGGGCTGCTGTATCACCGGCGGATGCACAGCAGTGATCGGCTCTTCATCTGCTCCGACTGCGGCAAAGGCTTCAAGACGTCCACGCACCTGAAGATGCACCAGCGCACCCACACCGGGGAGCGGCCCTTCACCTGCAGCGACTGCGGCAAGGGTTTCACCCGTTCCTCCAGCCTGCTGTCCCACCAGCGGGTGCACGCCGACGACCGTCCCGTTCCCAGCCCGGTGTGTGGAGAGCGCTTTGCCATGTCCTCCCAGGCCCTGCCTCACCAGCACGTGCACACCAGCGGCCAGCCCTACGGCTGTCTGTACTGCGGTGAGGCGTTTGACAGCTCGCGGGGGTTGCGGCAGCACCGGCGGACCCACGCCGGCGAGCAGCTGCTCCCATTGCGGCAAGCATTTCAAAAGCGCACGGAGGCTGCGGGAGGACACGCGGATACACACCGGAGAGAGACCCTTAGTGTGTGCTGAGCGAGGCAAGGCTGTGGCAGCACTGGCGTACCCACACCGCCCAGCACCACTTCACCTGCCCGCCTTGTGGCAAGGCCTTAGCCCTCTCCTCCAGCTTGCTGGCACATCGCAACGTAGATAGATAGGCGCTGTTTAGGGAGACACAAAATGTTGGAAGGAATGGGTAACGTTTCGGGATGAGACCCTCTTCAGCCTCGACACCCATTCCTTCTCTCCAGAGATGCAAGTTGGGCTGAAGGGCGTGTTTCTGTGCTGGGTGACTGGTGTAGATGGAGCATGTTGGACGGCGTGGGCAAGTTGGACTGAAGGAAGGGCCTGTTTTCATGACTCACTCTCTCTCCCTCTTCCTCTCCCCTCCCCCTCCCCATCTCCCTCTCCCTCTCCCTCCCCCTCTCTCTCTTTGGCCCCTTGGGCAAGAGTGACCATAATATGGTTGAGTTCTTCATTAGGATGGAGAGTGACATTGTTAATTCAGAAACACGGGTCCTGAACTTAAAGAAAGGTAACTTTGAGGGTATGAGACGTGAATTGGCCAAGATGGACTGGCAATTGATTCTTGAAGGGTTGACGGTGGATATGCAATGGAAGGCATTTAAAGACTGCATGGATGAACTACAACAATTGTTCATCCCAGTATGGCAAAAGAATAAATCAGGGAAGGTGGCACATCCGTGGATAACGGAAATCAGGGATAGTATCAAAGAAAAAGATGAAGCGTACAAATTAGCCAGAAAAAGCAGCCTACCAGGGGACTGGGAGAAATTCAGAGACCAACAGAGGATGACAAAGGGCTTTATTAGGAAAGGGAAAATGGAGTATGAAAGAAAACTGGCAGGAAACATAAAAACTGACTGCAAATGTTTTTATCGATATGTGAAGCGCAAAAGATTAGTTCAAACAAATGTAGGTCACTTGCAGTCAGAAACGGGTGAATTGATCATGGGGAACAAGGACATGGCAGACCAATTGAATAACTATTTTGGTTCTGTCTTCACTAAGGAAGACATAAATAATTTGCCGGAAATAGCAGGGGATCGCGGGTCAAATGAGATGGAGGAAATGAGTGAAATCCAGGTTAGCCGGAAAGTGGTGTTAGGTAAATTGAATGGATTAAAGGCCGATAAATCCCCAGGGCCATTCCACGGTACTTAAGGAAGTAGCCCCAGAAATAGCAGATGCCTTAGTGATAATTTTTCAAAGCTTTAGATTCTGGAATAGTTCCTGAGGATTGGAGGGTAGCTAATGTAATCCCATTTTTTAATAAGGGAGGGAGAGAGAAAACGGGGAATTACAGACCAGTTAGTCTAACATCGGTAGTGGGGGAAACTGCTAGAGTCAATTATTAAAGATAGGATAGCAGCGCATTTGAAAAGTGGTGAAATCATTGGACAAAGTCAGCATGGATTTACGAAGGGTAAATCATGTCTGACGAATCTTATTGAATTTTTTGAGGATGTAACTAGTAGAGTGGATAAGGGAGAAGCAGTGGATGTGTTGTATCTGGACTTTCAGAAGGCTTTCGACAAGGTCCCACACAAGAGATTGGTATACAAACTTAAAGCACACGGTATTGGTGGTTCAGTATTGATGTGGATAGAGAACTGGCTGGCAGACAGGAAGCAAAGAGTAGGAGTGAACGGGTCCTTTTCAGGATGGCAGACAGTGACTAGTGGGGTGCGGCAAGGCTCAGTGCTGGGGACCCCAGCTATTTACAATATACATTAATGATTTGGACGAGGGAATTAAATGCAACGTCTCGAAGTTTGCGGATGACACGAAGCTGGGGGGCAGTGTTAGCTGTGAGGAGGATGCTAGGAGGCTGCAGGATGACTTGGACAGACTGGGTGAGTGGGCAAATGCATGGCAGATGCAGTATAATGTGGATAAATGTGAGGTTATCCACTTTGGTGGCAAAAACAGGAAGGTAGACTATTATTTGAATGGTGACCGATTAGGAAAAGGTGAGATGCAGCGAGACCTGGGTGTCATGGTACACCAGTCATTGAAAGTAGGCATGCAGGTGCAGCAGGCTGTGAAGAAAGCGAATGGTATGTTGGCATTCATAGCAAAAGGATTTGAGTACAAGAGCAGGGAGGTTGTACAGGGTCTTGGTGAGGCCACATCTGGAGTACCTATGAAAGTTGAAAGTTTCCCAATCCTCTGGCTTCCGGCTACTCTTTGCTGTGTTATACATCTTTTCTTTTAGTTTTATTCTATCCATTGTGATAGTCCCTGGCTCAAGTACCTCCTCCGGCAATTTGTTCCATACATCTGTGTGGAAACGTTGCCCCTCAGGTTCCTATTCAATCATTCCCCCCACACCTTAAACCTATGTCCTCTGGTCCTCGATTCCCCTACTCTGGGCAAGAGACACTGTGTGTCTACCCGACCTATTCCTCTCGTGAATTTGTACACCTCTATAAGATCACCCCCTCATCCCCCTGCGCTCCAAGGAATAGAGTCCCAGCCTGCTCCAACTTCTCCCTACAGCTCACATCCTCTAGCCCTGGTAAAAAAATAGTCGCAAATCTTCTCTGCGCCATTTCCAGCTCGACAACATTCTTCCTGTAACACGGTGCCCAGAACGGAACACAATACTCTGAATGGTCTCACCGACGCCTTGTCCAACTGCAAGGTGATATCCCAACTTCTACACTCTATACTGGTTTGGGAGGTCATGTTGCAGTTGTGTAAGACGTTGATGAGACCACACTTGTAGTATTGTGTTCTCCTTCTCTCCCCCTGCCCTCATCCTTCATGTCATATGCTGAGCAGAACTGAACATGATATTGGAGATGAGGTTGGTGTGGGACGATGTGCTAGTGCTGATAGTCATGCTTTTACGAATAGTTCCCAGCTGGTAAAGATGGTTTAATCTGTGGAGCAATATAACTGTGACAAGTGATTGCTGAATAAAGAGATTGTGTGGTAACAGGGAGTCTTGCATTCTTGCAGGGAGTAATGCATTGCTGCAGAACGCTGCATGGACAATGATGCATGAAGGGCAGCACGGTGGCGCCGCGATAGAGTTGCTGCCTCACTGCGCCAGAGACCCGGGTTCCATCCTGACCACGGGTGCTGTCTGTACGGAGTTTGCACGTTCCCCCCGTGACCTGCGTGGGTTTTCTCCAGGTGCTCCGGTTTCTTCCCACATACCAAAGACGTGTGGGTTTGTAGGTTAATTGGTATCGGTAAAATTGTAAATTGTCCCTATTGTGTGTAGGATCGTGTTAGTGTGCGGGGATCGCTGGTCGGCACGGACTCGGTGGGCCGAAGGGCCTGTTTCCACCCTGCATCTCTAAACTAAACTAAAGGTCTTAAGTGATATGATCAGAATTAGGCCTTTCAGCCCATCAAGTCTACTCTGCCATTCAATCATGGCTGATCTATCTCTCCCTGCTATCCCAAAACTAAACTCTCTACATCACCTTATATATCTCTTCCCTCTCCCCTCCGACTCTGTCTGTAGGAAGGTCTCCACCTGAAATGTCGCCCATTCCTTCTCTCCACAGATGCTGCCCGACCCGCTGAGTTGCTCCAGCACTCTGTGAAACGTCACCGATCCATGTTCTCCACAGATGCTGCCTGACCCGCTGAGTTGCTCCAGCACTCTGTGAAACGTCACCTATCCATGTTCTCCACAGATGCTGCCTGACCCGCTGAGTTGCTCCAGCACTCTGTGAAACGTCACCGATCCATGTTCTCCCCAGATGCTGCCTGACCCGCTGAGTTGCTCAGCCTGGAGCCAACAGTCTCTGCCACAACCTCAACATCACCACAAACTAGAACGTTAACTTCAGAAACGGGAAGTCAGGGAACAGGTGGCATCTCACGTTATAAACACACACAGAGACAGAGAGAGTCCACCCCTCACCCCCACCCACAGAGAGAGACTCCACCTCACACCCCCACCCACAGAGAGAGGACTCCACCCCTCACCCCCCACTCACAGAGAGAGCTCACCCCTACCCCACCCACAGAGAGAGTCCATCCTTCACCCCCACTCACACACGGGACAGCAGGGAGTGATGGAGGCTGAGGAATGGCCTCAGTGACCTCCCCCCCCCCTCCCCCTCCCCTCCCTCTCCTTTCTCTCCCCCCCCTCTCTCCCCCTCTCTCCCCCCTCTCTCTCCCCCTCTCTCTCCCCTCTCTCTCCCCCTCTCTCTCTTCCCCCTCTCTCTTCCCCCCTCTCTCTTCCCCCCTCTCTCTTCCCCCCTCTCTCTCTCCCCCTCTCTCCTCCCCTCTCTCCACCCCTTGCTCTCTCCCCCCTCCTCTCTCCCCCTTCTCTCCCCATTTCTCCATCTCTCTCTCTCTCTCCCCCTCTCTTTTCTCCCTCTCTTTCTTTCCCCCTCTGTCTGCCCCCCCCCCTCTGTCTCCCCCCCCCCCCTCTGTCCCCCCCCCCCCTCTCCCCCCCCCTCTGTCTTCCGTCCCCCCCCCCCTTCTGTCTTCCCCCTCTCCCCTGTCATTAATTGTGCTGACTTTTCCTTTCAATTGTTGTCATTTGAAGTATCCAGGGTTTTTTAATGATTTTTTTTTGGTGCAACTGGAATTGTGCTGTTTCTGTGCTGTATCTCAGAACTGAAAGGGTGTTTCCACTAATGGGGGAGTGTCGCAGTGTCAGAATAAAAAGGATGTATCTTTCCTTTTAAAAGGATGTATCTAGCGGTGATGCCCTAACCTTAACACAACTGAAATTGAATCTGGCTGATGTAAAATGTAAAAAGCAAGGAACTGCAGATGTTGGTTTTTACCAAAGATAGACACATTGCTGGAGTAACTCTGGGTCGGGCAGCATCTTCAGGACAAACAAGAGATTTTGGGATGGAACGGAAGGGTTCTTACCCAAAATATCAACTATTTTCCTCCACAGATAAGTAAGTAAGTACATTTATTGGCCAAGTATTCACATACAAGGAATTTGCCTTGGTACCCTGCCCACAAGTAACAACATAACATACAGTGACAGTTACGAATGACTCAGAAAACTCTAAACATGAATAATAATGAAACATTAATGACAACACACCATTGATCAAGCATGTGAACCAATAAAATACCTGCTGCCTGACCCGCTGAGTTACTCCAGCACTCTATGAAACGTCACCTATCCATGTTCTCCACAGATGCTGCCTGACCCACTGAGTTACTCCAGCACTCTGTGAAACGTCACCTATCCATGTTCTCCACAGATGCTGCCTGACCCACTGAGTTACTCCAGCACTCTGTGTCTATCTGTGGTACAATGTTGATCAGTGATAATTATTAATGATTGAAGCACAATGTGGAACAAGGAGGTGGAACAGATGTAGGGATAGTGTAGAATATTGGGCTGAAGGTGCCTGAAGGGCATTTTTAGTGTGAACCCAGTTATATCAGACAATCTGTCTGCTGTGGATTGGAGTAGGTCAAACCAGTACTTTCCTGGACCCAGCAATTGTAAATAAGTCACATCAGCTACTCTATTTCCTGAGAAGATTACGGAGATTCAACATGTCGAAGAGGATTCTCCTAAACCTCTACAGGTCCATGGTTGAGAGCATTCTGAATATGGTTCCATCGTGACCTGGTTCGGCAACTAAAACGTCCGGGAGCGGAAAAGACTACAAAAAGTTGTGACCACTGCCCAAGTCCATCACCGGCTTTGACCTCCCCACCGTCGAAGGGATCTATCATAGTCGCTGCCTCAAAAAGGCAGCCAAAATCATCAAAGGTCCCACTCCATCCCTGGCCACACACTTATCTCACCACTGCCATCAAGAAGAAGGTACAGTAGCCTGAAAACTGTAATGTCCAGGTTCAGGAACAGCTGCTTTCGCCACAGCCCTCAGGCTATTAAACACAACATCGAATAAGCTATGTGCTCTGAATTGCAAAAGACTATATCATTATTTGTTATTTATTGAACGTTTTCTTTTTTTTCCCCCGTTGTATACAATGTTTACATATTCACATATTCTGTTGTGCAGCAGCAAGTAACAATGTCTTTGTCCCATCCTGGACATATGACAATGAAACACTCCTGACTCTTGTCCGCATGACAGAAGGGCCTGCAGTGCAGTGGATCACCACACAGTGGGAGTGTTGTCCACAAGTGTTTAAGAATAAGGGGTAATCCATTTAGAACAGAGATGGGAAACACCTTTTCACACAGGGAGTTGTGAGTCTGTGGAATTCTCTGCCTCAGAGGGCGGTGGAGTCTGATTCTCTGGATACTTTCAAGAGAGAGCTAAATAGGGCTCTTAAAGGTAGCAGAGTCAGGGGATATGGGGAGAAGGCAGGAACGGGTACTGATTGGGGATGATCAGCCATGATCACATTGAATGGCGGTGCTGGCTCGAAGGGCTGAATGGCCTACTCCTGCACCTGTTGTTTATCGCATGTAAACTGACATCCACTATAAACCCACTGACTCCCATGGCTATCTGGACTACACTTCTTCCCACCCTGCTTCCTGTAAGGACTCTATTCTCTACTCCCAATTCCTCTGTCTACACCGCATCTGCTCTCAGGATGAGGTGTTCCAAACCAGGGCATGGGAGATGCCCTCATTTTTCAGGGAACGGGGGTTCCCCCCTTCGACTATAGATGAGGCTCTCACCAAGGTCTCCTCTATATCCCGTAGCTCCGCTCTCACTCCACACCCCCCCACTTGTAACATGGTCAGAGCCCCCTTGTCCTCACCTTCCACCCTACCAGCCGTCACATACAACAGATAATCATTCGACATTTTCGCTACCTCCAACGGGATCCCACCACTGGCCACATCTTCCCATCTCCTCCCCTTTCGGCTTTCCGCAGAGACCGCTCCCTCCGTAACTCCGTGATAAATTCATCCCTTCCCACCCAAACCACCCCCTGCCCGGGTACTTTCCCTTGTAACTGCTGGCGATGCTACACTTGTCGCTTTACCTCCCCTCTCGACTCCATTCAAGGACCCAAGCAATCTTTCCAGATGAGGCAGAGGTTCACCTGCACCTCCTCCAACCTCACCTGCAGCATCCGCTGTTCCAGGTGTCAACCTCAACATCGGTGAGACCAAGCGCAGGCTTGGCGATCGCTTCGCCCAATACCACCACTCATTTCGCAATAACCAACCTGATCTCCCGGTGGCTCAGCACTTCAACTCCCCCTCACATTCCCAATCCGACCTTACTGTCCTGGGGCTCCGCCATTGTCAGAGTGAGTCCCACTGCCAATTGAAGGAGAAACCTCATATTTTGCTTGGGTAGGTTACACCCCAGCGGTATGAACATTGACTTCTCCGATTTCAGGTAGTCCTTGTTTTCTCCCTCCTTCCACTCCCCTTCCCAGCTCCCCCACAGACTACTGTCTCCGCCTCTTCCATTCTTCTTCCCCTCTCTCCGACATCAGTCTGAAGAAGGGTCTCGTCCCGAAACAACGCCTATTCCTTCTCTCCATAGATGTTGACTCACCTGATGAGTTACTCCAGCATTTTTGTCTACCTTCGATTTTTACAGCATCTGCAGTTCTTTCTTAAACCACATGATGGGAGTGTTGACCACAAACTGACAATAGACAATAGGTGCAGGAGTAGGCCATTCGGCCCTTCACGCCAGCACCGCCATTCAATGTGATCATGCCTGATCATCCCCAATCAGTACCCCGTTCCTGCCTTCTCCCCATATCCTCTGACTCCGCTATCTTTAAGAGCCCTATCTAGCTCTCTCTTGAAAGTATCCAGAGAACCGGCCTCCACTGCCCTCTGAGGCAGAAAATTCCACAGACTCACAACTTTCCTCGTCTCTGTTCTAAATGGCTTACCCCTTATTCTTAAACTGTGGCCCCTCGTTCTGGACTCCCCCAACATAGGGAACATGTTTCCTGCCTCTAGCGTGTCCAAACCCTTAACAATCTTATATGTTTCAATAAGATGCCCTCTCATCCTTCTAAACTCCAGAGGGTACGAGCCCAGCCGCTCCATTCTCTCAGCATATGACAGTCCCGCCATCCCGGGAATTAACCTTGTAAACCTACGCTGCACTCCCTCAATAGCAAGAATGTCCTTCCTCAAATTAGGGTACCAAAACGGAACACAATTCCCCAAGTGTGGTCTCACTAGGGCCCTATATAACTGCAGAAGGACCTCTTTGCTCCTATACTCAACTCCTCTTGTTATGAAGACCAACATGCCATTCACTTTCTTCACTGTCTGCTGTACCTGCATGCTTACTTTCATTGACTGATGAACAAGAACGCCCAGATTCCATTGTACTTCCTCTTTTCCCAATTTAACATCATTTAGATAGTAATCTGCCTTCCTGTTTTTACTACCAAAGTGGATAACCTCACATTTATCCACATTAAACTGCATCTGCATGCATCTGCCCATTCCCCAACCTGTCCAAGTTACCCTGCCTTCTCATAGCATCCTCCTTACAGTTCACACTGCCACCCAGCTTTGTGTCATCTGCAAATTTGCTAATGTTACTTTGAATCCCTTCATCTAAAACATTGATGTATATTGTAAATAGCTGCGGTCCCAGCACCGAGCCTTGCAGCACCCCACTAGTCACTGCCTGCCATTCTGAAAGGGACCCATTAATCCCTACTCTTTGTTCCCTGTCTGCCAACCACTTCTCTATCCATGTCAGCACTCTACCCCCAATACCATGTGCCCTGATTTTGCCCACTAATCTCCTATGTGGGACCTTACGAAATGCTTTCTGAAAGTCCAGAAACACTACATCCACTGGCTCTCCCTTGTCCATTTTCCTGGTTTCATCCTCAAAAAACTCCAGAAGATTAGTCAAGCATGATTTCCCCTTCGCTGACTCGGACCGATCCAGTTACTACTATCCAAACGTGCCGCTATTTCATCTTTTATAATTGACTCCAGCATCTTCCCCAGCACTGATGTCAGGCTAACTGGTCTATAATTCCCTGTTTTCTCTCTCCCGCCTTTCTTAAAATGTGGGATAACATTAGCTCCCCTCCAATCCAAGGGAACTGATCCTGAATCTATAGAACATTGGAAAATTAATGCCATTGCATCCATGAATTCTAGAGCCACTTCCTTAAGTGTCCTGGGATTCAGACCATCAGGCCCTGGGGATTTATCAGCCTTCAGTCCCATCAGTCTACCCAACACCATTTCCTGCCTAATGTGGATCTCCTTCAGTTCCTCCGTGGGGTGGGAGATTGCAACCTTCACGTGGTCCACCCCGTTTCAACGAATGCAATCAACCTGGCGTGCTCAAGCAGAAGATCAAACAGAACAAGTTGACTTCCAACTTTAGGCTGTGCACGCCATTCGCAAGAAGGACAAGTTCCTCCGTCACCCCAGATCCTCTGGCCACGGGTACTAGTGTGTGCAGTGGACCTTTAATGATCCTCCTGACCTAACAACTTCATATCACATCAATTTCTACATGGAATAGTGATGTGAATGCAACATTTAGTGGGATTTCAATTTCCATCATGAACATTGAAGTCAAACTAAATGGTGCATTTGCATTACAATGATCGCTTTCAAGCCAACCTATTTTACTGTCATACTATTATCATAAATTCTAGTTCCATGATGGCTCATAAACAAGATCACACAGAAACATAGACAATAGGTGCAGGAGCAGGCCATTCGGCCCTTTGAGCCTGCACCGCCATTCAATATGATCATGGCTGATCATCAAACTCAGTATCCCGTACCTGCCTTCTCTCCATACCCCCTGATCCCTTTAGCCACAAGGGCCACATGTAACTCCCTCTTAAATATAGCCAATGAACTGGCCTCAAATACCTTCTGTGGCAGATAATTCCAGAGACTCACCACTCTCTGTGTGAAAAATGTTTTCCTCATCTCGGCCCTAAAGGAATTCCCCCTTATCCTTAGACTGTGACCCCTTGTTCTGGACCTCCCCAACATCGGGAACAATCTTCCTGCATCTAGCCTATCCAACCCCTTAAGAATTTTGTAAGTTTCTATAAGATCCCCCTCAGTCTTCTAAATTCTAGCGAGTACAAGCCAAGTCTATCCAGTCTTTCCTCATATGAAAGTCCTGACATCCCAGGAATCAGTCTGGTGAACCTTCTCTGTACCCCCTGTATTGCAAGAATGCCTTTTCTCAGATTTGGAGACCAAACCTGTATGCAATACTCCTGGTGTGGTCTCACCAAAACCTCCCTGCTCCTATACTCAAATCCTTTTGCTATGAATGCTAACATACCATTTCCTTTCTTCCCTAATCACATTTTGAATTCTCAAACAGTGATAATGAATAATTGCAGAGCTGCCAAGTTTCACTGAGCATTTCCGTATTTTGATGGCTGAAAATCAGCATTTTGTTGGGGAAATTGGTATTTCTCACATAAATGCAATAGAACGTACTACACAGAAACTGAATTTTTGAAAATCAGTATTTTGAATGCAACCTGATATATACTCAAATATCAGTATGGAATACCTGAAATCAGTACTACTGAATTGTTAAACTATTTTTGAAATGAGAATTTATAATTTTTAATTTTGATTCAATAACATATAAAAATATATAATAACATCCTTATTATTATAACTATAAAACTCTGATCTTGAATGTGTGTTTATTTATTTGTTTGTGTGATCACATCTTCTCCAAAGAACTATGCGGTAACGGTAAAATGTTTACATATTTCGATAGAGATTTATCCGTGGAGTCCAGAATTGCCGTATCTGAAAAATTCATGCATTATTTCTCGAGTTATTAATCAAACTGTTCAAAAATCTGAAATAACAGAAAAACCAGCTGGCTTTGGCTGATGACGTGATGACGACACAATGGGTCTGCACGCTGCGAGTGACGTTACCCGGCCGCTGCTCGCCCCGCTCCACTCCCCTCCTCCTCTCCCCCCCTCTCACCCACCCCCTCTCCATCTCCCCCTCTCCATCTCCCCCTCTCCATCTCCCACCCTCCACTCTCTCTCCCCCCTGTACCTCTCTCCCCCCTCTACCTCACTCCCCCCCCTCTACCTCTCCCGCCCCCCTCCTACCTCTCCCGCCCCCCTCCTACCTCTCCCTCCTGTCTCCCCCACCTCCTCGAACCCGGGTCTTTGGCACTGTGAGGCAGCAACTCTACCACTGCGCCACTGTGCTGCTCCAAATGTATTTTAACGTATTACTGTTTTTTTGTTTATTGTGCTATCCATGAATAGATAACGCTGATATGAATAGATATCATGTTATCTATGAATACTGTGCTTGTAGACTTGTTATACTGCGGCAAGTAATGATTTAATTGCAGCGTTTTTTGGTGCATATACAATTAAACACACTTCCTGCCTCTCGCAGCAGGTAACAGAGAGTCTAAACCCAAGAGAACACTACAGGCAGAGTCGTTCAGGGAAGCACAGCGAAGTTATATTTCAATATAATTGAGTGGCAGAATTGGGGGGAGGGGGGTGGGGTAAGTTGTGCAAGACAACTTTAGTTTGATGCGGAAGATAGACACAAAGTGCTGGAGTAACTCGGCAGGTCACAGAGCATCTGTGGAGAAGATAGACACAAAGTGCTGGAGTAACTCGGCAGGTCACACAGCATCTGTGGAGAGAAGGAATAGGTGACATTTCAGGTGGAGACCTTTCTTCAGACAGCACCACTTACAGATGAAAATAAACAGCTAAGTGGGGAGGTGGGATGGCAGTGAATCGGGGAACAAACAGCCCAACAAACCAGACCACAAATCCACTTGGGTTCCTTTAGCGTCTTGCAAGCTGTACAAATCCGATTCCGTGAACATCACCGTCCATATCTCAATATCCTGTATCTGCCTTTTCTCCATACTGCCTGATCCCTTTAGCCACAAGGGCCACATCTAACTCCCTCTTAAATATAGCCAATGAACTGGCCTCAACTACCTTCTGTGGCAGAGAATTCCACAGATTCACCACACTCTGTGTGAAAAATGTTTTTCTCATCTCATAGAAACATAGAAAATAGGTACAGGAGGAGGCCATTTGGCCCTTCGAGCCAGCACCGCCATTCATTGTGATCATGGCTGATCGTCCCCTATCAATAACCCGTGCCTGCCTTCTCCCCATATCCCTTGACTCCACTAGCCCCTAGAGCTCTATCTAACTCTCTCTTAAATCCATCCAGTGATTTGGCCTCCACTGCCCTCTGTGGCAGGGAATTCCATAAATTCACAACTCTGGGTGAAAACGTTTTTTCTCACCGCAGTCTTAAATGACCTCCCTTTTATTCAAAGACTGTGGCCCCTGGATCTGGGACTTGCCCAACATTGGGAACATTTTTCCTGCATCTAGCTTGTCCAGTCCTTTTATAATTTTATATGTTTCTATAAGATCCCCCTCATCCTTCTAAACTCCAGTGAATACAAGCCTAGTCTTTTCAATCTTTCCTCATATGACAGTCCCGCCATCCCAGGGATCAATCTTGTGAACCTACGCTGCACTGCCTCAATCACAAGGATGTCCTTCCTCAAATTTGGAGACCAAAAACGCACCTGCCCACTCACTCAACCTGTCCAGGTCCCCTTGCAACCTCCTAACATCCTCTTCACAGATCACACTGACACCCAGCTTTGTGTCATCCACAAAACTTGCTAGTGTTGCTCCTAATTGCCTCTTCCAAATCATTAATATATATGGTAAACAGTTGCTGCCCCAACACTGAGCCTTGCGGCACTCCACTCGCCACTGCCTGCCATTCTGAAAAGGTCCCGTTCTCTCCTATTCTTTGCTTCCGGTCTGCCAACCAATTTTCTATCCATGTCAACACCCTACCCCCAATACCATGTGCTCTAATTTTAGTCACCAGTCTCCCGTGCGGACCTTATCAAAGGCTTTCTGAAAGCCTAGATACACTACATCCACTGGCACCCCTTCATCCATTTTAATTGGTCACATCTCAAGAAATTCCAGAAGATTAGTCAAGCATGATTTCCCTTTCATAAATCCATGTTGACTTGGACTAATCCTTTTACTGCTATCCAAATGCCCCATTATTACCTCTTTAATAATTGACTCCAGCATCTTTCCCACCACCGAAGTCAGGCTAACTGGTCTGTAATTCCCCGTTTTCTCTCTCTCGCTCCTTTCTTGAAAAGTGGGATAACATTAGCTATCCTCCAATCCACAGGAACTGATCCTGAATTTATTGAACATTGGAAAATGATCACCAGTGCGTCCACTATTTCTAGAGCCACCTCCCTGAGGACCCTGGGATGCAGACCATCCGGCCCAGGGGATTTATCATCCTCAGTTCCATTAACATACCCAATATTATTTCTCGCCTAATGAAATTTTTTTCCGTTCCTCTACCCCCTTAGATCTTCTGTCCTGCAGTACATCTGGGGGATTATTTGTGTCTTCCTTAGTGAAGACAGATCTGAAGTACCTGTTCAACTCTTCTGCCATTTCCTTGTTGCCCATAATCATTTCACCCGTGTTTGCCTTCAAGGGACCCACATTTGACTTTGCTACTCTTTTTCCCTTAACATATCTAAAGAAGCTTTTACTGTCCTTCTTTATATTCCTGGCCAGCTTCCCCTTGTGCTTCATCTTTTCAGCCCATATTACCCGTTTTGTTTCCTTCTGTAGTCCTATGAAAGCTTCCCAATCCTTTGGCTTCCGGCTACTCTTTGCTGTGTTATACATCTTTTCTTTTAGTTTTATTCTATCCCTAACTTCTCTTGTCAGCCATGGTTGTCTCCTACTCCCCTTAGAAACTTTCTTCCTTTTTGGAATGAAATGATCCTGTGTCTTCCGGATTATGCCCAGAAATTCCTGCCATTGCTATTCCACCGTCATTCCTGCTAGGATCACTTTCCAGTCTACCTTGGCCAGCTCCCCAGTCCCCTTTGTTCAACTGCATCACTGCCACTTCCGATTTAATGTTCTCCTTCTCAAATTGCAGATTAAAACTAATCATATTATGATCACTACCTCCAAGCGGTTCCTTTACCTCGAGTTCTCTTATCATATCTGCGGACTGTCTCCGGATACCTACGAGCCACCCCAGTAAACCAACTGCCCGTCCTCGCTGGCCCTCTCTCGAAAGGCACAGACCAGTGAATCCCACCTAGTCCATCAGATCGTCACGGAGACACCACGACGAGTGCGCCTCAAGTCACGGCACCCCTTTGCCACGCACGCCCAAGGGCTGCTCTGCACAACACCGGCTGACGCTTCTTATGCCGCCTGGGTCAAGACGAGATGGAGAGACCAGTGGAAGTCAGATGAACCATCTAGGCTACGCCATTACACCGATGACCCCATGGACGTCCCTGGCCAGGACCTGCCCCGAAAGCAGTGGACAACCCTCAACCGCTTGAGGACAGGCATTGGACGCTATGGAGTAGCGATGAAGAGGTGGGACCTCGTGGACAGAGAGTGCCTCCTGCGAGTGTGGGGACCCAACACAGACAGTGGAGCACATGATCACCAGTTGCCCCAAACACTGGCCACCAAATGGTGAATGGGGTCTGATTGACCTGGATGATGACACGTTGGCCTGGCTCGCCTCAATGGAGCTGCAGGTCTAAAAGACACACGACGGAAGAAGAAGATCTGGTTCATTGAACAACACTAAATCCAGAATTGCCTTTTCTCTGGTCGGCTCCATTACAAGCTGCTCTAAGAATCCATCTCGGAGGCATTCTACAAACTCTCTTTCTTGGGGTCCAGAACCAACCTGATTTTCTCAGTCCACCTGCATATTGAAATCCCCCATCACCACAGTGGCATTACCTTTGTTACATGCCGGTTTTAACTCCTGCTGCAACTTACACCCTACATCCGGGCTACTATTTGGGGGTCTGTAGATAACAGCAATTAGTGTCTTCTTGCCTTTACAATTCCTCAACTCAATCCACAGTGACTCTACCTCGTCAGTCCCTATGTCTTCCCTCGCAAGGGACTGAATTCCATCCCTCACCAGCAGAGCTACCCCCCCTCCTCTGCCCACCTGCCTGTCCTTTCTATAGGATGTATAACCCTGAATATTAAAGTACCCAAGGCCTGATCCTCCTGCAGCCACGTCTCAGTAATCCCCACAATGTCATATCTACCAACCGCTAACTGAGCCACAAGCTCATCTACTTCTTATACTTCACGCATTCATATTACAATAATTTTAATTCCTTACGCATCTCACCTTTCACATCGATCCCTATTACACTTGGCCATACTCTCCGTATCCCTTTGTGAGCTTCCTTTCCCGTTTAATTCTGGGGGTCATTAACCATCCCTTTACTCTCTTTCCCTTTAACTCCATACTCGACTATCCCCATTTGACACCCCACACCCCCCTTATTCAGTTTAAAACCACCCGTTGTAGCAGTGGCAAACCTGCCTGCAGAATGCTGGTCCCCCACCTGTTAAGATGCAATCCGTCCCTTTTGTACAGTTCCCCCTTACTCCAAAACAGATCCCAGGTCTAAGAATCTAAATCCCTGCCCCCTGCACCAGGTACTCAGCCACACATTCAGGTCCCGTATCTCCCTGTTCCTGCTCTCGCCAGCACGAGGAACTGGAAGCAAAACGGAGATAACAACCCTGGGGGTCCTGCTTTTCAGCATTTTTGCAAGCTCTCTAAAGTCACGCTGCAGAATATTCATCCTCTTCTTTCCGACATCGTTTGTGCCGACATGCACTACCAATCCGGCTGTTCACCTTCCCCCTTGAGGATTTTCTGCACTCTGTCCGTGTCTGGCAACTCCAACAACTCGAACTCAAACAACTCCAACTCAAACAACTCCAACTTCACTAAGGAGGACACAAACAATCTCCCAGATGTACTGGAGGACAGAGGATCTAAGGGGGTAGAGGAACTGAAAGACATTTTCATTAGGCGAGAAATAGTATTGGGTAGGCTAATGGGACTGAAGGATGATTAATCCCCTGGGCCTGATGGTCTGCATCCCAGGGTCCTCAGGGAGGTGGCTC
This sequence comes from Okamejei kenojei, assembly GCA_035221665.1. Classification (NCBI taxonomy): domain Eukaryota; kingdom Metazoa; phylum Chordata; class Chondrichthyes; order Rajiformes; family Rajidae; genus Okamejei; species Okamejei kenojei. The sequence continues at coordinate 128,953,990 of CM069134.1, read as the reverse complement.
TAGAAATAGTGGACGCATTGGTGATCATTTTCCAATGTTCAATAGATTCAGGATCAGTTCCTGTGGATTGGAGGATAGCTAATGTTATCCCACTTTTCAAGAAAGGAGCGAGAGAGGAAAACGGGGAATTACAGACAAGTTAGCCTGACTTCGGTGGTGGGAAAGATGCTGGAGTCAATTTGGATAGATTTAAAAGGATTAGTCCAAGTCAACGGATTTATGAAAGGGAAATCATGCTTGAATAATCTTCTGGAAATTTTTTGAGGATGTGACAAGTAAAATGGATGAAGGGGTGCCAGTGGATTTAGTGTAACTAGAACTTTTCAGAAAGCCTTTAATAAGGTCCCGCAGGGAGACTGGTGACTAAAATTAGAGCACGTGGTATTGGGGGTAGGGTGTTGACATGGATAGAAAATTGGTTGGCAGACCGGAAGCAAAGAGTAGGAGTGAACAGGTCCTTTTCAGAAATGGCAGGCAGTGGCGAGTGGAGTGCCGCAAGGCTCGGTGTTGGGGCCGCAACTGTTTACCATATATATTAATGATTTGGAAGAGGGAATTAGGAGCAACACTAGCAAGTTTGCGGATGACACAAAGCTGGGTGGCAGTGTGAACTGTGAAGAGGATGTTAGGAGGTTGCAGGGGGACCTGGACAGGTTGAGTGAGTGGGCAGATGCGTGGCAGATGCAGTATAATATAGGTAAATGTGAGGTTATCCACTTTGGTGGCAAAAACAAGGGGGCAGTTTATTATCTCAATGGGGTTAGGTTAGGTAAGGGGGAGGTACAGCGAGATCCTGGGTGTCCTTGTACACCGGTCACTGAAAGTACAGCAGGCAATGCAGGGTAGGTTCATGAGATTGATCCCTGGGATGGCGGTATTGTAATAGGAGGAATGATTGAAAAGACTAGGCTTGTATTCACTGGAGTTTAGAAGGATGAGGGGGATCTTATAGAAACCTATAAAATTATAAAAGTACTGGACAAGCTAGATGCAGGAAAAATGTTCCCAATGTTGGATGAGTCCAGAACCAGGGGCCACAGTCTTAGAATAAAGAGGAGGTCATTTAAGACTGAGGTGAGAAAAAACTTTTTTAACCAGAGAGTTGTGAATTTGTGGAATTCCCTGCCACAGAGGGCAATGGAGGCCAAATCATTGGATGGATTTAAGAGAGAGTTGGATAGAGCTCTAGCGGCTAGTGGAGTCAAGGGATATGGGGAGAATGCAGGCATGGGTTATTGATAGCGGTCGATCAGCCATGATCACCAATGAATGGCGGGTGCTAGCTCTCGAAGGCCGAATGGCCTCCTCCTGCAGCTATTTTATATGTTTCCAACTCCAACTCAAACAACCTCCAACAAACAACTACAACTCAAACTCAAACAACTCAAACGCAACCTCAAACTACTCAAACATACTCCAACTACTCAAACTACTAAAACTCAAACTCAAACTTAAATAGAAACATAGAAAATTAGGTGCAGGAGTAGACCATTCGGCACCTTCGAGCCTGCACTGCATTCAATATGATCATGGTATGATCATCCAACTCAGCATCCGTACCTGTACCTGCCTTCCCTCCATACCCCCTGATCCCCTTAGCCACAAGGGCCACATCTAACTCCCTCTTGAACTGGGCCTCAACTACCCTCTGTGGCAGAGAGTTCCAGAGACTCGCCACTCTGTGTGAAAAAAAGTTCTTTCTCATCTTGGTCTTAAAGGATTTCCCCCTTGTCCTGGACAATCCCCAACATCGGGAACAATCTTCCTGCATCTAGCCTGTCCAACCCCTTAAGAATTTTGTAAGTTTCTATAAGATCCCCTCTCAATCTCCTATATTCTAGAGAGTATAAACCCGAGGTCTATCCAGTCTTTTTTCATAAGACAGTCCTGACATCCCATGAGAATCAGGTCTGGTGAACCTTCTCTGCGCTCCCTCTATGGCAATAAATGTCTTTCCTCAGATTTGGAGACCAGAACTGTATATACACAATACTCCAGGTGTGGTCTCACAAAGACCCTATACAACTGAAATAGAACCTCCCTGCTCCTATACTCAAATCCTTTTGCTATGAAAGCTAACATACCATTCGCTTTCTTCACTGCCTGCTGCACCTGCATGCCTTCTTTCAATGACTGGTGTACCATGACACCAGGTCTCGCTGCACTCCCCCTTTTCCTAACCGGCCACCATTTTTTTTTTTTTTTTTTTTTTTTTTTTTTTTAGATAATAGTCTGCTTTCCTGTTTTTGCCACCAAAGTGGATTCTTAAGGGATTTGGACAGGCTAGATGCAGGAAGATTTTTTCCCGATGTGGGGAAGTCCAGGACAAGGAGTCACAGTTTAAGATAAGGGGGAAGTCTTTTAGGACGGAGATGAGAAAATCGTTTTTCACACAGAGAGTGGTGACTCTGTAGGAATTCTCTGCCACAGAAGGTAGTTGAGGCCAGTTCGTTGGCCATATTTAAGAGGGAGTTGGATGGTGGCCCTTGTGGCTGAACGGATCAGGGGGTACGGAGAGAAGTCAGGTACAGAATACTGAGTTGGATGATCAGCCATGATCAATATTGAATGGCGGTGCAGGCTCGAAGGGCCGAATGGCTTGCTCCTGCACCTAATTTCTATGTTTTCTATGTTAAACTCAACTACTCAAACTCCCCCCCAAAAACTCCTCAAACAACTCAAACTCAAACTACTCAAACTCAAACTACTCAAACTCAAACAAACATCTCAAACTCAAACAAACTACTCAGACTCGAGCTACACAAACAACTCACTCAAACTCAAACTACTCAAACTCAAACTACTCAAACTCAAATTACTCAAACAACTACTCAAACTACTCAAACAACTTCAAACTCAAACTACTCAAACTCAAACTCAAACTACTCAAACACAAACTACACAAACAACTCAACATCATAAAAACACTCATACTACCAAACAACTCAAACTACAAATTCAAACTCAAACAAACTCAAACTCAAACACAAACTACTCAACTACTCAAACTACTCAAACTACTCAACAACTCAAACTCAAATTACTCAAACTCAAACTCAAACTACTCAAACACAAACTACACAAACAACTCAACATCATAAAAACTACTCATACTACTCATACAACTCAAACTCGTCTCACACTAATCAAACAACTCAAATTCAAACTCAACTTCTCAAACAACTCAAACTCACTCAAACTACACAAACAACATGATACAAACTACTCAAACTACTCAAACTACTCAAACAACTCACCAACTCAAACTCAAACAAACTACTCAAACTCGTACTACTCAAACAACTCAAACTCAAACTACTCAAACTCAAACTACTCCAACTCAAACTACGCAAACTCAACTCAAACTCAAACTACTCAAATGTAAACTGCACAAACAACTTATACTCACTCAAACTCAAACTAGTCCAACTACTCAAACTCAAACTACTCAAACTCAAACTACTCAAACTCAAACTCAAACTACTCACTCAAACAATTTCAAACTCAAACTAGTCAAACACAAACTAACTCAACATTACTCAAACTCAAACACAACCTACTCATACAGAAATTACTCAAATTACTCAAACTCAAACAACTCAAACTCAAACTACTCAAACTCAAGCTACTCAAACTACTCAAATTCAAAACCACTCAAACAATTCAAACTACTCAAACTACTCAAATAACAAACTCAAACTCAAACTCAAACTAGTCCAACTACTCCAAACTCAAACTACTCAAAACTCAAACTACTCAACTCAAACCTCTTAACTACTCAAACTATTCAAACAACTCAAACGCAAACTCAAACTACTCAATTGTAAACTACACAAACAACTCAAACTCAAACTAGTCCAACTACTCAAACTCAAACTACTCAAACTCATACTAAAACTACTCAAACTACTCAAACAAATCAAACTGAAACTCAAAGTACTCAAACATCTCAAACTCAAACACCAAGTTACTCAAACTCAAACTCAAACTACTCAAACTAGCCAAACAACTCAAACTCAAATTCAAACTCAAACTCAAACAAACTCAAACTCAAACTACTCAAACTATCAAACTCAAATTACTCAAACTACTCAAACTACTCAAACTACTCAAACTCAAACTCAAATTACTCAAACTACTCAAATTCAAACCACTCAAACTACTCAAACTCAAACCACTCAACCACTCAAACTACTGAAACAACTCAAACTCAAACTCAAAGTACTCAAATGTAAACTACACAAACAACTCAAACTCAAACTCAAACTAGTCCAACTACTCAAACTCAAATTACTCAAAACTCAAACTAAAACTACACAAACTACTCAAAACTCAAACTCAAACTACTCAAACAACTCAAATTCAAACTACTCCAACTATTCAAACTCAAACTCAAACACAAACTACTGAAACTACTTAAACTACTCAAACAACTCAAACTCAAACTACTCCAACTACTCAAACTCAAACACAAACACTCAAACTCAAACTACTCAAACTACTCAAACTGCTTAAACAACTCAAACTCATACACAAACTCAAACTCCTCAAACTACTCAAACTACTCAAACCACTGAAATTACTGAAACAACTCAAACTCAAGCTACTCAAACTCAAACTACTCAAACTACACCAACTAAAAGTACTCATACTCAACCTACTCAAACTACTCAAACTCAAACTACTCTAACAACACAAACTCAAACTCAAACTCAAACTTCTCAAACTCAAACTTCTCAAACAACAAACTCAAACTACTCAAACTCAAACTATTCAAACTAAAACAACTCAAACTCAAACTCACCTTCTCATACAACTCAAACTCACTCAAACTACACAAACAACTCAACATCATACAAACTACTCAAACTACTCATACACCTCAAACTCAAACTCAAACTACTCAAACAAAAACTCAAATTACTCAAACTACTAAAACTCAAACATCTCACTCAAACTACTCAAAATACTCAAACTCAAACTCAAACAACTCAAACTCAAACTCATTTTTTTTTTGGGGGGGGGGGTTTTTTTTTTTGGGGGTTTTAACTACTCAAACCAAACTCAACTACTCAAACTCAAACTATTCAAACTACTCAAACTCACTACTCAAACTCCATGCTACTCATTTTTTAGATTACTCAAACTCAAACTACTAAAACTCAACTACTCAAACTCAAAACTAATCAAACTAAAACTTCTCAAGCAACTCAAACTCAAACTACTCAAACAACAAACTCAAACTCAAACTACTCAAACAACTCAAACAAACTACTCATACAACTCAAACTCATCTCAAACTAATCAACCAACTCAAATTCAAACTCAACTTCTCAAACTCACTCAAACTACACAAACAACTCAACATGATACAAACTACTCAAACTGCTCATACAACTCAGACTCAAACTCAAACTACTCAAACACGAACTACGCAAACAACGCAAAATCATACTCAAACTACTCAAACAACTCAAACAACTCAAACTCAAACTACTCAAACTCAAACTCAAACTACTCAAACTACTCAAACTCAAACAACTCAAACTCAAACTACTCAAACTCAAACTCAAACTACTCAAACAGCTCAAACACAAACTCAAACTACTCACTACTCATCGACTCAAATACAAACTACTCAAACAACTCAAACTCAAACAACTCACTCAAACTACTAAAACAACTCAAACTCAAACTACTCAAACTCAAACTACTCAAACTACTCAAACTCAAACAAACTACTCAGACTCGAGCTACTCAAACAACTCACTCAAACTCAAACTACTCAAACTACTCAAACAACTCAAACTCAAACTACTCAAACTACTCAAATTACTCAAACTCAAATTCAAACTATTCAAACTACTCAAACTCAAACTACACAAACTCATACTTCTCAAATTACTCAAACTACTCAAACTAACTCAAACAACTCAAACTCAAACCCAAACTACTCAAACTCAAACAACGCAAACAACAAACTCAAACTAATCAAACTAAAACTTCTCAAGCAACTCAAACTCAAACTACTCAAACAACAAACTCAAACTCAAACTGCTCAAACAACTCAAACTCAAACTACTCATACAACTCAAACTCATCTCAAACTAATCAACCAGCTCAAATTCAAACTCAACTTCTCAAACAACTCAAACTCACTCAAACTACACAAACCTTCTGCACCTGCAAGCCTGCTTGCAGGTGCAGCAGGCTGTGAAGAAAGCGAATGGTATGTTGGCATTCATAGCAAAAGGATTTGAGTACAAGAGCAGGGAGGTTCTACTGCAGTTGTACAGGGTCTTGGTGAGGCCACACCTGGAGTATTGCGTACAGTTTTGGTATCCTAATCTGAGGAAAGACATTCTTGCCATAGAGGGAGTACAGAGAAGGTTCACCAGACTGATTCCTGGGATGTCAGGACTTCCATATGAGGAAAGACTGGGTAGACTCGGCTTGTACTCGCTGGAATTTAGAAGATTGAGGGGCGATCGCTTAGAGACTTAGAAATAAAAATCCCTCTAAGGGGTTGGGACAGGCTAGATGCAGGAAGATTGTTCCCGATGTTGGGAAGTCTATAGGGGACATGGGGTCTCAGTTTAAGGATAAGGGGGAAGTCTTTTTAGGACAGAGATGAGAAAATCGCTCTTCACACAGAGAGTGGTGAATCTGTGGAATTCTCTGCCACGGAAAGAGGTTGAGGCCAGTTCGTTGGCCATATTTAAGAGGGAGTTGGATGTGGCCAATGTGGCTTGAAGGATCAGGGGGTATGGGAGAGAAGGCAGGTACAGGATACTGAGTGGATATCACCATGATCATATTGATGGCGGTGCATGCTCGAAGGGCTGAATGGCCTACTCCTGCACCTAATTTCTATGTTTCTATTTTCTATGAGATTTTTCAGTAAGTTTCAGTAGATTGAGGAGTTTTGAGTTTGAATGGCGGTGCAGGCTCGAAGGCCGCATGGCTTGCTCCTGCACCTAAATTTCTATGTTTCTAGGTTAAACCAAGCTACTCCAACTCAACTCCTCAAACTACTCATAACTCAACTACTCCAAACTCAAACACTCAAACTGAAACTTCTCAAACTCAAACTGCTCAAACTCAAACAACTCAAACTTCCTCAACTCCCCAAACTCAAACTGCCAAACACTCAAACAACTCCAACTCAAACCACTAATGCACCCTGTCTCACGTGCGAATTGACCCACGAGTGACTCCCGAGTGACACACACGTGGTTGTGCACGGAGAACCCAAGTTTTGATGTTCAAGTGTTTGAACAGAAGTTCCCATGGGTATGGTATTTTGTCGTTTACTGCGATGTTCCAAATTCTTGTCTCCAGAGTTTAACCAAGTTCATCTCCCGAGCTGACAACGTCTCCTGATGTACTCTTTCAGCTGACAACTTCTCATGGAAAGTGACACAGTGTTTCTAACAGGCCCTTCGGCCCACCAAGTCCGCGCCGACCAAGCGACACTAGCACCATCCTACACATCTAGGATCAATTTACATTTTTTGTTACATTTACATTTGTAGATGGGAACAGAGATGCTACACAGATATTTTAAGCTCTTGGGTGAAGTCGCAACAGTGGGGCAGGGCTTTAGGGCAGCATCTGTGGAGTGAAGGAAATATGCAACGTTTCGGGTCCCGAAACCCTTCTTCAGACCCGGCTATTTCCTTCGCTCCATAGATGCTGCCTAAAGCCCTGCCCCACTGCGCGACTTCACCCAAGAGCTTAAAATCTCTGTGTAGCATCTCCTGTTCCTATCTTCAAATTCCATTTTGAAATAAAATACAGTTTTCGGCTTAAACATTTCGCACAGGATCGCGATTCGTCGGATTCCCTCGCATTTTCAATCATCGATTCGGTGTAATTTTCACACCGGTTGATGTCGTTCGTTTTTTTTTTTACAGATACAGTACATCACCAATTGCAAATTTTTGTCGAAAGTTTTTAATTTATTTCAGAGTGGAATTGGAAGATAGGGACAGAGATGCTACAGTGATGGCTGCATCTGCGCTTCCCTTCTGTTGGGGGGAAGAGTCCTGGCCCGTGGCGGCTCCAGATAAGTGATAGTTCCCCCTCGGGTGCTGCCTTGCCCGCCTGAGTTCCTCCAGCACTCTGTGTTTTTTGTTTGGCTCTGAAGTTGAAGGTGGACCCCCCTGTGTCTACGTTCAACTCCCTGTCTGTGGTGGCTCAGCGGGACGGGCAGGGGCTCTGGGGAGAGGGTCCCATCCAGCACAAGAACGGGTCAGCGGGCGATGGATAACAGGACAGCGGGCGGTGGAGCTTACTCCATATGTCAGTGCAAGTAACCTCAATTGATCCCTTGATCGCGCTGACACAGGAGTAAGCTCCACCGCCCGCTGGGATGTTATCCATCACCCGCTGACCCACTCCGCTCTATGATCTTTGCTCTTGAGCTGGTCCCCTCACTGTTCAGATGGAGAGCACTGCCAGAGTGGGCTGGCCGTGCAGAAGCGCTGAGATGGCAGTCGGTTTCTGCTGTCCGGTGATGGAGGCCGCCTTTTTTGTGTGTTTAGGTAGCCACGCGAGCCGCTTCCCTCCCCGGCCACAATGCATTAAAAAATTTTGTAGCTCCACGCCCGGAGAAATCCCAATGTGCCCATTCTGGCAAGATGACGTGTTGAAAAATCGTCATGTTCTTTTTTTGAAATCACCTTTTTTTTACTCACCTTTTTTTACTCTGTCCAGCTGCCGATTTAAGAGTGCTCACGGGTTAACACGTTAGACTCACGAGACACTAAGGTCAACGCACGGGCCCTATGTTATTACAATGAGTTAAAATGTTTCAATTTTTATCTTGAATAGTGAATTTGACTCGTGGAAAAAATCAAACATGTTTGATTTTTTTCACGAGTTATCAAGTTTCACGGGTACCTGCCGTTAACGCCACGAGTGGACAAGTTGATCGCGCGAGTTCCGACGTTGCCGCTGCGTTCCTGGTATGTGATCACCATGAGTGAAAACTCGGGGGTCACTCGTGGCCCAACTCTCACCGTGAGACAGGGGTTCAAAACTACTCAAACTACTCAAACAACTGAAACAGAAACTGAAACTCAAACTCCTCAAACTACTCAAACTCAAACTACTCAAACTCAAACTCTACTCAAACAGCTCAAACTCAAACACATCCAAACTCAAACTAGCTCAAACTCAAACTGAAACTCAAACTCCTCAAACTACTCAAACTCAAACTACTCAAACTCAAACTACTCAAACAGCTCAAACTCAAACTACTCAAACAGCTCAAACTCAAACTACTCACACTCAAACTACTCAAACTACCCAAACTCAAACTACTAAAAATAACTCAAACTCAAACTCAAACTCAAACTAGGTGGACAACGCGCTGAAGAGCTCTCCTCTCCGCCTCCGCAGCTGAGATACCACACAGAGATGCCATACGTTAGTATGCTCTCTGTGGTGCAGCGGTAGAAGGTCGACAGCAGCTGTTGGGGCAGACCGGTCCGTTTCAATGTTCTTAGGAAGAACAGTCGTTGCCCGTGCCTTTTTGACCAGCGCAGCGGTGTTTGGTGGAGTTTTTCTATGTGAGGTCCTCTGAGATGTTAGTGCCCAGAAAACTTAAAGCTGGACACTCTCTCCGCACTGTCCCCGTAGATGGAGATCGGGGCGTGTTCCCCATTCTGCGACCTCCTGAAGTCGATAATCAAGTGCACCAAGGAGAAATGCCTTCTGGGGACTGAAATCTCTTTGGCACCTCACCTCTGATGTAGCATCTTTCTCAACCCATCCACGAGATGTTAACAGTTAATAAACAGTATTTTTTCTCAGTGTAATGCAGGAAACAGAGCAACTAATTTTCTCATAACTGGATGTCATCGAGTGTTATTTCGATCCTGCCTAGGGATGGAAGACCTTTCTGCCTGACCTTTAGAACACAGATGTTGGAGCGTATGAAGATTACTCTGCTCTGTAAACACAGAACCCGTCAACATTTATCTAGGACTTATGACTTAAGATAAAGACCATTAGGCTGACGTTGTACACTATTGCACAGGAACAGGCCCTTTGGCCCACAATGCCTCTGGCAAAACACGGTGTTGAGATCAACTAGTCCCATCCGCCATTACTGTGGGCGGCACGGTGGCGCAGCGGTAGAGTCGCTGCCTTGCAGCTCCGGAGACCCAGGTTCGATCCCGACTACGGGTGCTGCCTGTGCGGAGTTTGTACGTTCTCCCCGTGACCTGCGTGGGTTTACTCCGAGATCTTCGGATTTCCTCCAGCACTCCAAAGACCAACGTGCTTGTAGGTTAATTGGCTTGGTGTAAATGTGAATTGTCCCTAGTGTGTGTGGGATAAGTGTAGGTGTGCGGGGATCGCTGGTCGGTGCGGACTTAGTAGGCCGAAGGGCCTGATTCTGTGCTGTACCTCTAAAACTAAAAAAACTAAAATTAAAATCTCCCAGGAAGAAAACTTTTAGGATTCTGCCCGATTCACCTCTACTCCATTGCAGACATTGGACTTTAACTCTGGAACTGTTTTGCTACAAAACTGAGAACTGAGAGCTGCACTCTGTATCTCTGCAATTTTAAATACTTACGGGCATGGACTTAGGACATTAGACATTAGAGATACAGAGTGGAAACAGGCCCTTCAGCCCACCAAATCCGTGCAGCCCAGCAATCCCCGTACACTCGCACTATCCTATACCCTAGGAACAATTTATAATTTTACCAAAGCCAATTAACCTACAAACCTGGGGTACACAAAAGGCTGGAGAAACTCAGCGGGTGCAGCAGCATCTAAGGAGCGAATGAAATAGGTGACGTTTCGGGTCGAGACCCTTCATTCGCTCCTTAGATGCTGCTGCACCCGCTGAGTTTCTCCAGCCTTTTGTGTACCCTCGATTCTCCAGCATCTGCAGTTCCTTCTTTAAAACCTACAAACCTGTACGTCTTTGAAGTGTTGGGAGGAAACCGGAGATCCCGGAGAAAACCCACGCAGGTCATGGGGAGAACATACAAACTCTGTACAGACAGCCCCCGTAGTCGGGATCGCACACGGGTCTCTGGCGCTGTAAGGCAGCAACTCTACCGTTGCTAGGGTTGCCAACTTCTTCACTCCCAAACAAGGGACAAAAGGCCAAAATAAGGGACAAAGTCCCGACGGCAATGCGTTGACCAACTCGGCCGTGGCTGGGTGAATGGTGAGTTGGCCCGGGTGCTGGACTGCACACAAAGCCCAGCCGGCGGGCCAGCTGAGGAGTTTTGGCCCGGGCCGCGCGCAAGGTCCGGCGCCTCATCCAACTCATGAACCGATGATCGGCCATGAGAAGGGGGGGTGGTGGTGTCGGCGGTAAGAGAAGTTCTAAAGGTCGGACAGCTGGCCGGGCTGCCGACTGACGGGGCCACGGGCGAGGCACTGCTGCTGCTGCACTCCATGGGCTGCACTACGTCGGGGCGGGTGAGGCGGGGGGCGGACCTGACAGTCCCCCCTCGACCCGAGTAGTAGCAGTCAAATATGGAACAAGGGCGGTCCCGTATGGGACAAACAAATTTAACCCGATATATGGGATTTCCCAGCTAATACGGGATGGTTTTTGGTTGAATACCCAATGAATTTTGGTTGTCAGGTGGCTGCTTGCTGCCCAATTGTTTGCCTCGCCTTTTTTAAAAAAAGTTTGTGTTCACAAAATGGATTTAGGTTGTCAGGTGGCTGTGGCCCAATTGTTTGCCTCGCCTGTTCAAGAGTTTGTGTTCACAAAATGTATTTAGGTTGTCAGGTAGCTGCGGCCCAATTGTTTGCCTCGCCTGTTTCAAGAGTTTGTGTTCACAAAATGGATTTAGGTTGTCAGGTAACTGCGGCCCAATTGTTTGCCTTGGCTTGGCTTTTAAAATCGTTGCAACAGTTGGCTTCCAGCCCACGAATCCATTTCGGTGCACAATGTCTATACTAGCCCTCTGGAAACCAGTACCTTTGGCCCGCAACACCCATACTAGCGCAACAGAAAGCCCCCCCCCCACTGGCGAGCAATATTGGAATTGGTGAGAGGTGGAATATTGCGTCGAGGACCAGCCCTCCCGTGTGATTGCTGGGGACCCAACGGGTCTATAAGATCATCTTTCTATAAGATCATCCCCCTCTATAAGATCTATAAGATCAATCTATTTCTATAGAGATCATCCCCCTCATCCTTCTAAACTCCAGTGAATACAAGCCTAAGTCTTTTCAATCTTTCCTCATATGACAGTCCCCCGCCATCCCAGGATCAATCTCGTGAACCTACGTTGTACTGCCTAAATCACAAGGATGTCCTTCCACAAATTAGGAGACCAAAACTGTACACAATCCAGATGTGGTCTTACCAGTGCCCTATACAACTGCAGAATAACCTCTTTACTCCTATACTGAAATCCTCTTGTTATGAAGGCCAACATTCCATTAGCTTTCTTCACTGCCTGCTGTACCTGCACACGCCAACTTTCAGTGACTTTTGTACAAGGACACCCCAGGTCTCTCTGTACCCTCCCCTTACCTAACATAAAACCCCATTGAGATAATAATCTGCCCCCTTTTTTTTTGCCACCTAGAGTGGATAACCTCACATTTACCTATAAAATATTGCATCTGCCATGTATCACCACTCACTCAACCTGTCCCAGTGTCACCCTGTAACCTCCTAAAACCCTCTTCATAGTTCACACTGTCACCCAGCTTTGTGTCATCGGCAAATTTGCTAGTGTTGCTCCTAATTCCCTCTTCCAATCATTAATATACATGTTAAACAGTTGCGGCCCCAACACCGAGCCTTGCGGCACTCCACTCGCCACTGCCTGCCATTGTGAAAAGGACCCATTCACTCCTACTCTTTGCTTCCGGTCCCTGCCAACCAATTTTTCTATCCACATCAACACCCTACCCCCAATACCATGTGTTTCTAATTTTGGTCACCAGTCTCCCATGCGGGACCTTATCAAAGGGCTTTCTGAAAGTCCTAGATACACTACATCCACTGGCACCCCTTCATCCATTTACTTGTCACTTCCTCAAAAAATTCCAGAAGATTAGTCAAGCATGATTTTTTCCTTTCATAAATCCATGCTGACTTGGAAACGAATATATACCTTTACTGCTATCCAAATGCCCCATTATTACCTCTTTAATAATTGACTCCAGCATCTTTCCCACCACGAAGTCGGCTAACTGGTCTGTAATTCCCCGTTTCTCTCTCGCTCCTGTCTTGAAAAGTGGGGTAACATTAGCTATCCTCCAATCCACAGGAACTGATCCTGACTCTATTGAACATTGGAAAATGATCACCAATGTGTCCACTATTTCTAGAGCCACCTCCCTGAGGACCCTGGGATGCGGACCACCAGGCCCAGGGGATTTCACCCGTGTCTGCCTTCAAGGGAGCCACATTTGCCTTTGCTATTCTTTTTCTCTTAACATATGTAAAGAATTATTTTTCCCTTAACATATCTAAAGCTTAAATCTTAAACTTTATTCATTATAAAAAGTGGCGTAGCTGGTAGAGTTTAAATATCGACAATAGACCATATGTGCAGGAATAGGCCATTTGGCCCATCGAGACTACTAGCATTTAGGGTGTGGGAGAGAAAGTGGGGTAACATTGAACTAGTGTGAGGGGGTGATCGATGGTTGGCGTGGACTCTGTGGGCTGAAGGGCCTGTTTCCGTGCTGTACATCTCAATCAATTCCATCAAACATTCAAGCAGAAATACTGAAAGCGCTGGGACAGGCAGCAAAATGGTGGGAATGGACTGAAACTGCTGTTTCAGGTCTGTTCGAAGAAGGGATCCGAGCTGAAACATCATCTGTCCATTCCTTCACCTGAGAGCGTTTCAACCAGTGAGTTCCTCCAGCACTCTGTGTTTTTCACAAAATTTCAACCTGCAGTTTCTTGTGTCTCCCTACATACATGATCAGCATGGGCTCAGTGGGCCGAAGGGCCTGTTTTCATTGCTGTACCTTTCAATCAATTCACTCCATATTTACCCATAATCTGGTCAAACCCAGGTCACCGATATTTGTTTGTCTTAATCGAGACAGTTCATGAATTCATAAGTGATAGGAGCAGCATTAGGCCATTCGGACAATCGCGTCTACTCCGCCATTCAATCGTGGCTGATCTATCTCTCCCTCTCAACCCCATTCCCCTGCCTTCGCCCCATAACCCCTGACGCCCTTATTAATCAAGAACCTGTCAATCTCCGCCTCAAAAACATCCATTGACGTGGCCTCCACAGTCACTAAATAACAATAATTTTAGAAAAGGTTCGATCCTGACAACGGTTGCTGTCTGTTTGTACGTTCTCCCCTTGACCGCGTGGGTTTACTCCGGGTGCTCCGGTTTCCTCCCACACTCCAAAGGCGTGCAGGGTTGTAGGTCGCTTGACTCCAGGAAAGATTGCAAGCAAATTGTCCCGAGCGTGCGTAGGATCGTTATAATGTACTGCGTTGTCGCTAGTAGGCCGAGGAACCTGTTTCCACGCTGAATCTCGAACTAATCTAAATGTGTACTAAACCTTAATTGAGACAGTGACCCACAATTTATCCTATGAAGAATCCAAGAAGAGTTATGCTTTCGTGCAGGAAGGAACTGCAGATGCTGGTTTATACCGAAGATAGACACAAAATGCAGGAGTAACTCAGCGGGACAGGCAGCATCTCTGGAGAGATGTAATGGGTGACATTTCGGGTCAAGACCCTTCCTCAGACCTTTCTTATGCTTTCCTTAATTTCCTCTTCACCACTCCAATTATCTTCCTCCTTGTTACAAGGCAACAGAACCACCCTACCACAACCAGAGAGCAGCAGTTCACCAGGTTAATTCCCGGGATGGCGAGACTGCCATATGTCGAAAGAATGGAGCGGCTGAGCTTGTGTATTCTCGGGAATTTAGAAGGATGAGAGGGGATCATCTTGAAACATATAAGATTATTAAGGATTTGGACACGCCAGAGGCAGGAAACATGTTCCCGATGTTGGGGGAGTCCAGAACCAGGGGCCACAGTTTAAGAATAAGGGTTAGAACATTGGGAACGGAGACGAGGAAAACATTTTCTCACAGAGGGTTCTGAATCTGTGGAATTCTCTGCCTCAGAAGGCAGTGGAGGCCAATTCTCTGGATGCTTTCCAGAGAGAGTTAGATAGAGCTCTTAAAGATGGCGGAGTCAGGGGATATCGGTAGAAGGCAGGAACGGGGTACTGGTTGGGGATGATCAGCCATGATCACATTGAATGGCGGTGCTGGCTCGAAGGGCCAAATGGCCTACTCCTGCACCTATTGTCGATTGCCTATTGTCTATAACTACTATCCACCTCTCCCTCTGAGGAAGGATGTGCCGGCTCTGGAGAGGGTCCAGAGGAGGTTTACAAGAACGATCCCAGGAATGAGTGGGTTAACATAAGATGAACGTTTGACTGCACTGGGCCCGTCTCTCTCTCTCGCTCCACTGGAGTTTAGAAGGCTGAGTGGGGGGAATGGGCCTCAATGAAACTTACAGAATAATGAAAGGCATAGATAGAGTGGATGTGGAGAGGATGTTTCCACTGGTGGGAGAGTCTAGGACCAGAGGTCACAGCCTCAGAATTAAAGGGCGCCACCTTTTAGAAAGGAGTGAGGAGAACCTCTTGTTCGTCAGAGGCTAGTTAATCTGTAGAATTCATTGCCTCAGAGGGTTGTGGAGGCCGTCATGGATATTTTTAAGGCAGAGATGACAAATTCTTGATCAGAACGGGTGTCAAGGGTATGGGGAGAAGGCAGGAAAATGGGATATGGAGGCAGGGATCAGCCATGATTGAATGTCAGATACAAGACTTGAGGGTCCCGAATGGGAGAGTATAGATCAGCCATGATTTGAATGGTGAAAATAGTCTCAATAGACATTAGGTTAACCAGGAAAGACAATAGGTTCAGGAGGAGGTCATTCGCCCTTCAAGCAGCACTGGCCATTCAATGTGATCGTGGCTGATCATATCCACAATCATACGCTACCTGTTCCTGCCTTCCTCCACCCATCTCCCCTGATTCCGCTATCTTCAAAACCCCTATCAAGCTCTCTCTGAAAGTATCCAGGGAACCAGCTTCCAACCGCCCTTCTGAAGCAGAGAATTTCACAGACTTACAACTCTCTGTGTGTTGAAATAAGTATCTTTCCTCATCTCCGTTCTAAATGCCTTGCCTCTTATTTCTAAACTGCGGCCCCTGTTCTGTCTCCCCCAACATTGGGAACGCTGTTTCCTGCCTCTAGCGTGTCCAAACCCTTAATCTATATTACTAAAAGTCTGATTTGACCACTTCCTGTTGTTCTGTATATTGATGTTAGAAATAAACGCCTCGCATCTACGGCTGTGATTTTTTTGGCCATCTTACTCAGAGTCCCCCTCCGCTGGCGCAGGACAAGAGATTTTTGTCCCATAGATGAAAATAAAAAGTTCACTAGTGTTAAAAAATGTTGAGATTCACTCTCCTGAAGGCAACAACCCTCTGGAGGGAGTATAAATCCCAGAAGTGTTGAGTGCCTCAGTCAGTCTCGCAAGATGGGGAGTGAGAGGGTCACGTCTCTCAGCCTGAGTTGTGAATAACACTGAACACATGTCTACTAAACTGGAGTAGTTTTTTCCATACTGACCGTCAGTGCCCTTAATGTGGTTTTGAAAATATAAGTTGGGAAAAGCCGGTGTTGCCTTTGGTTTGGAAATGCTGAAGCTGTGTTGCCTTGTGGCTTGTGAAATTGCTAAAGCCGTGTTGCGTTTGGTTTGAAAATGCTAAAGCTAAAGCCGTGTTGCCTTTGGCTTTGCTAAAGCTGTGTTTTTGCGTTTGGATTCAAAATGCTAGAGCTGAGTTGCCTAATTAAAAGTTGCCTTGCCTAATTAAGTTGCCTTGTGGGTCCAATTAAATTTGCCTTGCCTGCGTATATAATAATAAAAGTCTAATCTTGACCACATCCTGTTTGCGCTTTATATTGATTTTAGAAAATACGCTACCACGTACGGCTGTGATTTTTGGCCATCTTACTCAGAATCCCCCCTCCGCTCATTAGGTGCTGAGAGAGTTTTCCCATCGATGAAAAATAAAAGAGTTAATAGTGTTTAGAAAATGTTGAGGTTCGCTCTCCTGTCAATCACGCCATGTAGGCCACGCCCCTTCTGGTGGGAGCGGAGGAGGGACTATAAAACCCAGAAGTGTGGGCATGGCTCAGTCTCTGCAAGATGGAGGAGGGAGAGTCATGACTCGCAGTCTTTAGTGGCCTTGCACCCTGCATGAAGTGGTATGAACACTGCTCTTGAATTTGGTGCCTTTGCACCCTGCTTGAAATGGAATTTTAAGAATAGCCGTGAGTCAACTGCCAGTACATCAGGCCTGAGTGACTGAGCTGCCAGCCCAAGAATCCAGTTTGGCCCCACATGTCCATACTAGTCCTCTGGAAACCAACCCCTTCAGCGCCCAACACACCATACTAGCACTCCAGAAAGTGCCCCCCCCCCAACCCCCCCACTGGCCCACCAATATTGGAATTGGTGGAGAGTGGAATATTGCGTTTGGGGGGGTGACCAGCCCTCCGTGTGATGCTGGGACCCAACGGGTCCCACTTGGTGCTATAATCTTATATTTTGCAATAAGACATCCTCTCATCCTTTCTAAAGTCGATGGGGGCAAATGGCCTAAATCTGCTCCTGTCACTGGTGAACATATGGACACTTCATTAAAAAAGAACAAAATACCCCCGTCTGTTAAATACCAGGCCAATCGAGACATTTTCGTTCAATGAAAAACCCACACACAGATAAAAGTGACAAGTGGGCATTGTGGGACATGCTTTCAACTTCCAGCGCCTCTGTTTTTCTTAGCTCCAGCCGACAGCCTGAATTGCACAGGATGGTATTTGCCGTTGTGTAAAACTGTGTAGGCGCACCTTAAGGAGCGAACCCCTCAACCCCACCCGGGCATCCATCATTCGGATACAAAAGCCCGTCCATTGTAAACCTGTTTATCTTCTCCAGTCACCGATCAGTTTATCCTGGGCCAAAGACCACCATCTGGTCTTCTCGGCAGAAAAACATCTCTTGTGCAGCTGTTTTCTTCCCCTCCCCCCTTCCCATCCCCAAAATAAAAGGACAAAATATAGTCCACAGTTAGTCCCGTGGTCTGGGTAAAATTTACACAAAGGAGTCAGGAAATGATCCTCAGCGTTGAAACCTCGTTGTATGTTTTGTGGAATGCTGGCAGAGTAACACACCCAACCCCTCCGCACACATCGCTGATGTGTAAGTACAGCGCGTCGGATCCCGCTGTCAAAGCCTTTAAAGCAAAACACGACATTGTAATGTTAAAAAAATAGGGTACGTCCTTGACTTCAGCGTGTCAGCCAGCATCGCTGGACGATGTAACTACATTGCTTAGGGAATTCCATATCCAATCTGAACAGACTCACAGTGTGATACAGTGCGGAAACAGGTCCATTCGGAGCCCCAAAACTGCCCACCACCTCCCGAAACAATGCCCCAGCTACACTGGTACCTGCGTTTGGCCATATCCCTCCAACACCTGTCCCTAATCCCATGTACCTGTCGAAAGGGCTTTCCCACTTTCACGAGGTAATTCCACGAATTCTCCCGGGTTTTCCCCTGATTCAAACTCGCAGAATGTTCGTAACGAGTCCGTAGGAGGCCGTAGGGGTTCGTCGATATATCGCAGATGGCGCAGCGGCTCGTTAATGCCGAGCCGTAGTTACTCGCGGCATCAGTAAGTCCGGATGTTTTTTTTCCAGCCCGATGAAAATTGTCCACAAGTAAAAAAATAGTCTGGATGAGAAAATTGCAAACTTTTTACTCGTAGTAAATCGTGGGCAGACCGTATAGGTCGTGAGGGTAGTCCGTGGTAGTCGTAGATATAATCGTAGGGTACTCGTAGCCGCAGCTGGACAACAGAAAAATATGTGAATGAAAAAAAAAAAAAAAATAGCTTAAGACAACATCCATGCACGTGTCCTTCGTCACTCCATTCGAGAAGCATATTCGTGGAAGTCGTAGGAGTTCGTAGATTACCAAAATCATGATTATTTTTTTAGGTCCTTTAAACTCGGCAGAGGTTTTGGATTAAGTTCGTTAAAGTGGGACAGGCCCTTGACTGTTTCTTAAATGTGGGATAATCCCCTTTCCCAACTACCTCCATAACCCATCATCGTTGTGTGAAAAAGATACCACTTCAGATTCCTATTAAATCTTTCCCCTTCACCTTAAACCTACGTCCTCTGGTCCACGGATCCCCTTCTCTGGGAAAGAGACACTGTTCACTACCCGATCTATTCTCTCATGATTTTATACACTCTCTATAAGATCACCCCTCATCCTCCTGCGCCTCCAAGGAATAGAGACCCAGCCTGCGAACCTCTCCCAATAGCTCTGGCCCTGCAACTTCCTCGTAAATCTTTCTCTGCAGACCTTTACCAGGGTGCGCTCTCCAAATCGTTGTATACACGCAGTCTAGAGAAGTCCCCAAACCAAACGTCATCAGATGGTGCCGTAGAAAACATCTTATCTGTGTGCATCCATCGCTTGGTTTTGGAAAGCTCCACCCAAAAGCACAGGAATTGCCATAGAGTTGCGGATGCCAGCACACAACTGACCTCCCTTCCCAAAATTACCCCAAAGACCTTGGTCTCCACATGCCCGTCTGTGGCAAGAATTCACAGATTCATCACCTAGCTAAATGACCCTTCTCATCGTCCCTTTCCGAGAGGTACGTCCTTTTAATCTGATGCTGTGTCCTCTGGTCCTAGACTCTCCCACGAGTGGAAACTTCCTCTCCACATCCAGTCTACCCAGGCTGGCCGTTTCTCTATTCGCTAAGTTTCAACGAGATCCCCTCTCCTAGAAACATAGAAAAATAGGTGCAGGAGTAGGCATTCCGACCCTCCGATCCAGCACCGCCATTCAGTATGATCATGGCAGATCATCTAAAAGTACAGTACCCCGTTCCTGCTTTATCCCCCATATCCCTCGATTCCACAAGTCAAGTCAAGTCCAGACAGGACAATGAAATTCTTGCTTGCTGCACAACAGAATATTGTAAGGCGTAATACAGAACATATCAGTGTGTCTATATATCATAGACCATATATATACTACATAAATAAAACAATAAAGTGCAATAGGCTGTTATAGTTTCAGAGTTTGTTTTGATGTCGAGTTTAATAGCCTGATGGCTGTGGGGGAGTAGCTGTTCCTGAACCTGGATGTACCAGATTTCAGGCTCCTGTAACCTTCTACCTGATGGCAGCGGAGAGCCTGAGTGGCCAGGATGGTGTGGGTCCTTGATGATGCTGGCTGCCTTTTTTGAGGCAGCGACTGCTAATAGATCCCTTCGATGGTGGGAGAAGTCAGAGCCGCTGATGGACTGGGCAGAGGTCACAACTTTCTGCAGCCTTTTCCGCTCCTGGACGTTTAAGTTGCCGAACCAAGCCACGATGCAACCGGGTCAGCGTGCTCTCTAACTGTGCACCCTGTACAAGTTCGAGAGAGTCCTCCTTGACAGACCGACTCTCCGTAATATTCTCAGGAAGTAGAGGCGCTGATGTACTTTCTTTATGATTGCATCAGTGTTCTCGGGACCAGGAAAATTCCACGCCGTGGAATTTGAAGCTCTTGAGCCTTCCACCATCGACCCCGTTGACATAAACGGGGACTGTGGGTCCCCATGCCTACTCCTTCCAAAGTCCACAATCAGTTCCTTGGTTTATGCTGTGTGTTGAGAGCCAGGTTGTTGTGCTGGCACCCTTTGGTCAATCGGTCGATCCTCACTTCTATACTCTACTCTCCCCATCTAACTCCCTCTTGATATACATCCAGTGGAAATTGGCCTCCCACTGCCTTCTGAGGCACAGAATTCCACAGATTCACAACTCTCTTGTGAGGATTATTTTTGGCCTCATCTATGGCGCTACCCCATATTCTTAAGATTTAGATTAGATAGATTAGATATACCTTATTGTCATTCAGTACCTTTCGTCTGGAACAAAATTTCGTGCCTGCAGTCGATACATACAATAAAAGTACAAAACACACAATAAAACACAAAATTAACATCCACCACAGTTAGTTCACCAAACACTTCCTCACTGTGATGGAAGGCAAAAGTCTTAGTCATTTGGTCTCTTCCCTCCTTGTTCTCCGCCCTCTCGCTGAGGCGATCCAGGCCTCCGATGTTGCCGGGCCGCTGGCAAGCGAGTCAGTCCCGGCGGCCCTTTTTGAATCCAACTCCACGGAGCGGGCCGGTTTCAACTCCGCGGACCCGGGCGGTCGAAGCTTGCCGAAGCTGCCGCCCGCCAGTCATCGGACCAGCGGATGCCGCGGGAGCTCCAGAAAAACAAGGTCACCAACCTGTGACCCTGGTGCTCCCGACGATGTCGACCACTGGGCCCGCGCCGGGCCACTGAAGCCTCGCTGCCACCGTCGCAGGAAACGCCAGAACACCGCCACAGCTCCAAGTCGGGCACACAGCTCCAAGTCGGCATCTGCCGCTGCCAGGAACGCCGGAGCGCCGTCCACAGCTCCCAAGAACGGGCCCGCTGCTGCTCCCAGGTCGAGCCAACTTAAAACTGTGACCCCTGTTTCAGGACTCCAACATCCGCACATCGCGATCATATGGACATTAGCCTGTCCAAGCCTTTAAGAAGTTTAGATGTTCCTATAAAACCCCCTCTCACCCTTCTAACTTCCATTGAATACAAGCCAAGTCCAACCCATCATTCACCATATGTAATCTCGCCATCCCGGGAATTAACCTGGTGAAACCTAACGCGTGCACGTCCCTCAATAGCAAGAATGTCCCTTCCTCAATAGGAGACCCATACTGCACCAATACTCCAGTGTGGTCTCACTAGGCCCTGTACAACTACAGAATTCCTTGGTTTCTCCAAGGAATAAGTCCTGGCCTGCACCTGTCCCCTGTTGCTTAAGACCGCCAGTCTCAAGTTTAGATTAGAGAGACAGCGGTGGATTACGGGCCCTTAGGCCCACCGAGTCCTGGGCCTAACAGCGATCCACGCACACAAACACTGACCGACACACTAGGGACACCTCCTTGGCTGGCCGCGGAGAACCGACGCTGGAGTCCCCGCGTCGATGGTGGCGCTGTCCGACGGACGAGGCCGGACACGGAAGTGGGGACGCCGCTGCCGGGGGAAGGAGCAAAGGGGGACCCGCGTGGGGGGGAGTCGTCGTGAGATGGGGGTAAAAGAACAATGGACAATGGGACCTGGACTGGTGGGGACCGTCCGTGAGAGAAGGGATGGGGGGAGAACAAAGGGGAAACTGGCGCGGGAGGGGGATTTGTAACTTTGTAAGCGCCTTATTGGCGACTATTTGCATTCCTTGGCACGGTTCTGCAGCAAAGAATTCCACTGTGACAATAAGTATTTAATAGTAAAATGATTTAAACGAGAACTTACCAAGTTCAAAGGTTGATCCTTTTATTTTAATGAGGAGTTTGCGTGAAGGGATTTCGTGAACACCCCGCCAGCACGCAGCGCGACATCCTCAAAGCAGCGGTGTGGAATCACAGAACGCACCATGACTGGAGATAGTAAGATTTAATGACGTAGAACATACCATTTGACCTTATGAATAGAGGGTGGGAGCGGAGGGCCACGAGATCCCTCACCGCGACTCCATCCTAAAAAATACAGATCAACCTCAAACTTGGTAAGTTCTCGTTAATCTACTATATTATTTCGGAGTCACGTGAGTGACTTCGTGAAGATTCAAAGCTCTGTGATTTCACGCCCTGGACAGCGTCCATGCTATCACACTGCCGCAATACTGAGAGATGTTGGTTAATGCATTCCAGACTGAACACTGAACAATAATGCAGTCATTAACAAACAATAAAACAATCAAAAAACCCCTAATTCGGGGACAAATCATTGACAGAGCGGCTCCTAGCACGCTTCCGCGAATGTCACCGGCCAACCCACCGGCTTATTGTAAGGACCGCTGGAAAGTTTGCTTCACTGGCCCATGCCCGCCGGTGCGAGGAAAAATATGGTCCCCAGGCACCACCATGCCCTCGCCTCTGATGTGGATGCAGCCCTGGAGATGGAGATTTAAAACAAAAATGTTAGTACCAATCCTGCTGTAACCCCACACCGTCCTGAGGCACCTTACGATAGTCTGCACAGTCACCCGGTGATGTGGAGAGTATGTGGCTGACGAGGAGCCCCGCAGCTCCATCTTCCGGATGGTTCCTGTAAGTGCGGATGTATGGCGGAGATGGGTGACTTGCAGAGGGTGCATCAGTGGCTACGCCCAAAATTCCAACTGCAGCCCCAAGAGCCCCAGGTCTGTGCTGCTTTCAATAGGTCCCTGGACAAAGAAATTCACCGTTGGCAGGGGTGGAGACCATGCCTATCCCGCCACAGCTTTTGTAATGCCTGACTCGTTGAGCTGTAGGCCAGTGCCATCAGCATCACCACTTTGAAGGTGAGCTTATTGAGTGGGAACTCGTCATAGGAGACCAGCTCCTCAGTAGGGTCAAAACGATCCCTACGTCCCAGGTGATGTTTGTATCTGGGCCGTGGAGGTTTGTTAAACACTCCCCTCATGAATTAAGACACCAGGTGGAAGGAGCCTATACTATGTTTAGGTAAGAGGTCAATGCACTTCCTGCGCTGTTTGGATGGCACTGGAGCCAAGGCCCGCATCGTTATAAAGCCCGCTAGGATTCCAGGACATCAGGGATCGTTGTCCGTGTTGTAGGTCGTGTTGGTACGGGAGCGGAATGTCTCCCACTTCCAGACCTGGGTGAGTTACTGCCTCTGGTTGAAATGCTCGGCATGACGCTGAATGAGGTTCCATGGCTCTTGGTGATATGCCGGCCTCGACGAACGGTCCCTTTAGAGCCTGTAGGCCAACCTGTTTAGGTGACCAGGCACAGGTGACTGGCCCCCGTAATGGGTTCAGGAAAATCAATAGGGATTTTCACCAAACTGAATCCTGGATGTTGCAAGATTTGAGGGCTATCAGGTACCATGGCTGAGAAGGCCAGGTCGGGTATGATCAAAATGCCAATTGCAGAATCCATTTGAATTTCTGCAAGACCCAACTGATGAGGCTGAATGGGTAAATACGGAGTAATCCATTACCCCCCCCCAATGGAACGAGAAAAACATCCATAGCTCCCCCAGGGTCTGGGTACCAAGACACATACGTGGATCTGATGGTTCAACCTGACGTAAAGAGTCAATATCTGGCGTGCAAAGTGAGCTATAATTTCCAGCAAATTTGGGGAATCAACAACTACTCGATTTTATCATTGAATACTAATGACCTGTGTCCCTCACCATAGTGAACCCGGGTAAATAGGTCGCTGTGATCCCAAATATTTCTCCTATGCACCTGTCCAGATTGTACTTTCCATATTCGTCCCAAGATAACGACCTGATACCACCCATATGATTGATTATAAGCCACCCACCGTAGTGTGTCTGTTGGAGGCGGACATTATAAGTGCCGTGAATTAGGACAGAAGCCGCAGTCCTGGAAACCCTAGACATCTCCAGATGAGTTATCCCTGTGTCTGGAGGAGGGGGCGGAGACCTCGTGAGGGTCCCATCTGCCACCACAACCGACACAGAGTCAGTTGTACCCCAACCTTGTGCGCTTGCGCAGTCAGTAGCACGACGGATTGGGTTGCTACAATGATGTGTCTGTGACACTCACTAATAATGTCATCCAATTGTAGCTCAGCTCTAGCCGAATTTGGCAACGTATTTGGTCAATCAAAGTCCCCAGCATTTCTTGTAAATGCTGCTTTCCTTACTCTTTGTAAATTTTTTTTAATGTAACGGTCCAAATATGCGCAGCTGAAAATGTAGCATACCAGTTCCCAATTCTTTGCCATTTGTCGATAGTCGGTACCCTGGCGCAAGCAAGGCAGTAGCACGCTTTTTTATGTCAAAGCTGTGTTGTCAGGATTGTGGAATCATCAGTAAATTTGTGTCATGGTGAACCCAGGTAATCCATAACTTGAGAGGTTCAGTGGGATTTGTGTGGATGTTTACAAACCCTAACGTCTCGAATAAAAAATTTTGGTCGCAGGAACGGCCAGCCGTAGTCAAATTGGTGGGGTCTGTCTCACGCTAAGGATATCGTCTAAATATTTTCAGTGACGATAGGAATTGTTATTGGATGAGTCCAATATGGTTTTTACTAATGTTGGGTAAATAGTCTGGGCTGTGGGAACCAATTGGGTAATGGCCCTGTATTGCCACAACTGTCCCTTCCAACAAAGTTCAGGATTTCCCTGTGAGATTTTGTGATGGACTGTATAGGAGCATCTTTTAAATTGATGCAAACATAAGCACCCCGTTTAGGTAGTTTTCTCAGCTGTTTTCGAAGGTACCATGTGAAGATTGGGATAATGGTACAAAAAAGTGTTCAACAGGGTTAGGTCTATGATAATCCGACTCCTCCCATCTTTTTGGTTTGCGTAAAGATGTTAGACACAACTCAAGGGTTCGTGTGTCGTTCTGCCAATCACCCCTTATGCTGCCAGCCGTAAGATTTCAGCATGTCCCCTCCTTTGTCTCAATCTGAGCTAGCGTAAATGCACCGAGGTTCATGCTGTGGTAAGGGGGGAAATTTACCATCAATAAAGCTGTGACCATAACGGAACACTTATTGGGATAACGTGGCCTTGTGGTGATTGCAACCCCAAGCACCACAAAATGCTCCCAACGCAACCCCCGACTATTGCGGGCAGTGCTACTTGCCTTAGAGGAACCTGGACCCCTTACCTCCATGTTTTAACGGTGTGCTTGGCGTTTTGGGGAACGTTGCGGTGGTGTCGTGCGGTGCCCCATTCGTCTGATATGGTGAACTTGGCCGGTGGAGGTTTCATAAAGGCCCTCGGCTTGGCCTCCTCATCGAGTTTTGTGACTTGCTTGCCAGAAATCTTCCTACAAACAGCTGATGAGGTGGTGGAGTGGTGGAGGAACGCACCACCCTGCAAATACAGGTTCAGTGTCGCCCGATGGAGCTCTTACGAAGGCAGTTTAATTTGAACAGCGCATTGCAGAGAAGGCCAGGGCATCCTGCGGCTCGCTGGGCACATTTAATGTGATGCAGTTGTCGAGCGGTTTGAAATGTGTCCATGTGGTTTCAGTGACAACCTGACCCAGGACAGGTGTGTGGGGCAGATAGTCATGGTTCCCGCCATGCGGCCCCATTTGTGGGTAGCGTGGCAATTTTACCCCCCCACGACATCCAGTAGGTCCGCACCTAGGACTGGCACTGCGGCCTCCGGCATCCCTGGTTCGTCATCGTATCCCCATCCAGCAACTTTCTTGGTACGTCTGGCTGGAGACGGCGATATGCTGTGGCGGTCCTCCTGGACGTGGCTTGTTGAGGCCCGAGACTACCCGTTCATCCCGGTCCATATCCCGTTGACTAGTTTTTGCTCCCCCAAGAGCTCCAACCTGGCAATGCTACCGTCCCCGTGCTAACTCGCGGCGGAAACTAGACGACTTCCCCAGGGCTCAGCAATTTCTCTGGGGCTAGATGGACCACAGCGGACCACACCTCCATAAGGTGCAGACTAGGGTCCCGAAGGTAGGTTGTGTCGTGACTAACCGCTCCTTGCAGCCCCATACGGACTTTCCGCTAGTCAGCCATCGAGCGGACTGTGGCGTTCCACCTGCAGTAAGGAAGGCAGTGTAAGATGAGTCGGCGCCGGTCCCCGGTACCTGGCTCCCCCGAACCCGTGCAGGCTTACCTCCACTCTCGCCAATTTACGTGGAGGCTCAGGGTCGGCAGTTGCCAGTGCTAAAGCAGTAACGACCGTCAACTGCTGCCACCAACGCCCTTGACCGCAGCTTGACGAGGTGTTTTGCCGGCAGCACTGCTCCTGCAGGCCTGCTCGACGCAGCAGTAGCCCTGCAGACTGCCCTTACGGCAAGATATCCCTGTCAGTTGTACGTGGCGGAGTGCAGCTGCTGGGCGCAGCCGTTCCCTGTACCCGGTCCCACCCCCTCGGGTGAGGTCACTGGCGACGAGCAAAGCTCCTTTCCACGTACCTGTATGTAACCCCCCCCTCGCTTCCTGGGGATGGGGGCTCGAAGTCTGGGTCGGCGGGATCCAGCTCCGGTTCGGGAAGGCCTCAGTAGTAAGCTCGGGCGCTGAAGTAACGGAGCGCCCCGACTTCCGCATTCTTCACCCCCGACCTTCCCGATGCTGCCGGTGGTTCGCGCAGCTCTGGGGGAAAAATGGCCTCTGGCCTGTCGGTGACCCGCGGCTCTTGGGAAGGCTTGTCACATGCTTGACATTTCTTGTCACATGCACGAATTGATACAGTGAGATTTGAGTTACCGTACAGCCACACGAATAAAATGAACACAACACACGATAGACTTTAACATGAACATCCCCCCACAGCGGAATCAACGTTTCCCACAGCGAGGGACGGCAATAAAGTTCAGTCATCTTCCTTTTTGTTCACCCGTGGTCGGGGCCTCCCGAGACCTCCGCAGTTGCCGCCACGGGCGGTCCGATGTTCAGGCCGTCTCGCGGATGATCGTCCACTCCGACGTCGGAACGGAAGAGCTTGCTCAGCGGCTCGGATTCCAAACTAAACAAATGCAATAACAAGAAGGAACTGCAGATGCTGGAGAATCGAGGTACACAAAAAGCCTGGAGAAACTCAGCGGGTGCAAGCAGCATCATAAGGAAGCGAAGGAGATCGGTTATTTCGGGTCGAGACCTTCTCAAGACTGGTCAGTGGATTCAGGGAAACGAGAGATATAGACGGTGATTGTGGAGAGATAAGAACAAGAGTGAAAATATGCAAAAAAGTATCGGTGATAAAGGAACAAGCCGAATGTAAGCTGTTATTGTGTGAAAATGAGAAGCTGGTGCGAACTAGGGTGGGGGAGGGAGATTGGGGAAGATGAGGAGTTGCAAGAAGGGTTCACCAGACTGATCCTGGGATGTCAAGGACTGTCTTATGAAGAAAGAACTGGATCGACTCGGTTATACTCTCTGGAATTTAGGAGATTGAAGGGATCATTATAAAACTTACAAAATTCTTAAGGGTTGACAGGCTAGATGCAGAAGATTGTGCCCGATGTTGGGGAAGCCAGGCCAAGGTCACAGACTAATGGGATAAGGGGGTAACTCCTTAAGACGAGATGAGAAAGACTTTTTTTTCACACAGAGAGTGGTGAATTGTCTCTGGAACTCTCCTGCACAGAGGGTATTGAGGCCAGTTTCATTGGCTATATTTAAGAGTGAGTTGGATGTGGCCCTTGTGGCTAGTGGGATCAGAGGGTATGAGAGAAGCAGGTACGGATACTGAGTAGGATGATCACCATGATCATATTGAATGCGGAGCAGGCTCGAAGGGCTGAATGGCCTACTGCTGCACCTAATTTCTATGTTTCTATGAATGCTAGGGCCCGAGGGCTGAGGGAGAGCAGGGAAGGGGAGGAGACAGCAAGGGTTTAACAGAATTTGTAAAATTCAATGTTCTAAGCCCAGAGGAGGCAGACTCCCCAAGCGGAATATGAGGTGCTGTTCCTCCAGCTTGCGGTGTTGCTCACTCTGGCCGTGGAGGAGGCCCAGGACCGAGAGGTCAGATACGGAATGGGAGCGGGAGTTGAAGTGCTGAGCCACCGGGAGGTCGGGTTTGTTATTGCGGACCGAGCGGAGGTGTTCGGCGAAACGATCGCCAAGCCTCCGCTTGGTCTCACCGATATGGATGCAATAACATGTACTCTATTGCGTGCATAACTGTGGTGAACAGAGAACATTGAACAGTACAGCACAAGAACAGGCCCTTCAGCCACAATGTCTTTATATAGGTCATAGAACATAATAACCATATAACCATATAACAATTACAGCACGGAAACAGGCCCTCTCGGCCCTTCCAGTCCGTGATGACCATTTATTTTCCCCTAGTCCCATCTACCTGCACTCAGACCATAGCCCTCCATTCCCTTCCCGTCCATATACCTATCCACTTAATACTTAAAACATTCAGCAGAATACAGTACTTAACACAGGTAGATAGCGTGGTCACAGGTAATAGGAAGGTCGCAGGTAGAGTGGTCCAAACAGGCTTTCCGGCCTCATCACAGAATACTGAGTATCGAGAGTTTGGGAGGCCATACCACAAAATGTTGGTGAGGCCGCATTAAGAATATTGTGGTCCCAAGCTTTTGGCACCATGCTGTGGAACGAAAAGGAAAGGGAGCAGGAAGATTCACGAGAGTGTTGCCATGACCCAAGGGCCTGAGCTGCAGGGAAAGGTTGAGCAGGCACGGAATCTATGACCGTGAGTCAGGAGGGGGATGCAGGGTGATCTTATAGAGGTGCACAAAAATCATGATAGATTGGGATTCGAGAACTGAGACATAGGAATTAAGTGTGAGGGGCGAAAAGCTTTTAATAGGAACATGAGGTTTCACCTTTTTACACAAAGGGTGGTGGGTGTATGGAAAGAGCTGCCCGAAGGGTAGTTGAGGCAGGTCCTATCGCAACGTAAGAAAACCCTCGCAGGTCACGGGAGAATGTGCAAAACTCCGAACGGACAAGCACCTTTAGCGGGAATCGCACCTGGGACTCAGGGTGCTGCCAAGCAGCCCTACCGCTGCGCCCACCGTTCCGTCCCTTATGGGCCGAATGGCCTAATACAACTCCGATTCCTTTATGTTCTTATACCTAATAAAGCCACTCCTTGACTCTTAATGCCCCTGCCCACTTAGGAAACCTGAACGAATCCCTGGAGACTTTGCGCCCCACCCAAGGTTCCCGTGCGGTTTTCCGGAGGTTTTTGTCATTCTCCCTAATGGGTCGAAAGTGATTCCGTTATTAAAATCGTCATTATTTAGTCGAAGCCGGTTGCGAAGCTAGTTGAAGGTGTTGCCTCGTCTCTGTCCCCTTTTTCTTAAACTGTACTCGGTTCTGGACTCCCCAACATCGGAACATGTTTCCTGCCTCCTGCCGCGTCCAAACCCTTAATAAACGTGTATGCTTCAATAAGATCCCTTATTCATCCTTCTAAACCTGGTTTAGAAGAGAGAAGGCTATCTTATAAGTGGTACAAGCCTAAGCCGCTCCATTCATCCAACATATGACATACCCCCATCCCGGGATTAACCCTTTGTAAACCTACACGCACTCCCTCAATAGCAAGAATGTTCCTTCCTCAATTTGAGACCAAAACTGCACACAAAACTCCAGGTGGGTCTCACTAGGGGCCTGTACAACGAAAAGGACCTCTTTGTTTCTCTACTCAACTCCTCTTGTTATGAAGGCCAACATGCCATTCGCTTTCCTTCACTGCCTGCTGTAACCTGCCCGCTTACATACATTGACTGATGAACAAGACCCCCAGATTACTAAGGTAAGACCTTCGATGCGGGGAATTAGTTTAGTTGTATCCATGAGACTATCATATCTAAAGGAAAGAATAGCCATAGAGCCATACAGCGTGGAAACAGGCCCTTCAGCCCAGTTTTGCCCACATGCGGAGCAATATTCCCTATTTACACTAGTCCACTTACCTGTAACACAAAATGCTGGAGTAACTCAGCGGGGCAGGCAAGCAATCTCTGGGAAGAAGGAATGGGCGACGTTTCGAGTCGAGAACCTTTTTCAGACAACACTTCCCCATTGTTTGATCCATATCCCGCAAAATCCGTTCAGCAGAGTACATAGGTTCAAGATGAAGGTGAAATGATTTATAGGAATCTGAGGCTTAATTTATTTCATACAAAGGGTGGTGGGTGTATGGAACGACTGGCAGAGAGTAGTTGAGGCTGGACTATCCCAACGTCTAGAAACAAATATAAAAAGGACTGGACAAGCTAGATGCAGGTAAAATGTTCCCACTGTTGGGCGAGTCCAGAACCAGGGGCCCAGTGTTAGAATAAAGGGGAGGCCATTTAAAATACTATCTCTCTATG